>CM067372.1:132194380-132198429 GCA_034401795.1 Chaetoderma sp. LZ-2023a
CCGGTAAATTTTGCATAAAATCATAAGATTTTTAACACAAAAATTCAACCTGTCAAAATTCTGAATATACGTTTTGACGCCTACCACCATAGTATCCTTCCAGCCAAATTTCGTTAAAATCTGTCAAAGCATCAACGAAGAGATGCGATTTGATGGACGGATGGGAGCCGGCCGGATGGACGACAAATGGATGCCGAAATGTAATGCATTATTATTAAATTATTTCTTTATAACAGGTCATTTTTAGCCTTTTACCAACCAAATGGGCCAAAACAGCTTCTACAGCGAACTTGAGAAATGTCCATTTGCAGACCAAGACAACACTCCTTTTGATAATTTACCACTGGAATGACTGGCTCGATAACTGAGCCAGGCATTCTTTTGGTAAATTTTCAAAAATAATCTTCAAATCAACATTTTAAAAAAGAAAAAATTTGACGGTTATTGCGTTAAATACCCACCTCTACTGAGATAATTAGCATGAAGAATGTTCTCCCTTGCTTGGCCAATGTTTCGTAGTCTAGACGCGCCCCTGGTCGCAGACTGATTATTACATTCGCCGTGCCATTCATATAAAATATATCAAATCCATCTTCCTGAGGAAACAGTATCACCATCTCTTTACAATAATCACTAAATAAATTCAATATGGCCACCTGGTAGCCATCTTGAATATTGGTATGTGGGTAATAACTCCCAATGGCATTAAACGATTGATAAACGTATTGTAGTGCCGTTTGCATTGATCTACAATACAATTCATAAATATCTTAACACGTGCTGTTGAATATATTGAACCTAAGCTGAGAAAAGCTTTGTGACGGTCAGGTCCTAGATCACGTGCTAGAACGTGCAGAGGTGGCCACACCATTGTGTGGTACTTTTGACAGTCAAATCTGTGTCATGTGACTGAATCATAAGTGAGGCACGGTTGTATGCAGCAATAGGTGTGTGTCTGGCTCTTCAAAATCTGACCTGAATGTGGGTTTGAGTATGTGTGTGTGTGTGTGTGGGTGGGGTGGGGTGGGGGTGGTGGTGTAGATCTTCGCTGTGTCCTCTGATGACAAACTTCTGCATTCTGTGAGTTCTTGAAAGCACCACCAATGACAAGCAGCTGACGTACAGACTCCAGGCAGATTGTTACACGGTGGTGTCATATGTTTGCCAGGAAAATCAATTTAATTGATACATTTCCGATGTAGCTGGTCCAGAACCATGGAATATGCGTGGTTGACACTTGAGGTTCCACTGGAAAAGTAGTATCTAGTGCGTGAATGCCATTTCTGCTCGACTTTGTCATCTCTAGCTGGGCTATTCTGTCAGTCGTTAACCTTTTATAACATATTTCATTTCAACATCTCTTACAGTGACACTAATATTGGAATTTTTGTATGATTCCATTTTTCTCGGGATCATGCTCCTGGATCATTTATTAAATCCAAGTTTACACAATCCTGTTGGACTCTGATAACTGTATGCAAAGTGGGAACCTGGGTAGGTCTTAAGATTGTCTTAAATTGTAACAAGCATTCGCACAAATTCTTATACGAATGTGTTCGACAAATCACTAGATGCCTACCATCATCTCTCCAGGCCAGAGCAAGTAACCATTTTTCGTCTCAGAACTGGACATAACAGACTAAACAAACACATGTACAGGCGGTTCCACCTTACGACATCGCCCGCTTGTCCTTGTGGAGAAGCAGAACAGACCACAGAGCACATACTTCAATGTTGCAGTACGTATCAGCTGCTGAGAGAAGAGATCTGGCCCTTGTCAACCTCTTTTCTTGAAAAGCTGTATGGGCCTGTGGAAGAATTGCAGAAAACCACAGATTTCATCTAGAGAACGGCTCTCCAAGTGTGATGCCAGCGATCGAAAAGAAGAAGAAGAAGACTAACATTCGTCTTAAAAATAGATCACCTCTTAATCTAACGTTATCCTTTGGCCCTGGAAAATTGGAAGTGGAAAATCGAATACGATCGTTTATACAGTCAAATTATTTGAATTCGATTATGTTGGTCTTAGAAGTTATCTGTTTGGTCGAAACCATTCAGGACGTATCTGGGTGGCATTTTTTTCAGCCAACGAAGGAATCAAGTTTTAGCTATGCCCCGCCCATCTTTGGCTAACCTCTACCAACACTTCGCGCGTGTTGGAATCGATCGATCCATGAACTCACTGACTATCAATTTCCAGAAATCTATACAAGTAAGCTATTGAATGATTTGAGACTAATTTGACTGGGTGCTGTTGCTTCCTATGGCAGCAACCGCGTCCAGTCAAATCAGTTTCAAAATATTCAACAACACGATTATTAAATGGTAAGGACATACAATTCGTACAACAGCATATAGTCCGTCTTCAAATATAATATATTAAGCGTTCGTGACGAACTTATCTACGTCATTCATGGCGTCATTGATTATGACGTCAGCTTACACATCACATAGTTGATTATGACGTCATATGATGGATGGATAAACTGGAAAGGTCAATTATCGACACCGCCCCAGTTTTACATTGACACAGTTATACTCTTGAGTGCAGAAAAGCAACTCGGTGCAAATGAGATTGTCCATGAGATTGTCCATACTTTCCATACTTTCCATACTTTCCAACGATAACGAGAGTTCAGCGCCGAGATACGAAGGAAAGCCAATGTGCTAGCAACTACATCACTCTCAATTATTTTGTTAATTGTATCATTGAAATACAATAACATAATAGATGCCTGATTGATGACATGTTCAAATGGCGGGTTATGATTGGTTAAATAGAAAGAAAGATGAACTTCTCCGACTATCATTGGACTCCTAATCTTTACCGTCAAATATGTCGTCCAAACCGTCAGATTACCGTCAGATTACACTCAGTTCACGTCTATTTAATTAAGCTCAGTCAGGTCACAGCGTAATATACGGAGCGCATAATAAAGAGTGGAGAATTCTGTTAATTTGACCGTGTATACAAGATGTTAACATTACGAACATCATATGGTTAAAGAGGTGATAATCTCATCTGAAACGTTGTAGTGCACTGATAACTTATGTTTTATATATCCCAAATCATGCATATCCTGTCACATTACCTTATCTGTATCATAATTATCTGCTTTGTAATATCGCGTAAATCTTGCAGTGATCGCGATGGTTTCGTGTGTAAGTGCAAAATGCATTACCTTCCTTATAGTGTAATCATTTTCTTGAATATTTTGAAATTAATTTGTCTGGAAGTTGTTGTTGCCTAAGCTTGCAACAAATGTCAGTCAAATTGGTTTCATAATATTTAACAGCTTACCTGTATCGTTGCTTTTATAGCCATGTACCAAATTAAAGATGGTACTTCATGACTGAGCGTATATGACTAGGCATGCGAGCTAGGTTATTTCTGATTGGTTAAAAAGTAAATGACGACAGCCATCATCGGCCGTAGAAATTTATCCACATTTAACTACTAAAGCCTGAATATCTTTCGTTGTCGGCATAATAAGACGATAAACTGATGTGGATGGATTATGGGTGACAAATTCTATCACGTGAGTGGTTAGTGTAAGATTAGTGTAAGTTTTCCTCTTTTCAGCGGCATTGATCTTTTATCATTTGACCATTACCGGGCCGGTACTGAGCCAATACCGGGCCTTTAGTGGCCCTGTATTGGACCAGTACTGGCCCAGTAACCCGTGTTATCAGGGAAGTTTGTTGACAATCCCTCTAGAAAATCTGAGTTCTTGAGGGAACCACGCCTGAAACCACACAGACAATGAGAAATAGACGAAGGCGGCAGTGGGGTGGGTGGCGTGGGTGGGCGTGGTGTTACAGTAGTTCCCCCTCCCACCACCACTACCCCACTCCTGACATCGTATTGTGCGAGTAACCAGAGCATACCTCGGCGCTGGTTATGTACGGATGCAACGTGAATCCTTCCATCTGAAACACACCATAGTCTCCGTCAATCACGTGATCTAGGAGCTCGATAACCTCGGGGTCATCAGGAGATTGCTGGGAAAAATAATAACATCGACAAGAATTCAACACACGTGTCATGC
>CM067372.1:132198929-132325905 GCA_034401795.1 Chaetoderma sp. LZ-2023a
CGCATGACACGTGTGTTCCACCCACCCACCCACCCACCCACCCACCCACCCACCCACCCACCCACCCACCTTTAACATAAGGAATGCTAGAACCATATACTAGGATTGCACAACATTTGGTGTGATCCGGAAAAAAATCCGGAAATTCCTAACTGTCAGGAAAATCCGAAAACTTTTTACTGTGTTGCAAAACTGGATTGCGAAGGTCTGCAATCTCTGATTGTTCTTGTTGATTGATGTGGTTGACAACATTGTCAACCTGAAAACCGACATATTGTTTTCAATATCGATGGGTTGGGATGAAATGTACACCACTTTGATGGCTAATTAATTCGTTCTGATGAGTACTAAATTTCGACTACATGTGAATAAGTAGGTATAATTGATGAATCCAATCTGTCGCTCACGTAATGATGTCATACTCAATTAGGCCTACGTCCCATATAGGTTGACGTCACAATTATAATTGATGGACAATATTCCGTCATGAAGCTGGAGAAGTGTATGAAGTGTATATTTTTTTTTTATGGATATACTATTTAATGAACATTCTGTTGAATATCTTGAAACTAATTTGACTGCGCTGTTGCAGCAGCAGCTCCCAGTCAAATTAGTTTCAAAATATTCAGCAGCTTATCTGTTATGCTTAAGCATACCTTGAAACTGTGATTCCGGGAAGTCACGGTTCAAAGTATATAAATCGGCTCCGACACGCGCAAAGCATGGACGGAGCTTAGTTATAGATTGTGGCTAGAATTGTACGAATCAATTATCACCACTGCATTTTTCTAAATGCACTCTCCATGATGAACCAGCTTAAGACTTTATTTTGCTGAACGTTTATGGACACGTTAACAGCAGATCTTCACGAGCAGTAGCGTGAGCCAAGTTGAAAATATCATCATGCCGAAGATGCGAGCACGTTCTGCAATAACAAGATACCATACGCGACAGAAGAGAGAGAGAGAGAGAGAGAGAGAGAGAGAGAGAGAGAGAGAGAGAGAGAGAGTAGAGGGAGGGAGGGAGGGAGGGAGGGAGGGAGGGAGAGAGAGAGAGAGAGAGAGAGAGAGAGAGATGATAACACGTTCTGCAATAACAAGATAACATACGCGAAAGGAGAGAGAGAGAGAGAGAGAGAGAGAGAGAGAGAGAGAGAGAGAGAGAGAGAGAGAGGGTTGGGTGTAGGGGGTGTAGGGGGTGGGGTGGGGGCAGATAGTAGTACTGAAATCACAAAAAGACTTCCATTACTCAATTTATGGCAGCGTCGAAGCCACTCGTTTAATAGACATTGCGTGCGTGCGTGCGTGCGTGCGTGCGTGCGTGCGTGCGTGCGTGCGTGGGTGCGTGCGTGCGTGCGTGCGTGCGTGCGTGCGCGTGCGTGTATGGGTGTGTGTGTGTAGGCTATATATGTATACATTATTTATACAGATTCATACCATAACCGTCAGATTCATGTTAGGATTATAGGATTATAAGAACAATCTTGTTACTATTCTGAGTACACACACGTGTGCGTAAGTCGCACAATGAAAATTAAATCTTGCAAAAGCAGACATAAGTGGGTGAATCTAGTTTCAGCTATGCCCCGCCCATCTCTAGCTATGCCCCGCCCATCTCTAGCTATGCCCCGCCCATCTATAGCTAAGCTGCACACACCCGTTGCCCGTGTTGGGATCGCTCGATCCGTGTACTCTCTGAATCTCAATTTCCGGAAAACTATACGGGTAAGCTGTTGAATATTCTGAAACTAATTTGACTGGGCGCTGTTGCTGTCTATGGCCCAGTCAAATTAGTTTCAGAATATTCTAAAGCTTGTTTATTAAATAGTAGGCCTAAAGACATACACTTCGTACACCAACGCTTAGTCCGTAATCAATTATGCTTTCGTGACGAACTTAGCTACGCCATTCATGACGTAAATGATCATGACGTAATTTTATACGTCACCTAGTTGATTATGACGTTATATGACTGACTGCGAAACTGGAATCCTCCATTAGCGTGCAAAGTAAACCACTCCCGTTATTACTTTGGCAATTTTCTACAGAAATGTTAGATCATCAATAGCGTGAGTTTAATTTAAATATAAAACGTCATGTACAGTTGGCCAATAACGTGGCCATATAATCATATGCATCAAACATGGAAAGGACAAAAACACATAGTCATGGCTGCTGATAAGATGGCGGTGCAATACTGAAGATAACCGAGCTGAAAGCTGGTGTGGCAATAGACAACAGCAACTAACAGTTAAGTAGAGAACGCGAACTGAATAACACTGGTTCATTATTGTGTAGCATAACATTTACAGCATTTGCAAGTAATTGTTGAATAAAACAAGTCGGATCCTAAGCAATCAAGTTGGTCTTAACCCTGATAATACAAGTTTAACCGGGCCATTACTGTTCTGGGCCAATAATATCTGCGTTAGGTGTATTCCAGGACTAGTGCGAAAACTCGAAATTACAGATCAATCATTCAAAAACTAAAATAATAATATTCGAAAAAAGTAAGAAGATTAACCAACCAAAATTTCAAATCGGTGAACATAGTATAGACGTAGTAGATGAATATTTATATTTGGGTGTACCTTTCAAATATAATGGTAATTTTTTTTCTTGTGGGAAAACGAAGCTTATCTCAAGTGATTAACGCAATGCACGCCCTCGTCCCATTGATGTCTCAATATCTTTACAGTGCACACTTGAGTCTATGGTTGTACCAGTTACATTATACGCGTCCGAAAATGGGTGGGGGGGGGGGGGGCGGATTCGAAAACATGAAACTGTTAGAAATTTGCGAAATACGATTTTATAAAATAATGTTGCAAATGAAGAAAAGTACCCCGAATGTTATGATCTATACAGAATTAGGTGAATCTCCTTTAAATATTAAAATACAGTGTAATATAATTCGATTTTGGGCGGACATCATGGACGCTAGATATGGAAAGTTTTCATCTATTCTTTGCTATATCTGCCTACAGTATACGGAGACAAAGAATATCAAGTTTAAATGGATAGAAAAAGTTAAAGAAATACTAACATGAATTGATACAGCTTTTAACGCAGAAAACGTGAATAAGACTAACATCACTAAGCAGGTAAGAATAGCTTTACAAACTCAATTCAATGAAAAATGTAGAGCTGAAATTTCCAATTCAAGTCGATTAACCTTTTACAATAATATAACGAGTGATTCGGTATTTGAAAAATATTTTGTTGTATTACCATAACGCGACACTATAACTCTGTGCCACTTCAGAACATTGAATCACCAACTAGCCATCGGGGCCAAGAGATGGGAGGGAACTGAATGAAATGAGCGCATCTGTAATACATGAAATTGCATAGGTTACAAATTACATTTTCTTTTTCATTGTACAAAGTTAGCAATGAAAGACACAGATTTATTCCTTCTTATTACCTAACCAATAGCTCGACAGAAAAAGCTAAAGGATTTCTTTCAATATGCAACAGGCCACTTCTCTAAAATATTTGTAAATACCTTTTATGTCATCAAATCTATTATCGCTGTAATTAATGTAATTAGTATTCATTTATTTATTTATTTATTTATTTATTAACCTAATGGTAATCACTCTATATTTTGTCATTTTACTCGGCATAATAATTGTTATAAATATGTACCCTCATACGCTACCTCGGTAGAGTGAGTGCAACAAACGTGAAACTGAAAGTGACGTGGTATTAGCCCAGTACCGACCCAGTCACACGTTTTCTCAGGGAACCCCTTCACGGCGAAGCTTCTTGAAGTGTCCCTGAGGGATGCTCATTTGTAGGCACAGAGAAGATTATTTTTGACAATCTACCACTAGAATGACTTGTTAGATAACTGAGACAGTCATAATGATTCCAGAGGTAAATTATCAAAGATATTCTTATTTGTGCTGAAAATGGACATTCACTAAGCACATATTTTGAATGATAAATTTTACCAAATTTTGCCATCAAAAGTTAATACATAATCAGTATGGTTAGACAACGTACAACTTACTAACACTCCCAGGCCTAGTCATACCGGAGTCTCCAGTCATGGACACGTACATTGTTTGTTATTGTGTTTCCGTGGCCACATTCCTAACCTCACTTTTGACATACTCAATGTATTGGGAGCACTTTTCATCATTATCGCGTTTTCCTCTTGGTATGCCAATGATGTTTTTAACTATTGGAGCAGTCATGCCAGTTTAACCCGGTGCTCCAATTAGCGACAATAAAACAAAAAAGAATGTCATGGCAAATAAAATTGAAAAGCCGATCGTTGCAAATATGAATATTCCAAATTGCATAAAGAACACAATCTCTGCAAAGAGCATGAAGAACCCAGCTCCTAGTGTCGTAATGGCGCCAGATATAACGGATAGGCCGATCTCGCGCAGTGCATGATGGACACGCCCATTCCTGTCAGTCACCGGTGCGTATGTGTAAGCCACGCCCAGATGTACAACGTAGTCCACAGAAAGACCAACAGCGAGTGTCATGTTCACTGCTTCCAAAACCTGTAAAAATATAGCGACGCCAATCAACAATTTCTAATTCCTCGAAAACGCGGGTTACTGGGTCAGTATTGGTCCATAATGGCCCTGTAACCTGCGTTATCATGGATTATGACTACCAATTGATGAATCCACTTTTAGCTGTGCCTCGCCCATCTCTATCTAAGCTCCGCCAATGCTTTGCCCGTGTTGGGATCGGTCGAACCCTGAACTCCATGAATCTTAATTTCTAGAAAATTATTACAGATAAACTGTAAGGTAAGTTGCATATTTTGAAACTAATTTGACTGGCTGCTACCATAGGCATTATCGGGGTTATCAACCTATAATTGCGACCTATACAGCCTTGTAAGAATTGTAAAATATTTCACCGATTAAAAATAGACTGACCAGCACACGATCACATACTAGTTGCAAGTCGAAACTAAGCACTATGGAACAAGTCGGAAAATACGAACGATTGTGGTCTATACATTATCTCACATCCTTACTAATTCCAGGTTTTCTTTCGAGAATTTCTAATTGCACGTTGCTACTAGCGTGCACCAGCTTCGAGTTTATTTCTATAACCTTACCCCAAGTTTCCAGCCTAGTATTGGAATCAGTCCAACTACACATGATGTTACGCCAGCAATGGTAATGGTCGCCATGGTACCGACAATGCCATTTCCCGAAATTATAACTAATAATATCCATCCGACAGCAAGACCAGCGGCGATCGTAATCACGCCTTGCTGAAACAGCATCTCTTGCACGTGGAACCAATGCCAAGAAAATGTGATGGTGTGGAAGCCATTCTGCAATGATGGCGGTAATTTAGCCATCTGGAAAATAAAAGATGGTTATTACGTCTTTGGAAATGCTTTGGAAAGGATAAACTGTGAAGTAGTTATGATGTATATTATGATGCATGTGTCAAGCCCGTGACACACGGTGGATGCACTTCCCACAAAATAGTTAGCGGTCAGCCAACCTCCTACAATTCCTAGCACGTACTACAGTTTAATGCGAACCAGAGCTTGTACATATAAATATTTAGCAGCATGTTTATTAAATTGTAAAAACCAGAGCCGTAGTGTTGGGTGGGGGTGGGAGGGGGGGGGGGGGGTTGACAACAGGGGTGGTCTGGCAGGGCAGCAACTGACAGGGAGCGCCAACTCAGGCCCCCATCAATTCACGTTATTTGTGCCCTGCACGTTGTAGGGCTGACCGAGGGGTTGAAGATTGACTGGCATTCCAAACAGTGCGCATGTACATGGCCTCAATTTTCAAGGACACCTCAAAAGTGGCATCGAGAACTGCTATAGGCCCTACTATTTCTTAGCGCCCTGGATAACTTCAAGTTTCCTGCAGGAGTATCGAATTTTATGTCCGTATGGCTTACGCTTGATGTAGAAAATGCACAGACTAGTGACCATACACATTTAGCTAACACATATGCACATCCTGAACGTAAAGAAAATATCGATAGTGTAGAAAGAAATTATAGGAATAACAATTGTCCTGACTAGGAATTTGAATCACAAAGCCATCTAAAACTTGTCACAGATTTGGCTAAACCCCAGTTTGCGGATCATGCTCAATGGCAACCCATCACATACAAAAGTTGGTGTCTACACTTTGATCTAGAATGGTGCTGTAAGAATCTTCCTAATTGGGAAACAGTTCATAGAAGGTGGCTACTGTATAGTACCGCAAACATTCGGACTGTCGGACCCATCAACGCGGTTTTGTGACTGGACACACTTGAAAGCAAGAATCCCAGTGAAAATTGTATCCACCAACACAGGCAATGCTATTTTATGTGGGAATGACTTAGAAAAACGTTTGCATTATTGAGAAATTATTGATGACACCATTAAAAGCCATATTCAGAGGAACAAGAAAAAAGATTTCCAACTGACCGTTCCAGTTTATCCATCAGTCATATGACGTCATAATAAACTGCGCGACATGTAGGATGACGCCATAATCAATGACGCCATGAATGACGTAGCTAACTAAGTTCGTCACGAACGCTTAATTGATGCCGTACTAAGAGTTGTTGCACGAATTGCATGTCTTTACTATTTAATAAAGATGCTGTTGAATATTTTGAAATTAATTTGACTGGACGCTGTTGCTGCCATAGTCAGGCAGTTCAGGGATGAATCAATCCCAACACGGAGAAGTTGGTCAGGGATTTCGTGTCGATACGTACCGTGGTAAGAGTGATTAACAGATTAACCATGTGTATTATCTTATTTCAGACGAATCATTTTTTGTAACACATACGCACGCACACGCACGCACGCACGCACGCACGCACGCACGCACGCACACATACATGTACGCACGCACACACACATGCGCGCACGCGCGCACACACGGGGACATGCGCGCACGCACGCACGCACACACACACAAACACAAACACAGGTACGCACACAGAGGTACGCACACGTGCGCCACCGTCCCCCCCCCCAGACACGCTCGCACGCACGCATACATGCACGCACGCACACACACAGGTATGTGCACACAGGTACACAGGTACGCACGTACGCACGCACGCACGCACGCACGCACGCACGCACGCACGCACGCACGCACGCAAGCAAGCACGCACGCACACGCACACGCGCGCGAACACATGCACATGTGCGCACGAACAGGAATGTGCGCGCACACAGACACGCACGCACACGCATACACGCACACGCACACACATGCACATGTGCGCACGAACAGGAATGCGCCACGCACACATGCACGCACGCACGCACGCACGCACGCACGCACGCACGCACGCACGCACGCACGCACGCACGCACGCACGCACGCACGCACGCACGCACGCACGCACGCACGCACGCACGCACGCACGCACGCACATACATGTGCGCACGAACAGAATGCGCGCGCGCACACATACACCACAACATCCACACTTGCACGCACGCATACATGTACGCACGCAGGTACTAGCACACAGGTACGCATGTACGCACGCACGCCCACACACGCACGCTCGCAAGCACACACGCTCGCACGCACGCACTCACGATCGCACACACGCACGCACACACACGCATGCGTGCGCACACACATACACATGCGCGTACGAACAGGAATGCGCGCACACACACACGCAAGCAAGCAAGCACACGGACACGCACACATACGCACGCACGCACGTACGTACGTACGCACGCACACATGCGCCCCCAAGCGCAAACACACATGCCATACCTCAGCCTTGATAAACTTCTCCCAATGCCTGTAGGCCTCTAACCCATCATTATATTTGGCATTTATAAAGCTGATTAACCGAGATTGCAACGTATTGCAGCTGCGTGCCATACTTGTTACATAAAAAGTATTAAAAAGACCGTTAAAGGGTATAAGAATAATTTCTCTTAACCGGTACCACGCTTGTGTCATATAATGCACCTTTCCAGTATTAGCCATGCACCGTGCGTCCGTCCGTCCGATTGTCTGTCTGTCTGTCTGTCTGTCTGTCTGCCTGCCTGCCTGCCTGCCTGCCTGCCTGCCTGCCTGCCTGCCTGCCTGCCTGCCTGCCTGCTTGCTTGCTTGCGTGCCTGCTTGCATGCATGCATGCATGCATGCCTGTATGTCTGCCTTCCTGTATGTCAGTATGTTTACCTGCCTGCATGCCTGCCTGCCTGCCTGTCTGCCTGCCTGTGCTGCCTGCTTGCCTGCATGTGCGGCCTGCCAGCCTGCCTGCCTTTCTGCCTACATGGTTGACTGCATGCCTCTATGGCTGGGTGTTTACCTGCCTGCCTGCCAGCCAGCCTATGCGTCTCTGTCTCTCTATCTGTCTACCTGCCCATCTGCTTGCCTGCCCGCCTGCCTGTATTGCTGTCTGGCTGCTTGCGTTCCTCATAGTCCCACCCATACATCTACAGATGCACCGATATGCATACCTCCCACCCACAGACCCACCGTCAAATCACACATAGATCCGTGCAATGAGCCATCTACAGATTTACAAACCCACGCACACAAAGGCCCATTGAGAGGCCAAGCACACACGCACGCACGCACACGCACGCACGCAGGCAAACCCACACACACACACACATGTGCGCACGCTCACACGCACGCACTCACGCTCACGCACACACAGAGCTAGCACTCACAGTCCCACCCGCCCACAGACACGCGACTCAGAGATACATGCACAAGAGCCACCCACACCCACAAATGCGTACCCAACCAAAGACCCACACACCCACAAACAAACAAACACACCTACCAAAACATGCACCATGCCCTAGCCGACCCATCCAAGGACGCATCGATTCACGCACCCAGTCACTCACAAAGCCACACTCCCATCCTCACATATACCCAAAAGTCCCAACCCCATGTCTAGTAGCCAAACGGCACCTACATAGCCACTCACTCACAGCCACCCGAACTTCAGACACACGCCCAGCTCCCTAAAGAGACACCTTCGTAAGGCGAGGGAACGCCTTAGTAAGGCGAGGGAACGCCTTAGTAAGGTGATGGAATGCCTTAGTAAGGCGAGGGAATGCCTTATTAAGGGGAGGGAATGCCTTAGTAAGGTGAGGGAACGCTTTGTAAGGCGAGGGAACGCCTTCGTAAGGTGAGGAAATGCCTTAGTAAGGCGAGGGAACGCCTTAGCTAAGGCGAGGGAACGCCTTAGGTAGTCAAAAATAATTTTCACTATGTCGTCTAAGGGGCTCTGTACGATATTGAATCCCTAACAGGTTCGGTGTATAGATAGGGTAGGGATTTATTTGTACAGAGGTATGGGTTGGAGATATTAACTTTCAAAGCGTTGGGAGGATTGTGTAGAGTATATATTAAATATGTTAAATAATGGTTTTATAAAAACCCGACTCAATGTATGAATATATAACAATTTACTCGAAGCACCCCCTCCTCCCGCCCCAACCCCCTCCCAATATAACTACGTATCGCCCTCCACACACGTGCACATTTCTAACCGATAATAATAAAGTAGAAGATTACTTACCACCAACCCCCCCCCCCCCCCCCCACCAACCCCCTCGATGAAGGGTATGCTAGTAATCTTCTACATTACGAGTTAGAACATTAAACATAATCCAAACATACCGTCTCAACCGTCACCCACCCCCCAACAACATTCTATAACTACGTATCGCTCTCTGCACATATCTAACCGATAATAAAGTAGAAGATTACTTACTCCCCCTCGATGAAGGGTATGCTAGTAATCTTCTACGTTACGGGTTAGAACATTATACATAGTATAAGCATGCCAGCTCAACCGTTTCCCCACCCCCACCCAAACATTTTTTTTCCAATTCGCTCCCACTCAAACCCCATACACCTCAGATTACGCTCGACAACCCTGGACCCAACACAATACGAAAGCACACCTCGACTTTTCCACTCCCATCCGAGGCTAGCATAAAATTAGATCCTAGTGATACCCTGAAAGCCATACGGCTTAGTATGATAGTTGCTAAAAATTATACGTTTTTTGTAAGTAAATCCGAAACGTTTTGCAGTATCCTCACTCACAAGTCTATGATCTTTATTCCTAATGATAGTATTAGGATACTGAGCAAACGTTTCGAGATTGTGATCGTTGACCGTGGCTAACAGAGTATCGAATCCCAACCCCTTACTCCTGTAATTCAACGTTAACCCCTTAATTTTGCAGACATTCTTGATATCCCCAGTCTGTCCATCTAGCTGTCTGTATGCGTAACTCTTCAGGCCAGTGCTGACAAACTCTGTTATTTCACTGGGGGGAGGGGGGGGGGGAGGAACTTCGTCCATGAAATAACCAAGTCTGTCATGGTAAACGGGGATTAGGTGACGTTTATCACGTTTTTGAATGTACACAATAGAATCTGTATCGTGATAAATGCAACTCGAGCCTACAGCTACAAGGCTTCGTAGCAAATGAACCCTGGCATGACTCGTGACAAACGCGGCGATAATGACATTGGTGCGATTATCCGCCGGAACGAATTGGTTCAACTCGTGATAGCGCGTTAAGAGAGCGCTGTCGTTGCATTATATATACTGAACAAAAAAAGTTTAGCAACACTGAGAATATTACTGTATAAATGTTATTTAACAAAAACAATAAATTGATTCAAATATATTATTTAATTGATAGGTCATTTTCCAATTTGAACAACAGTCTCTTATAACTGTAATGCTAGCATCGCGCCTTTAACACGGCATCATTCAACGGAAGGGTCCAATATAAATAATGACACTGAGCTGTCAATACCGGTTGTGACCTCCGCGCGCATTAACCACCGCCGTACATCACTTTCTCATGCTTCGAATTAAGCACCTGATGTCATGAAGAGGAATCGCATCCCATTCCTGGAACAGTGCAGCGTCCAGCTCCCGCACGTTGTGAAGATGTGGATGGTTCTCATGCACCATACGGCCAGGAATGTCGTGTTCGATAGGAGACAGGTCCAGTGATCGCGCTGGCCAGTCCAATACCGGAACGTTGTTAGCCTCAAGGAAATCACTGGTGACCCTAGCTGAATGAGGACGGGCGTTGTCTTGCTGGAACATAAAGTCTGCATGATGCTGCATAAAAGGGATGACAACAGGGGCGACAACTTCTTCACAGTAACGTTGAGCCGATAAATTTCCGCGAATCACAATAAGATCTGTTTTGTCATTTTCATGGATTCCAGCCCACACCATGACACTGCCGCCACCGAATCTGTCGTGCTGAATGATGTTAACTGCATCATACCGTTCTCCTAAGCGTCGCCAAACCCGTTGCCTACCATCCGCCACATCCACACAAAACCTTGACTCATCACTGAACAAAACATGGCTCCATTGTTGAGCACGCCATCGCTGATGAGTTTTTGCCCATGCAAACGGATTCTCGATCTGACGCTATGTAAGCGGAACAGCAACAAGTGGACGACAGGCATGCAGTACAACATCATGGAGTCTGTTTCGCACAGTTTGTGCATGCACTGTAGTGCCGGTAACGGTGTGCAAATTACGGGACAGCCGCGGCGCAGTCCCAAACCTATGACGTCGTGATGACGTCACTAAGTAGCGGTCTGCTCGTGGTGTTGGTCATTAACATGTCCAGTTTCCTGCTCATGTTGGCGGAGACGGGAACTGGTTGAGGCGTGAACATTAAAATGTCGAGCAACAGCGCAAACGCTCTGCCCAGCAGCGAGTCTTCCCATTGCTTCACGGCACTGATTTTCTGGTAGCCCTGGGATTATCTGCTTTTGCAATATGGTGAATTTTTGCCTTCGCTACCCGCAATGTGGGCCAGTGCATGAAAAATGCATTTTAACATGCAGTAAGCGTGCGGCCGAGAAATGCAAGAAATTTGCATTTCATCATGATCAGCGAGACATTACATTGACGAAACATGCCTGCAAATTTGGTTATAAATGGACGCATAGTTTTAATACAACAAACCAAACTTCACTGTTGCTAAACTTTTTTGGCTCAGTATATGTTATTCGCGCAGCTTTTAAACAGCGCGGAGTACATTGTTCAGCCATACAGTCTTACGGGCTTTGTATAACTCGCATACATTCCAATATAAATCCAGATCTGTAGACAATGCCCGGAAGAACGAGCGCGTTCTCGTTGAGATGGTCTGTCGTGCTAACACCCGTAACATGAATCGCTACTCTATGGATCGCTAAATTCAACAAATTTGCGAAAAAAGCTGTAGCATTGGCTCTGGTATATTGCCGAATGTTTTAGCAGTCGTATTTCGTATTCGTATTTTCTTATTACACTCAGGCCGTGACAACGGCATATGAGGATTATTTGTACATTGACAATGGCGGTAGAAATACAATATTATTATTATTATTATTATTATTATTATTATTATTATTATTATTATCATACCATCTCCGCCGCGCTGCCGACGAGGGCTACGACAGTGGGATCGTTTACATAATAATGATAACAACAATAATCAATTTATTAACTTTTTTGGGCCACTTGCCCCTGCAGTGTTTCAGGCAGTATTAAAGGAGAACTAACTTCATATAACAGTTGTTCAGCTGATCTAACACGTCATTCGTAAACTATACTATAATATTAAGCTTATTATCATGCCGCTAAAGAAAGCTATTCATGCTTGAGTAGTTTAAACGTTGGTACATTTCCAAAGACTGGTGGCTGTCATGCCTTACTTTTCAACAAATCAGAAGGAAAAACTAGCGTATCTGCCTTGGTCAATACGCTCAGGCATAGCGGTATCACATATAATTTGGCAATATGATATGAAAACAATCATACAAGTAAGCTGATGACTATTCTGAGACCAATTTGACCGGAAGCCGTTACTGCCATAGGCAATGACAACTTCCAATCAAATTATCCCCAAAATATTCACCAAAATGATTTGCATAATAAAGAATGTAATGTCAAAACTCAGATATTCACATTCATTTATTATATCTCGATTACCCGTATCGGTGGTGTCCTGCGTAACTGTCGGTTGAGCGCATGTTTCTACAGCGGCGGGCAAGTCGGGCGATCTAAAACACTCGTCTTCTTCACAATCATGTAACTCATAGGATCCAACCTATCGGGTAAGGGTTCGAATCTCGACGGTATTTCTTCCTCAACATTCACAGCCGCTTGTTGAATAGCGTAATCTAACTCTCCAACACTAAACCCGCGTATGCCTACTACAGATTCGTCATTACGTTTCAGAACGTGCACGTGTACATTGTTACTGAGCGCTACAGTAACGTGGCAACCCATAAAATAGACTGTATTCATACTTATAATAAACGTTGAACAAAGCGTTTAAACAAAAATTAAAACACGTTAACTCTTAACGCATCAGATTTTTAAAACGCTGCTTTTATACTCTAATGCCTATCGATTAAAGCTCGCCACGCGTCATTACGCTAATTACCCTTAAGCCTGCCTCATTGGATACCTGGAGACCCGTGATTTAACAAGGGGCGAGGCTTCATCATCGAACGAGTTCCCAGGAAAAGACGTGTCCAGACACGTTACCTGGTCGTCCCTCATTACGTAATACATTAATCCTTGAGCGTTTGGCATGGCTCCAACAGATCATCCTTAATTACACCCATTAACCACTGGCCTTATTGAATGCCTGGAGGCACGTGACTCAATGAGGGAGCGGGCTTCGCGATCGAGCGAGTCCAGACATGTAACCCATCAATCATTCTTAACTACCCGTCAATCATCCTTAATTACCCTGTCATTAACCCTTGTCAATCATTACGATAATTACCATTAAGCTCACCGTATTGGATGACAGGAGGCACGTGACTTAATGAGGGGGCGGGGTTTATGGGCACCCTCTACATCTAACATCCAATCACAATGGAGGAGATCTGGGCGCCAGTCTTCACACCTTTACACAAAGGCGGCAAAGATCAAAGGAAAAAAGATGATAATGATGCAAATTAGTTGATTGCTCTGACACAGCAACTACTTTCAACAGGCGCTCAAATCGCATCTGCTCTATTAATACATAGGTCGACATTGCGTCATTATCAACCATCATTGAGATTACTGAACTCGATGATGGGCAATACGATTCCATCGCAATTATCACGAAACAAAATCCGGATATGCTATTCTAAGATGTTCCACATTAATCGCTATAAATCACACTGCTAAGCAAGTTCAAAATGAAGAGACTGTTGAACAATGGAATGGCAGCTCTGGTTATCTATTACGCTAATCAATCTAATGGTGGCACATCTTCAATTACGTGTGCTGGTATCAATTTAACGGCTACGAGTACATGAACAAATTAAGGCGTGGTGGGGGAATTTGGAAAGGTAAAATATAATTCATTTTTGGAAAGCATATTGAAACAAGATTTAGTTCTCTTTAAAGACTACGGCTTACAGTAGCATGCTTTCCAAATAACGTAAGGTGAATAATTTAAATCTGAATAATGGCAGGTGATGGTTCTGTTCAAAACTGTTTAGATACAATTGCAATGAAATGGGGGGGGGGTATTTATTCCATTTTGCTTGAAGAAAATGGAAATCCCAAAATCTAAATGGTATCCCTGCGATAAATCAACTGCCAAGCTCGTTACTGTGAATGATTATGGTCTGGCAATCCGGGCACGTTTCTAAACCTCAATTACACAAATAGAATTTTCTGAGGAAACTTATTGTGCTTTTATACATTCTTTACCATTTCTTTGCATACGTGAATGATAGAATGACTATTATTAATGGAGAGGACTAAAGTTCTTAGAAATGAAAAAGGAATTGTACTGCCTCCAGCAAACAAACCGTAACCATTTTACATCTGAATTTCACAATCTCAATGGACCTTTCCAGATTATCCATCCATCATATGACGTCATATAACGTCATCGTCAATGACGTGACGTGTATGATGACATCATACTCAATTACAGGATGAATAACTCGAGTTAGTCCGTCTTAAACGCTTAATAGTCTGACACGTTGCACGAATTGTATGTCTTTACTATTTAATAAAAATTCTGTCGAATATTTTGAAACGGATTTGACTGGGCGCTGTTGCTGCCAATCAAATTATTTGCAGGATATTCGGAATAATATTTAAGAAATCGTAATGGATGATTATGTTTTCAAGCATGACAGAATTTATTCAATGGCAGGTCGTATCTTATATATCTTTTAGTAATTAAATCATTGATTGAAATGAATACAACTTATTTGTAACACAAGTGATGCAAAGCAAGTCCTGGGAAAAGTAAATAAAGACAATCCTACGGCTATGTGACATCTCTATCTTCAGTCAGTTCTTTATTAAGCCTACTTTCTTTTCTCAACTCATATTCTGTGCCGCAGTAACGGTCACCAGTCAAATTAATTATAAAATATTCACCAGATTACCTGTTATGTATAGTTACCTAGAACATTCTGTGAATTTACGTTTAAAAGTTTTAAACCTATTCTAAAATTCGTAAAAGGTGGGTTGAGCGTAGCTAAAAATGGGCGGGACATATTTAGAAATGGATCACCTATTAAAGTTCTCGTACCCCAATATAGAGAGGGAAATATTTCACGATATACACTATGCTTGTTGATTTCTGGTCAATGCACCCATGATGCAAGGCCATATTGATTTCAAAGTTTGTATAAGCTCGAATTTCTCAAGGAAACGTCTCCGTTTGCACGTGCAACTGTCCATTTTTCAACAACCTATTGGTGTCTTATTTTAAGCACATATGACGTATTCACAGCAATACGATTGGCAGAGCATATTTTCTATAATGTTCAGCACACGTGTATTGATGGACCGTTCCAGTTTTAGCTATGCCCGCCAATCTCCAGCTATGCTCCACCCACACCACGCTAGCGCTGGTATCACTCGATTCCTGAACTCCGCGACTATCAATTTCCTGAAATGTATACAGGTAAGCGGTTGAATATTTTGAAAGTAATTTGACTGGGTGCTGTTGCTGCCTATGACAGCAATAGTGCCCAGTGAAATTACTTTCAAAATATTCAACAGAATATTTATTATATAGGAAAGACATACAATTCTCACAACCTGTCGGACCATTACGCGTTTAAGACGGGTTAAATCGAGTCATTCAGGCTGTAATTGATTATGACGTCATACTATATGTCACGTACTTGATTTTGACGTCATATGATGGATGGATAAACTAGGAAAAGGATAAAGTATGAGAAAGCTGTTTACTTTGAAATTAATCCGCGTGAAAGTTATTGGTATCAATGACATAAACAACATTCAGATAAAAGTATTTTCAAAATAAACAGTAGACAACATGGGTGTAACTTGCTACAGAATTAGATGCCTTAGGCAGCAACAACTTCCCGTCGAATTAGTTCCAAAATATAAAAGAACGACGAGTATTACGCAATAAAGAATGTAATGCATTAGCCCTTTCATGACATCACGCACTATCGCTTGAAAAGACAAAATAGTGCAGATAACTGTTCAACATTTACTCGATACTACAAAGCAGATAAGCGTGATACAGATAACGAAATATGACAGGATATGAATGACATTGAATCTATATACCATAATCTATTTGTGCAATACAACATTTGAGATCTTCTTCTTTTCGATCGCTGGTATCACACTTGGAGAGCCGATCTCAAGATGAAATCTGTGGCTTTCTGGAGTTCTTCCACAGGCCCATACAGCTTTTCAAGAAAAGAGGTTGACAAAGGCCATATCTCTTCTCTCAGCAGATGATACGTACTGCAACATTGAAGTATGTGCTCTGTGGTCTGCTCTGCTTCTCCACAAGGACAAGCGGGCGATGTCGTAAGGTGGAACCGCCTGTACATGTGTTGGTTTAGTCTGTTATGTCCAGTTCTGAGACGAAAAATGGTCACTTGCTCTGGTCTCGAGAGATGATGGTAGGCATCTTCTGATTGAGGTGTTCTATAGAGTGACTTGATGATAGTCTTCATCTCTGTATGTGTAACCATGTTTTCTGTCTGATTCTCTTCTGCACCCACCTTTGCCATCTTGTCTGCTTCCTCATTTCCTTGGACTCCACAGTGTGAGGGGATCCACCGCAATGCTATCCGAAAGCATTTGATGGTTTGTAGTGCTTCTTCAAGTTGTGAGCGGCTTTACTTTTGGTGATAGCCTCAACATTTGAGATGAGATTAGCACCCCTTTAATTATCAAGCCTTCCAAAACGGCATCTGAAGTCGTCTTGAGAAATATTAATTTGCAGAAGACAGATATTTTTTTGTAAATTCCAGAGGTATAAAACTTTCTTCCAGAAATTGGACATTTATTGAGAAAATCTTCAATTTCCTTGAAATATCTGGATTATTAAGGGGTTATATAAGGAGAATTTCCATCGCGTTAATGCGCTGTTAACTTGACGCAAGGTGGATCAAAAAATTTAATTTTATGAGCATAGGAAAGCGCAGGCACAGCATAAGAAAATGGGATTCTTACTAAGATACCATGCCCACATCAGTATCTAAATATCTACAATCAAACAGAGTATTTACGTAGCACGAGACCGCAAACACGACCTATATAGAGATTACAAGAATGCAGCAAAAATAGCTAAAATCCAATAGCAGCTGGGAAGCTTATGAGGAATCTCAACTATGCCTATTTGTCAAGGACAATGTTAACAACCGGTACACGCGCTTCACTTGGCGTCATTTTTCCGATTCACGTAGTCAAGTTCTGGTTTCGGATCACTGCGGTTGATCATTCCGGTGTATCAATCCATCATATGACGTCATATGCTGTCAAAACAACTATGCGATGCGTATGATGACGTCATAATCAATTACAGTATGAATGACTCGATTTAGTTGAACGCTTAATAGTCCAACACGTTGTACGAATTTTATGTCTTTACTATTTAATAAACATTCCATCGAATATTTTAAAACTAATTTGACTGGGCGCTGTTGCTGCCATGGACAGCAATAGCAGCCAGTCAAATGAGTTTCAAAGCATGTAACAGCTTACCTGCATAATTTCATGGAAATTTATAGTCAGAGAGTTCAAGGATCGATTAATCCCAAAATGGGAAAAGTGTGGCTGGAGCTTAGCTAGAGATGGGCGGGGCAAAGCTAAAACCGGCGTCCTCTATTGTACCGCATTAACACTGCATTGATACCACGCCCGTTGGTAATGGTTATCAATGGATACAGAATCAGAGATTCCATTCGGTCGTCCAAGATTCATATCACGACCAACATTAGCAGCCAAAATTTGGAGCAAAGTACTTTTCAGATAGCCATCATTTTTAAAACTTCGGGATAACCGCGATAATTTTTTATGATCAACTGGTAACATTGGTTTTCTGATGCCTGATTATTATCTCGTAATTCCAATAATGAATAATTCGTAATCCAAAGGAAGGAAAATATACTTATAGATTATTAGTACGAGGACGAGTAGGAACAGTCATCATTTGACGCCAATGGATGACTCTGATCCGTCACTCAAATATACCTGGAACCTGGAATATTCCGTTAGTTGTACGAATTATATTCCCTTACCATTTAATAAAGATTATGTGGAATATTTCGAAACTAATTCGACTGGGTGCTGTGGGTGCTATTGCCGCTATAGGCAGCAACAGCCCCAGTCAAATTAGTTTCTAATTATTCAATAGATTAGCTGTATAGTTACAAACATAACGGCCATTCGCAGGACATATTTCTAGGGTGTTACATACCGTGGGATGGCACGATCAACACACATCCCACTCTTTCCAAAATATGACAATATTTTACCTTTTGCTGTCAACATTTTGATCAAGTTCGCAACGGCAAGCGGTCATAATGCGCCATGTGTACGGAATGCAAGGTATTGAAAATGTACATCTTGACAATATGTTGCAGCTTTCTTCACGATTTGCTCTACAAAAATTTGGATTTTCAAATTAACCAGAAAGTACAGATGCCATAGTGCCGCGTCACCCCAATAACTCGTACACTCAATAACCCCACCAACACCCTCCTTCCTTGCTGTTTTACACGCGCCATACGTAACACAATGCATCCAAAGGTCCAATTCGAGAAAAAACATGTACGATGCAACATGTCATTTGTGTTTTTTAAACAAATTTGAGGGGCTGGTGGGATAGCGCTGCCACACACAGCGAAAGTTTTCTCTCAAATTAGTTCCAAAATATTCAATAGCATGCATGTATGGCTACTTTGAAGTTTAGAATCTGGGAATTCAGAGTTAAATGTGTTACGTTTACCAGTGGTATTTCTCAATCGATGGCTTACGGCCAGATTAATCAACAACTATTGAGGAAGGGTGAGGGTGGGGGTGATCGGGTAGTGTTGTGTTATCTAAACTTCTGTGGAGAGACGACTTGCAATTTCATTGGGTAACGATGTTCGATTACAATTATTGACTAACGGATTTGCTGCAGGATCTTCCCGGGAGACAATGATTGAAGGAAAGTATGTGTCCTGTTTGTTTCTCACCCGCACGAATCATCATCAGTACATAAAGAAGATATCGTCCATACATTGTATCTTTTAATGTCATTTGTCTTCTGGCAATGAATAGAAACATTTTCGCCATATAAATCACACTGCTGCCTAGAATCACCATGATAAGTGCCTATTCACCAGGCTGTATTGTTGCCACAGAAGGGAACGTGTGATGTTGAGAGTGTTGAAAGCTTTTGGATGCTGATTGTACTAAGCTCTATGTTCGGCGAATTGATTTAATGCGTCCTTATATTGTTGGTATAAAATAACCACGAGAACGGAGTAGAAAATATGTACTTATCACAAAATGTGCCCCGTAGTTGGTGTACGAACTCTACTACTTAGCTGTCCGTTCCTTCAGCTATAGGTATGCAGACTCTACACTCAGAGTTGTATTCTTCTGTACCATCATGGCTAGATGCATATTATGTTTTTTATTATTACGATGATGTACCTTTTGTATGAGGCAATTAAAAATTAGAGGTGAAATACCTGGATTTTTTACGTTCCATAATACGAACCGTGACGCTGCTGCTCTAGTCACATGCTATGGCTGCCATAGAAAGCACGCTTTGTAGTGACGTAGAACGCAATGATGAAGTAATTCAGACCCACACTAATATAACGAATATGACAGTCAATGACTGCTTGGGAGACGGTTCAATAAAATTCATACTTGGAGGTGCGTTTGCTGGTGACGTCACGAGATATGTCGTTTTTATCACGATGTTGTTGATTGCTCTATTCACTGCGCTTGGCAACGTGGTGATCATCGCATGCGTGGTGCGATCTCCGTATTTAAACTCTTCCAATTATAGTATTTATGTTGTGTCATTAGCCGTGTCCGATTTTGTCATTGGTGCCTTTTGCATACCTGTCATGGCACTTTACACACTGCTCGGTTACTGGTCTCTAGGTAGGGTAACTTGTGCACTACACAATCTGAGCGATTCGACCTGCCTGTCGGTCTCCAATTTGCATTTGGATGTGATTGCCTATGACCGATTCCGTGCCGTGGCTGATCCGCTGACTTATAGGTCTAAGTTCAAGAGATCTCGTGCAAGAATATTAGCAGGTATGGCATGGCTTGTGCCACTGCTCTATTATGTTCTCGTCAATATCTACGTACGAGTTTTAGATGACATACAAACAACTTCTACCCCAGGACAATGCTATTATTTATCCAATGTAGCAGATACTTTAGGTATTGTGTTGTTGAATGTCTATGGGCCAGCAGTTTGTCTAATCGTAATGTCTATATGTCTAATGATTGTTATGAAGCGAAGGGGCAAATCACAACGAACTCTGCAAACGGGAATTCAAAAGAAAGATACAGGGATAAATCAATTGACAAACCAAGACCTGGAAAATGTGGCTGGGAAAGATAAAATCAGAATACAAAATCGTCGATGTCTTATAACACTACTTACGCAGATCATCCTATTCCTTATGTGTTGGACCCCTTGGATAATTATCTGGCCAATTTCAATGCTCTGTGAATCATGTGTGCCTTCAGCTGTCTACCAAATCTCTTACTGGTTAGTTTATCTGAACTCCACAGGCAATCCCGTCCTTTATCTTATTTTCAATAAAAATTATAGAAAGGTCTTTCTTGCATTGTTCACTTGTTCTAAGGAAATGCTATAATATACATGTGGTAGTATACTTAAAACTATTAAATTATTAAGCGGTAATGCTTAAAGCCTTAGCATTCAAGCTCGCCTAACAAAACTTCTGAACACGTCATGGGAAATGTCCATTTGCTGCACCCAGAGAAAAAACCTGTTTTTGATAATTTACCACTGAAATGACTGGCTCAATAAATGAGCCAATCATTCCAGAGCTAAATCAATAAATTAATATTCTTCTGTTCGTCTGCAAATGGACGTTTATTATGAGAAAATTGAAATTTTCTGGGAAAAATTTGACACATTTGTATCGTAACCAACCTGTCCAGCCTTATAGATCTTTGGAGGCATAAGTGATGACGTCACTCAGAATGCGACCTTCTTCTTGTGGTTCTTAGGTTGACTTTTTACGATAAATAACATGTGTTGTTCACATATTCGCTTGATCAGATTTATCTTTACAATTCTGCTTTGTTTTGTACCACAGTGTACAACACTGTCTGAAACATGTTTGGTAGTTCCGTTTTCTATATTCCCAGCTAAGTAAATGCGTGTAAAATGTGTCTACAACTGATACGGTGAGGATCGAGTGAACGTTACCAATTTTCGCAAGTATAAATAGTGTGATGGCCCAACACTGACGGGCAATTATGTCAAGTGTTTGACATATGTTAACTTAGAATATAATGTTTTTGTGATATAGCATATATATTCTTTGATTGATATATGACTACATGAAAATAAATGCTCTTATGTACTTAATAAAGCATTTAAATTGTCAAAAATGGATTCTACAACAGGACTTTATGGAGTGTTACATTTGGGATGGTTGCTCGATAATGCAGCTAGTCATCCCAGTCATACGTTTTCAAAAAATATTGTGACCTAACCTGGCAGATCTCCAGAAAGTTACTAAACCAAAATCGTTATTTTGACCAATTCTGACTTAAAGGGTTAATTCATACATAACTACAGGCAAAAGAACAATACAAGGATTCGATGGAAACACATTTTTACTCTATCAATGGTGCTGTTATTGCACGCTTCTATTTATTGCTGCCTAGAACTACCTATAGGCGTGGCCATTTCGCGCAGGGGATTGTGGGACTGTGTCTCGCGAGATCTCCATCGATACGAGGTCTAATAATGCTCTATTTTTAGGTTGCTGAATATCTCATAATTATGATCTTCATGCGCGTGATTCATGGCGAGTTCTCTTATTTGTTCTGGTCCGACTGTAATAGAGTTTGCGCGGCGATGACCGCTTAATTATTTTAATAAACAGCCAACGGAACTCGAAATAACTACTCTACATAAGCTTCTTTTTCTGGAGGACTGCGTACAAAACATGTTTATCATTCCTTCTGCAGATGAAAGTACTCAAGCACACACCCACTCGCGGCGTCTCATATGTACACTTTAGCACTCTATCAAACTGACCACAAATGGCTTCTTGCGGTAATCGTGAGAAATGTCCATTTGCATTAGCTACTCGCCGGAGAACTTGTTTAGAAAGTTTACCACTGGAATGACTGGTTGGATAACCGATCCTATAATTCCAGTAGTAAATTGCAAAAGAAAAACCATAATGGTCTCTTGGACGGCAATTAGACATAGCACATTTTCTATGACAATGGATTTTTCTGTATATGACGTCATGATTATTTAGGTCAGATGTAGCTGGACCTCACAATCAAAATATGTAATGAATGAATTGAATAGCCAGTCAAGTATGCGAATTGCACGTCTTTACTATTTAATCAACATGCTGTTGAATATTTTGAAACTAATTTGACTAGACGCTGTTCGAATTGTATGTCTTTGCTATTTATTCAACAGTCATTTTCTATGATAATGGCTGGGTTCGATCTGTAACTGAAGGATATGCCGTCATAATTAATTACTTCATATACAGGCTGACGTCACAATCCAAAATGTGTAAATGAATGGCGTATCGAGCTCAGTCATGAACATTGAATAGTCTGGCAAGTGTACGAATTGCATGTCCTTATTGTTTAATCAACATCGTGTTGAATATTTTGAAACTAATTTGACCTGACGTTGTTGCGGCCAGAGGCAGCAAACCTTTAAAAGCACCCAGTCAAATTAGTTTCAAAATAGTCCTCAGCTTACCTGTATAGTTACCTTGAAATTGGAAGTCTGGGAATTCATTATTCAGCGTATATATATACATCGATTCCAACACGCAAAACGGGCATACCTAGAAATGGATCTCTCTATTGAAATTGTCATGAGCAAATTGAGCATTACATGGCTAATACCACTTGGTAATGCGTGGCCCACACAATATGGACCACTTGTATTAAGAGACCACCCATATTTATAGGTCACATATTTTAACAAGGCTAATCATAGATTGTTGCCCTGAATACAATGTACTCGTCCTCTGACGGAGGGAGGATAATTAATACCACTTGCTAATGGGCATTTTCATGTTGTCTATCCATCATATTAAGTCATAAGATGTCATAATCAACGACGTGACGTATAGGATGACGTCATGAATGACTCAATTTAGTCCGTCTTAAATGCTTAATAGTCCGACACGTTGTACGAATTGTATGTCTTTGCTATTTACAAAACATGCTGGTGAATATTATGAAACTAATTTGACTGGGCGATGTTATTGCCACAAGCAACAGTCAAATTGGTTTCAAAATAGTCAACACTTTACCTGTACAGTTTTCTGGAAATTGATAGTCAAGAAGCTCAGAGATCCATCGATACCAACACAGCGCAGTATTAATGTATTAATATACTATCCGGATTCAGTGACCGATTGACTAACGTTAGGCCTATAGAAGTCATTTCAAGCAACCGCCACCAAGATGTGACTTACTTGGGCACAATTGTGTGTTTTTCTAACAAAATCCTTTAGAATGTTTAACACCGAAATTTCAATATCTCAGATAAAGACAACTATACGAAAATCTTTTTAATACTTTGACTGGTAGCCCACCCCCACCCTACCCACCTACTTGTTGCTATCATAGACCTGTATTAAGTATTGCAACGACAACGACTGCCCATGTAAGCCTATCATCTTCTCTTAATGTATTTTAACCCTTTCATGAGGAGGCCGCCAAAACCGGCCTCTACAGTGATCTTGAGGATGTTAATTTGCAGGTCAAGAGAAGATCGTTTTTGAAAATTCACCACTGAAATGACTGGTTCGATAATTGAGCCAGTCATTCCAATAGTAACTCTTCAAAACAGTCGTCTATTGGCCTGCAAATAGGCACTCAAAAACCAAATATTTTTTTTCATATTCTTGACTCAATTTAGGTAATACAGGGTTAATAAATTATGAGGACCACGATGATGTAACATGTCTGTTTAACCTTTCCCGTATTGTATTATAGTATGATTCACATTTGTTGCATTCGAGATAGGTTAAAAATTACAGACTTGTTACAGACAGTCTTGAGGCGTACTATGTGTGTGGTAAATTTCAAAAGAAAAACATGCATAATAATATATTAGAGGGCGAAAAAGTAGACCGAATTCACTAACAATAATGGATCCATCTAAAAATAAAGGCTTGGCTTCTTCGAAACTACACCTCTAATGTGATGACCAGTCATCTTCTTACGTTATCACAACGACTAGACTGTTACACAGACTCATCTTCGGATACCAGACAGACCGGGACCCAGTCTATCTCCGTAGCGGACGGTAAAAGCAACACTGGATCGTGAAATCACTACGTCAATGGCTACTCAATAGGCCCCTACATACGAGATTCATTTCTCGATCTCGTATCGAAAGAGAACTCGCGGGATACGAATGAATAATGGATGTGTGATTATCAGTAGTATCCTTTTGTCTTTAATCCATCCGTGGGAATAAATCCATGTAGGGCCAATGCAATTATGTAGCAGTATTGATAGACTACCAATGTTCCAAATTTCCAGTCAAAACTGCTGTCAATAATATTGTAGCAGATTGTTGAATACAGAAATCAACCGAAAGTGTAAGCCTATGCATGTGCTAAGTTAAGAACGTCTACAGGAAATTCGGCCACAGAATTTCAACCATATAGTTAGATAAGTATATCAATACGCTAGTGAAGTAACGGATTGAGGGTAAACAATTTTTTACCATGAAGTAATTTCGTAGTGCACAATTTCATACCGAAAATTTGCTCAATCTCCGGTGATTCACAGTTTTCAGTGCCCTATTGTCTGTAGTATGTTTAACCCCATAATTTCACCTACATAGACTTGAGCATTAATACACTAGGTATATTCCGAATCTAACAAATTCTAGATGAAAAAATTTTATTAGGCAAAAATTGGCTTAAATGTTGGGTTTTTCGTACTTTTCTGTGCCCTACTGTCTGTATGTAATATGGTCGGCTCCAGAAATTCGCTCACATAAACGTAGAGGGATTTGAAAACGATAGTTATATTGGGAATTAAAAAAAATTCGACCGTGAAGTAATTTCGTAGTATACGATTTTATCGCGTAAATTCGTTTCAATTTTGGCAGATCTGCGGGTTTTCAATGCCATACTATTACCTGTCTGCAATATGTTTGGCCACATAATTTCACCGATACGGTTAGATAGTGATATGAACACGCTAATGAATCCTGAGTTTTCTACCACGTAGTAATTTCGTAATATTCAATTTAGTAGCCACGGAGAGTTGTCAAATGCCAACAATTTACTATATTCGGTATCAGAATGTCTGTTCTCGATTTGTAATAATTTTTTTTTATATATGGATGTATATAACTCAATATGAGCTAGTGCTTTTGCACAATTCTACCATCAAGTAATCTCATAGTAGGTAGTTACATAATCGCCGTATGGCCCCAATTATAATATGGTTGGTTCACATTCACCACATTCAGATAGGTGTCGGTATGTCCTGGCATATCGCTCATAATGGGTTCGGCCCCAGGATGCCACCCATATGTTTAGATAGGTATAGGCATACGCTTACGGAGTAGTGAGATTTAAAACTATCTACCATGAAATAATTTCGGCTCAAATTTAGGCCGATTCATGGTTTTCATTGCACCCAGTCAAATTAGTTTCAAAATAGTCATCAGCTTACCTGTATAGTTACCTTGAAATTGGAAGTCTGGGAATTCATTATTCAGCATATATATAGACATCGATTCCAACACGCAAAAAGGGGTGGAGCTTAGCTAGAAATAGGTGTGGCATACCTAGAAATGGATTCCTCTATTGAAATTGGCATGAGCATATTTTAACAAGGCCAATCGTAGATTGTACACCCTTGCCATCCCGAACGCACATAGACCCGAATACAATACACTCATCCTCTGACGGAGCGAGGGCAATTAATACCACTTGCTAATGGGCCTTTTCAGGCTGTCTATCCATCATATTACGTGATATGACGTCTTAATTAATTAATTGACGCGTAGGATAACGTCGTAATAATGACGTCATGACTGACTCGATTTAGTTCATCTTAAAATGCTTAATGATCTGACACGTTGTACGAATTGTATGTTTTTGTTATTTAATAAAAAATGCTGTTGAAGATTTTGAAAGTAATTTGACTTGCTGCTGTTGCTGCCATAGGCAGCAACAGGACCCAGTCAATTTAGTGTCAACATATTCCACGGCTTACCTGTATAGTTTTCTTGAAATTTATCGTCTAGTAGTTCAGAAATCCATTGATCCCAACTCGAGAGTGGTATGGGTGGAGTTTGGCTAGAGATGGGCAAGGCATAGCTAAACTGGAAAGGTTCACAGTTTTCAGTGCCCTATTGTCTGTAGTATGTTCACCCCCATAATTTACCCCACATAGACTTGAGCTAGTCTATAAGCTAGTTATATTCCGAATCTAACAAATTCTAGATGAAGTAATTTTAATACGCAAAATTTAGCTTAAATGATGGTGTATTCGTGGTTTTCTGTGCCCTACTTTCTGTGATATGGTCGGTTCCACAACTTCGCTCACATAGACGTATAGGAGTTTGAATATGCTAGTTACATTGGGAATTTAAAAGAATTCGAACGTGAAGTATTTTCGTAATATTCAATTTAGTAGCCACGGACAGTTGGCAAATGCCAACAATTTACTATATTCAGTATTAGAATCTCAGTTCTCGGTTTGTAATCATTTTTTTTACATATAGCTGTATATAACTGAATATGTACTACTGCTTTTGCACGATTCTACCATCAAGTAATTTGGTAATATGTAATTACATATTCGCCATATGGCCCCATTGCAATATGGTTGGTTCACATTCACCACGTTCAGATAGGTGTCGATATGTCCTGACATATCGCTCATAATGGGTTCGGCCCAGAATATCACCCATATGTTTAGATAGGTATAGGCATAAGCTTACGACGTAGTGAGATTAAAAAATTTCATAACGTAAATAAGCTCAAACTTAGGATATTTCATGGTTTTCATTGCAATACGTTCACCCCCAGAATTTCAACCACAAATACTTATAGGAAATATGCTAGTTGTAATCCGAATTTTAAAAAATTCTACAGGAACGTAATTTCATAGTACACAATTCCATACAGAAAATTGGCGCAAATTCTGTCAGATCAACGATTTTCTGTACCACACTGTTTGCAATAGGTTCGACACCAGAAGTTCACCCATATGGTTAGGTACATATATGAATACGCTAATAAAGTATCAAAGGTTTAAAAAATGTTTACTATACAGTAATTTCATCATATGCAATTTAGTAGTGGCACACCATTGTCAAACTCCAATAATGTACTATATTCGGTACCAGAATATCTCTAGCTGTGCGAAAAATTGTAATAATTCTACCACCACTTATTTATTATAGTAATGTGAAAGTATTTCTGTATATCCCATATTATTAGCCACGTGTACTGGTAGAACCTGACGTATCAGGCTAATACCCTAACATTTGCACATATGGTCAACAAGATCGTCATCATTACAATGGTTGAGGCCGATTTTGGCCTTTTTGTTTACTATACAGTAATTTCATCATATGCAATTTAGTAGTGGCACACCATTGTCAAACTCCAATAATGTACTATATTCGGTACCAGAATATCTCTAGCTGTGCGAAAAATTGTAATAATTCTACCACCAATTATTTATTATAGTAATGTGAAAGTATTTCTGTATATCCCATATTATTAGCCACGTGTACTGGTAGAACCTGACGTATCAGGCTAATACCCTAACATTTGCACATATGGTCAACAAGATCGTCATCATTACAATGGTTGAGGCCGATTTTGGCCTTTTTGTCGAGCAAAAATATTTGATTTAATAGTTTGTCACTGTTTCCAGTAAAGATATCGTTTAATACATATGATAGCTAAATGAAACAGATCACGATTGTGGCTGTTTCCCACTGGGTCTTGTCAGAATGTTTTCTACTATATCATTTTCATTGGAGAACAATAGGTTCATGGTATTGGTTCTATCCTGGCCACTTAACTTTGTTGAAAAGGTCATCTGTCGGTACAGATCAGGGTCCTGTATTGCATAGAAAATATACTTGCTTTGTGTATTTCACTAGCATTGCAGTGTATATTTCACCAATATATTTCCGGGTAATAAGCTCTTCACGTCTGTTTAGGAAGGTATCAAGATTTAGGTTTCAAATATTCTTTACAGTTTTGTTGGACTGACCAAAAGCATAAGCTGCTTTTCCTAGCCCATAGCTAATACTGCCTATATCTTTTTGCAAGAAATATTCCTTCTTTTGTGTTTATTGTCCACATATATTTTTGTCATAAGTGGCTTGTATGCCTTTATATAACTTCATTTTTTCATGAAACAGTTGAGTTTATTCTCAGAATTAGCTATTTACCATTGATGCCTAGCATCAATATGTGTACTTGTATATTTAATATGGTACTTACAAAGTCATGTACGGGGGAGTGGGCAGGGTACCTGTATGGGGCAGTATCTCATGGGTGTACCATGGAGGACAGTACTGATACTAATGAATTTAATTAGCAGTAAAAAGAAAATTTTGATCTGTTGTCATTGACATAGAAGGGGTGTTTTGTAAAATGTAACATGTATTTAACCACCGTCGCATATTAAAAAGTAATTAAAGTAGATTTAATTGCTATTTAGAATCAGAATGCCATGAAATATTCATTTAAAATAAATACATGTAAAACAGCTTCAAGTTTAAATCCACAAGTTCTTGATTTCACTATGTTATTGATTTGGCAGCTGAAAACAGGCTGTCCATCAAGCCCGTTTTCAGCTTGTAAACATGGGGTTTTCACGTGGGAAGTCATGCCCCCGTGGGATGTCTTATATTTCACGTAAGACCTAATGTCAAAATTGAGATTTGAAAATACCACGTGAGCTAAATGTCCAGGTGAGCTAAAGATGGATGTTACTACACAATTTCATCACTGATATATATGATTCAAGTTTGGGAAGTTATGATGCGTAATAACTATCCAAGTACATGGCTGAGTCGCCCACATGTTGTTGATAAATATGTCGATCAGAGGGATGGTCGAAGTCGAACCCACCAGCTCATCTCTTTATATGTAGTAATGTGCACTAATGTTGAATGGATAGGGATGCTGTTTATAGCACTGTATAACCAGCCGATGAGATTATCCTTTTAATATGATAATGATGGAAATGGGGAGATTTCGTTTAAGCAATTACATGCTTATGAGTTGATGTGTATTTGAGAAAGATTTAGTTAAAGGTTGTTGCTGCTTAGCAGGCAACTACTTTTAATATATTCAGCAGTTGCTGATAGTTGTAGTTTTGGAATCGAGTAACATTCCGTGGTTAGTGTAGGGATCATGGAATTATGATATAAATTAAACGTGACTAACTGACACAGTTGATGACGTAAGATGACTGGAATTTGATCTTGGGATAGAACAACACCATCTGGCCATGAATCATCCAGCATGTGTGCCTAACACCCTAGAATCCATGAGACTTCTCCATTAGTACAGAATGGACAGGACATGGACATTAAAGTGTTTGGAAAGTATTCATAACAGAATCGAGATTTATTGATAAACTATATGCCACTCATTTTGCGGTACACACAAACACAGCATACTGTAATGTTGTTAGCTAGCTGGCAGATCACATCAAACTCGAACCTGTTCCCACCACGTTGAATATGTAGGACACAATCTTCTTGGAAGTATTAGGTAGAGTATGATTGGTCAAAATGACGCCATAACCAAGTGGTATCATCTAGCCACTGCAGTAAAGAATGCTAAAGAATATATCCTTTTCCAGGCATTGATTGGTTAGAAGGACCTGTTAGTTATCAGGTCAGATCTGCTGGGAAGAGATAAGTGGGAATTGATTGCTTGGCCTTACTGTAAGAAGATGCTTTGAAAATGTAGTTGTGTGACTTTGGGAAAATCAGAGTCTGTATTGGGTTATAAAAGTCGATGTCTCTCTTAGAGAGGAACACTTCGGTCTGCCGCTCGGATCAGCTTGTGCACCATCCGATAGTGTAATCTCTCAAGCTGTGGCTTTGCCTAACCTAAGGTTAGCTTGCCAATTAGCATGTTGTAGGATAGGCTATGTTAAGTTAGATTAAGTAGAATATTGTGTGCACAAGAAATTGTACAAATTATCTCTGTATGAGCGATTCTGCTCAACCAAGCGTACAAGTTGTAAAAACTGTAAATAAAACTTATCATCTTACGTTTATGTGAGACAATAGTTTGTCCATTTATTAGGAACCGAAGCGAGGTGGGAGCATCACCCAGTCCTTACCTCTGATCAAGACCAGCCAGATAGGCCCAGCAATTCAGAAAAAATATTGTCCATTAACCACCAGGCAGACAAGACTAGCAAATTGCATCTCGCTTCCTCTTACCATCGGTGACGTTGTCACAGCACCATCAAAAGTCTCGGTAGTAAGGAGAAGTGACACTCAGCCATAATCATTGTCGGATTACAGTAGGTAATGATAGATTCGATTCATTTTCACGACCGCTGAGGTCGTCTGACATCTTCAGGCCGTCAACTCAATAACATAGTGAAATAAAGAGCTTTTGAGCTTAACTTGAAGCTGTTGGACATGTATTTATTTAAAACTACTTTGTGTGGGGTGGGGGTGTGCAGCAGGGTGTGTGGGGTGGGATGTGGGTGTGTGTGGGTGTGTGTGGGGTGGGGTGTGGGTGTGTGTGTGTGCGTGGGTGAGGAGTGAGGTACTCGACAGCAATAAATAAATTGACCCATATTGAGAGTAAATTTTAAAAAGGTTAGCTTAAAAAAGCTTTATTTCAATAACTATGAACATATGTTAGTAATAATATTGCACAGAATGTATCAGTATTATCTCTTCTACCCAGGTGAGTAAAAGTGAATTTGAAAGCAAAAAAGCATTAGATAAGACATGAATTGGTCATGTAGCATGTAGAGGTTAAAGGATAATGATGATATATCGCAAATATATATATATATATATTAAATATCATCTACATCGTGTGTAAGGAGAAAATTAGACTGTCTTGATAAGCCTAAACCAACGATAGCAAGCTGCCATTGTACAATAACCACAGCTACCGCCTCAGCCTTCACCTCACCCTCAAGACGTAATAAACTTGAATCGTGTCAATTCATGAAAAGACGTTACAAAAGATGAACATGATGGCCATTTTCTATCTACTTCAATTTGCTGATCAGACTTGCTCAAGATAATTGCAATGTTTTTCACAGAAAATGCCCAATTGCAGACCAAGAACAAGAGAAGACTATTTTTGAAGATTTATGACTCCAGGAGCAATCATCCCAGTGACAAATTTTGAAAAATATTCTGCTCTTCGTCTGCAAATGGACATAATTTATCAAGGGCCCAACAGAGGCCATTTAAAGGTTTTTACATGCCCACTTGGCGGGTGAATCACAAAGAGTAGCCAAATATCAACTTGACTGGATGTAGTAGAAAACCAAAGGTGAACACTTGCCGGATAATTAAACCTCTGCAACCTTTAGTTCCATTAGCCCAATTCTGTTAAAATCAAGAATAAATCATGTCTTATAAACCATCAGAAAGTTCAAGATGGATTTCTATTAGAGAATGTCTGTTTGCAAGCCAAGAATACTATTTTTTAAACTTCACCAGTGGAATGACTGCCTATGTTATCGATTTAGGCATCCAGGGGGTTAAACTAAAAAAAATAGTGGCCTGTAAACTGACATTGATTTACTAGTAAAAGACTTAATTCTTTACCATTTGATGGTGAAGATTGTTTGAGAAAATCTAGATTATTGCTCAGCGAATGCCAATTTGCAGGCCAGTAAGTAACCCCTTTTGGAAATTTACCACTATAATGGCTGGCTTCCTTAATGAAGCAGACATTCCAGTGAAAAGTGCTCAAAATCGTCTTCAATTAGCCTGCAAATGGGCATTCCTCAAGACCACTGCATGGACCACTACTGACTGGCTTGCCCATTAAAGCGTTAAAAGCGTGGGAATAACATAACTAGTGAAATCCTTTCTTTGCAGGTTTGTGATAATTGTGTACCAATGCCTACTGTAGGAAAGCTGTGAGCATGAAATGCCCTTGGTGAATTTTATGGTTTAATAGTCTGTCGCCTTGAGTAGGAAAATTGAGACGTATATGCATTTTCGGGTATAGTGGCTGTAACTTTCAGGGAATATTCTTCAATCAACTGGGAATCAAAAATCACTTGATACCAAATTTTCATTTGTCGTTATGGTGGCCATACTGGATTTCAAAATGGCCGCTATCTTAAAAACAGTTTTTCAACATTTTGACTCATTAATCGCCTAGTGTCTTGATTTTAGTGTCTAGGTATATGTTTTAATGCATGTCAGATCATGTATGATGGTTGATAGGCAATATCATAGTAATATGTTTAACCGTTTGAACCCTGAATACCAAGAATGTTAATTTCAAGGCTACTATAAAGGGTATGTTATTGAATATTTCATAATTAATTTAACTGGAACATGTTGCTGCCATAGATAGCAACATAACCTAGTCAAATTAACCTCAAAATATTGATCATAATAATTATTAAATCGTAAATGAGTGTTATATTCCAAACTTTCTTGTTTAAAAGGTTAAAAACGTATTTTTATAATAATACATGGGCCGGGATAATTTTAGAATCTCTGGATCAAAGTAAATTGAAAAGATGATCTTGCGCTTATCCTCAAATTTTATTTATAAAAAGCGCTGTCATCTGCTAACAAACAGACAAACTGCATATCTTTGCCATTTGGTAACACATGTAGTCAACGATGGAGAGTGAATTAGAATTGCCGGCAAAAAATAAACCAACTGATTACAGTTTATGTATTAAATGCCAACAATATAATAAGAAAGAAAGATTGACCAACCCCCGAGATGTAGAATCATATGATACATTTTTTAGCGAATGTCAATAAAAGATCTGAATGGGGCAGCCATGATTTTATTAATGTAGGGAACAGATCAATAGGTATAACAGCATCAGACCTTTTGCAAAAGGGTGCTAAGTGGCATCGCAGCTGTTATAGTGAAACCACAGACAAGAACAAAGCTAAAAGAGACGAGATTAAGTATCACAAATCCTGCAAAACCACATACTGGAGAATTTATGTTCAAGGCCCTGAAAGACGCACTGCAACTAATCAGAATAGTGAGGAGACGATTTTCTTTATAGCAGCAGAGATGGAATTTTACGATGAATTGCATGAAAGAATGGAATCTGGAGACTATATAAGGACTGTTCAGGCTGAAGAATTGTATTATAATATGACGCGTGACCACGGAGTCACTGGTCATGCAATATCCAGACGAACACTAATAACAAACATCACACACAATTTACCAGACATTGAACTATTCCAACATAGAGGTAAATCACCTGGCGTCTTCCATTAAAAGAATCTGGACGTGAAGCAGTCGATATTGCTATTTCTGAACAAGACATAAAAGGCGACCTTAATATAATATTTAAATGTGCCAAAATCATCAGAAAAGAGATAACTAAAGCCAGAAAAGAGAAACCTTGGGTATTTACAGGCTCTCTAGATGGTGTTGGCGAATCTGGATTACCAGTAGAGGTATTAATGTTAAACAGATGGATCTTGCAAGGTTCTAAGGCTGTGACTGCTGAGTCGCGAGATCAGTCTCTAAGAAAATCATGTGTCATAATTTCTCAAATGATGATGCAGGAATTTAAAACTTCAAAGCAAGTAGCATACACAACAAAATCCCAATCTGAATCGTCTACTTTTCGTCGCCAATGTAAAAGTCCATATGCAGTCGGATTATCTTTGTGGATATATCACAATTTACGCAGCCAGACCGGTAAAAATCTGCTCAGCCATTTATGTTGTGGAATATCATATATTCGGTTGACCAGGGTGTGTAGTCAGATAGCCAATGCTGTGCAAGAAAACATCAATAAAAATGGTATTTTTGTCCCAGTTGGTATTGTGAAAGGTAGAGCGATTTGGGCTTCCGCTGATGATGTTGACAAGAAAGTTGATACTTTTGATGGAAAGTCAAGTTTCCATGCAATGGCAGCTTGTGTATATCAGCCAATATGTGCTCGAGAGACCTTGGTAGAACCACTTGATCTATATGAAGTTTCTGCTGGTGGCCTTTTAGGTGTTCCGAGCACATGCATCAAGATTCTTAAATGTGACTTAGAAGGCAGTCCCAAACCTCAATTCAGTCCCCATTATGCATCGTATAAAGTGGGTTCCTATGATGAACATTTTGATAGAGCGATAAAGCATGATATGTGTTGGATGATGGCAAGATATTTCAACAGATCTCAAACAGTTGATTTAAATTCGTCTGATGTAGAACCTAAAACAGTTGCCTCTGATGAAGTTACGATTCCTGCTTTTGATGTTACCAATATTTTGTCAGATAATGTACAATGTATGCTTTCAGTAACTGACATATCACATATGCCAGCAGTGCGAGAGGAGCACGAATGTTTATTGAGTTCAGGTGAAATATCTGTACAAATGTCTCCACAAGTAGTAGATGACGAGAGAACAACGCAAATGAGACCAGTGTGGGCTGCATACAACAGTCTTTCAAACACACCTGAATCCACGAATCATTCCTCTTTGATTGTTGATAAGGCATTTACTCTACCTATCATAAATGCCCCATCACACGAATGGTCAACCCTGGTTACCACTTTAGACCAACTTTGTAGATTGAACAGACTGGTGTCTGGTAATGGGCGGAAGCTTGTTGTCAGATTTGACATGGATCTATACAAACGAGTGTTGAAGTTGGAATATTTGGATTCACGGTTCAAGGATCAGTTTGTTGTGTGTCCAGGTGCATTCCACACTTCATTATGTGCTCTCAGATGTTTGGGAAAGGCCGTAGAAGGAAGCCGGATTGACGAGGCTTGGGTCGAAGCATGTTTGTACAGTTCTGTGACTGTTAATCAAATTATAAATGGGAATCATTACAACAGAGCTATGGAAGCTCACGAAGACACCCTGCAGGTATTGTTCGATCTTTGGAGAGGAGTTTTTTGCTGAAAGGCCTGCTGTCCATGTAGCTCTTGAAGAGAGTATTAATATACTGTCTGATGCATACACATCGAAACAGAGCATTCGTGAGTCACATAATGGATTATTAATCACACTTGAGTCACTTAATATAGAGAAACAGCTTGCCGACTTTGATGCTGAGCACAAAACAGAGCCCATTTTCAAATGGGCACGAATGTAGATGGAACAGGGCTTGACCGTACTGCAATTCCAGCATGCTACCCGGTTAGGTGACTGGTTCCTTCACCTGTCGTCACTCGAAAAACTATGTGTGTATTTCTTTGCTTATGGGAGGCATGATTATGCACAGAATATTCCAGAATATATTGCACGAATGTGTCGGCTTCAAACCACTGATCCAGAAATCTGGCAGGACTTTATGACACATGAATTCACTGTGAACACTTCCAACCAGATACCATTCACCCGCATCGGTATTGATCATGCTCAAGAACATGTAAACAAAAATCTCAAAGGTCATGGTGCTATTGGTGGCATCACTCAGTCTCCTGCTACTCTTCTGAAGTTTTGTATGTGCGCACCAGAATTAGCACGAATTGCCAATGAAACAGAGGCCATGGCTGACTTAAAGAAACAGAGTAAAATGGATCACCATGAACTCAATAAGTCAACAACACTCAGGCAAGAACAAGCTATTAAAAAGCTATTTGATGTCCTAGCACCTTATGGAATATTCAAGAGTGGCAATACAGCAATGGTATTTTAGGTAAATTTAAGATGTACTAAATCGAGCCATTCATGACGTGATTAATTATGATATCAGCCTATGCGCCACATACTTGATTATGACGTAGATAAATGGGATTCCTTGTAAATTGTATATTCTTATTTGATCTTTCTGTTCAGAAGGCTGAAATAGATGCGATGGAGTTGCATATAAAGCATTCTTCTGTCATTGTGATTACGCTTTTCGTCCATATTGAAAATTCTCAGAACCGTCTGACGTCGGTCGGTCGTTCTTCGCAATATCGGTCCACAAGAAAAGATAATTGATTATGACTATCGCATCCCAAATGATACTACGATGGATCGGTCACTACGGGAAGTAAACTAGTTATGGAGCTGCAACTATGCTTGCCTCTAATGTTGATCGAAGATGATAGTCAACTCGTCTTCTTTGAGCGATAACACTGAAGAATATTTTGCTTAACTTGATTATATATATACTTTTATTATGGTACTATAGATTTAAATTTCGAGGCAAACTCGACAATAGATAAAACTTTATACACAATGTACAGATAATTACTAAGTTATTCTATTCACACAATCCGACCAGCAATCTAATTTCACTTACGACACAGGCTACCAAGTTTGTACTCGCGGATGAACGGTGGTACGTACAATCAGGAGCTTATATTGCTCCTGCATCTGCTTGTATACATTATTCCTCGCGCAATCTTGCTACTTTCATTTAGTTAAAAACATCACAGTTTATGCAACCCTATCTGCTCGGTTCAATTCCAGTCTCCTAAATGGTGAAATTGTTGCTGGGTACATTCTGCGCATGCGTGTCAGTGCACAAAAAGAGATCCATCTCGCCAAATATAGTTGAACCCTGAGCACCTCTAAGTCGGGTTTGAAAAAGTCTGTCGCCGATCACATTCCTCCATTGGCGGGGAAACTAAGGCTTGAAGTCTATGTGGTTTCATCAGAGATATTAATAGATCAGGACCGACCCCTCGTTTCCGCGTTAACGATATTCCACTCACAGTTGATTTATCAGATGTCATCCCATCAACTATAATCAATCTTCGTTTTAAACCATTCGGATAACATTTTCTTAGCATGAGCTACCATGATACCACATCGTGTTACAGATAACTGATTCCAAAAACCTGCGGACAAACTTGGCGCAGCAATAGACATTATTATTGTCAATTCAGCTGGAACAGAGATCGAAAGGTTTACTAGTTACTAGTTATTACTAGTTATCAAAACGCCATTCTGAATCATTTTGATATTATCGCTATCATCTGCACAGTCTACTCTAACTATAATTACACACGCAACTATAGTGAGAAGTCTAAAGTTTAATGACATTAAATTATGATCTGCTACTAATTTTAATGGATAGTCGATCCGACTCATTCAACGAAATAGTGTTGCAAATGGAACATATATAGTGAACAAATTGCTCATTGCTCTTCAACCAATCAGAAGCGTTGATTCCCAGATACTTGATTTTCATCAGTGGCGGAATCGGATGAGGTCTGATGACGGTGTACCAAAAATAGCTGGTCTTACATCGGTTTCCATGGCTGACTCATTATCATCAGGTCGTTCATTAATCATTTCCTGTTTAATATACCTATTTAGATAGATTAGAATTGTACAGTGGGTGGGTTCGCCTCCATTTAACTCATTATGACTATCAAAATTATTGTAATAGGGGTGGCTAGCCAAATATTTCTTTTGTTTCACTGTGATCTTTTGTCAAAATGAGGTGTTATATTGTGAGAAGGTTGTTCTGTATTATGATAGTTGGAATTTCGTCCGCGATCCTTGCAGAATACGATTAGGATTAATATCATTGATATAATAATCAACACTTATAATTTTACATTTCATTCTCCACAATCGGTACACTGTATTGATGGTTGATAATTGTCTGTTGGGGTCAAGGGGTGTCGTGTATGTGTGAGAAAATAAATATTTTTTGTCTGCACTATAATAGTATAATGCTCAAATAGGGACCCAGGTCAAATTGAGTGTTGTAGCACGAAAACTTATGTTCGCTCTTACGGCGAGTCCAAAATCCAACATGTGCACGCTTGTCATTCAATGGTGTGGTCTCGACAGAGTGACACAAGAAGATTTTAATCATGGTGTGTAGGCCACAATTATGGCCAAATTGCTCGAATTAAATTGTCCAACGTGGTCAGCTGTGACGATTTAGTTGATAAGTAGTCATGCCAGAGATGTGGCACCTTGTTTCAAACAAATGAGCGGAAATTTCATTCCGTGTATGGTGAATCCGTGACTGTTCATATTGTGTAGCAATCATGGCAATGGGGGGTAACAACTATGTTCAGTTTGCGACCGTGAGGTGCGAGGTAAGTGTCAATAATCATGCGATGAACGCCATAGGCCTTTAGATGTCATAACCATAAACTAACAGTGGTTGCTTTGATAAATTCCATTATTACCACACAGCTTTCAACATTTTAGCTTTGGGTGAAGTAACTCCCGCCTCATGATCTGATATATACCTAACATGAACAGGGGCAATGTACACTAGTGCTCGCTAATGTTTTAAGTTACTGTTACTACAGTCGACGAACAGGGTAAAGTATGGGATCATAGACACTGTTCACAACATTACCCAAGGGGACTATTCCATTACATCCGACCACACCACACCATTATACATGTCGTTTACTGATAAGCAGCTTTTGTATGAGTAATTGGATAGAACTTTTATAGGCTGTCTTTGTGGAACTTTTTCAGGAAACATCAATCGGCTGGATGTTTTTATATTTACATTATGCTAAAATTTCAGTAAATAATCTATGCAAATATGGTCGTATTTAGAATAATAATTGAAGTTTCATTCCTCTGTTTCCTCACCCTGCATGATATGTCGTCATCGTCTGTGTGTTTGTCGGTAAAGTGCACTGATGGTTGGTTGATATAAAATTCCTTTGAAAATTCTTCACTGGTTACTACTCACCCCATTCCACATACACCACCTTATCCTCACCCAACCCCCGCCTTCATGGTTTAACCTTTAAAGTATCAATACTCCATCAATTACATGGTTTCTGGTACACATTTACAAAACAGTAAATATTCCTTGATTGTCATGGTATCAGGTAAACATTTACGAAATGTAAATAGGGATTGAAGGCCTAGCTCAGAAATGATCAAAGTTATTATTTGAGCATGTACTCATCATTATGTGATATACTTGTATTATATTTTATGTGCGCTGAAATCCTGAATACATATTTGCATGCTTATGCGCCGAACGCTGATTAAGTTATCCTTCTCTAAGCAGATGTCTCTGTTATTTATTTTGCCCTATATATAGCTGCAATTGTTCAGATGCTCAACCAGATATCATGTAATTAATTTTCTAATAGAATTAGTTAATTTATTACTTGTCTGGTTATTCTGTATTTCAGTGCCACCTTCAAGCCATTTAAATGTCTTGTATGAGAGCATGGGATATAGAATAAGTAGATCGCTTTCTTATTAAGATCTTTGAAAATCAGTGACGTCATAAATTAATGTCAGAGTTGCATAAAATCCATACTATGTAAATTAAATTATATAAACATTCTTGGCCTTTTCACTTATAGCTGGATCACTGTAAGGACAAATAAGAATGCCACTGACAGAATGATATATTAATATCAGAACCTTCCTGTAAGCATAACCTATCGGATTGCTAACTTAATATTTAAATCAACAAGTCACTATGAAGAATTTGCTTACATATCAAATCTGTTCCAATATCATATATGTCGTTCTAACCATATCCAACTATGTGCAAAAGGTTTTGAAATTAATCATATTTCCATAAAATTTGGTATATATCAATTTTAGTGTTATTGTGTTCGAGAACCGAGGACACATTACGAACTTTGTCACAGACAAGTGTTAATTTCAAGCTGTTTGACAGTTTATTAGCTATATATTGTCCTGACAGAGATGACCTAGATTTGATTCCTAGAAGATGGGCTCTATATTCCTGGACTTCTAGGCTCACATTAACTTAAGTTCTTGAAAGCTGTTGCGTGAATAGATAAAATCCCTAGATATTTTATTAATTTTCTCACTGGATGTGATTAATTGGGTGTATATTCCCAATGATGAAATAATCAGTGAGTATAAATCTGCTTTTCGAAACAGTGTGTTTCTGATGACTCATTCTCTGCGTTAGGAACTACTTCCATCTGCACTTCAGGCCCTCGGCTTGTTGATGGACTAGGCTTTGTTTGGAAATGGAATTACTTCTAAAATCGCTAAATCTTTCGGAAAAACAACGTTTTTCACAAGCCCGCTTTGTCTGGTTCTTTCACTGGATTACGTATTGGTCATGGTCATAATTCATTCCAACACATTTCCGGATCTACTATGCATAATTTTGAATTGTTTAGGACGCTGAACTCACCGGATCACTGATGCCAAACTTAAGCAACTGGTTTGTTCAATTTGAATACCTCGTACTCCAAATCACTGCGTGTTGCCAATTTCATTCTTTCTTCGGCCTTCACTACTACCAAATCTCCAACGTTGAATTCTGCCGCATTCGATCTCTTGTCGATCTGTGCATGGTGGTATTCTGTAAATTTCTTGGTATCGGCACAAGCTCGCAATAAAGCATTGTTGAGGCTCGTAAGTCTATCACCAAAATCTTGAAGCCAATCTATCAGAGTAGCCATTCGTAATCTACCACACCTGCCATACATTAGGTAAAATGGCGTGAAACCTGTGGTTGCATGCCGAGTATTTCTATATGCTGTTAGTGCAGCACCTAGCGCATTTTCTCATGCTCGTGATTCGTTGTTGATAACCTTCTGAGCTAGCTCTTTCAATGTATGGTTGAAATGCTTAGTGCGTCCATCTGTCTGAGGATCATATGGCCTCGCACATCGATGATCTATCCCATAATCCTTGAATCTAGCCTCATCGCTCCTTGTGCAGAACACTTTATCTTGATCTGTAATCAGAATCTCTGGCACACCATGTCTTGCAACATACTCATTAAAGAACTTCTCTTGCACATTTAGTGGTGTTTTGGCTGTAATAGGGTATGCCTCAGCCAATGCTGAACAATGATCTACAATCTAACCCTAACCCTAACCCCAAGATGTAGACATTGCCTTTCGTAGATTTAATTAAAGGGCCTATCAAATCCATGCCAATTTCCTGACTAGGTTATTTAGCTACATGCATATGCATATACTTGGGCCTTGTTGTCACTGCTTAGTTGACTTGACACACCGGACAAACATCTAGCATTTGGAGGACATCTTTTCTTAACGTCGATAACACAAAGGAATCTCTAATCAGACTTAGTTTTCTGCAGACCTTGATAAGCAGCTCTTTCAGGTGCTTTCTCAATTACCTGTTTTCTGAACCCCATTGGAAGAATGACACACAGGTACTCTGCATCTAGGACTGACGGAGTAAGTGCGGAATAGATGACTCCATTATGGATTATTCAGTCTTCTGCTGTTTCTTTGAATATTTCTGGAAACTTCACGCTGCTCGCTGTACAGTTCTTTGAATGAAATAGCATACGATTCTAAGGGAATGTACGAGCGTACTCCATCTTCTACACCAGAAACGATGTTATCTCCTGTGTTGAAGGTACCTACTTCTGCTGGTCGTCGCAGTCTAGACAGCATATATGCACGAATGTTCTTGGATCCTTGATTATACACGATATTACAGCCATATTCAGCAAATAACACTGCTCACCGTTGTAGCTTTGTGTTGAGCACATCACCGACAAACAGACTCTTGAGAGGTTTATGGTCGGTATAAACTGTGAATTTGGTGCCAAAAATGTACATATGTAACTTCTTCAATGCATAAACAACAGCATACACTTCTTTCTCAATAACTGGCCAATTAATCTGACTATCTTTCAATGTAGTGCTGACATATTGTAGGACACGTTCTATGCCTTGATCACCATCTTGCACAAGGATTGCTCTGACCGCATAACTGGAAGCATCTGTGTACAAACGATATGGTACTGTACAGGTTAGGGTATGTCAAGACTGTTTTGCTGTACAGCATAATCGGCAGCTTGTCGACTGCTATCTGCTCCTCTTTACCCCACACGTATGCTTCTTCCTCAGTTCCACTAAATGGCGAGCTATCTCCGCATAATTCTTCAAACATGATCTATAGTATCCTCTAGCACCCACAATACTTCTCACTTCTCCAACATATTGAGGAGCGTTCATTTCTCATATGACCGTTACTTTCCCATCTTGAGGAGAAATATTGTGTGCTGAAATGTGGTAACCAAGTAGATCTATCAACTCGCTGCCAAAATCCCACTTTCTCTTCAGCTGGAGGTTGTATTCTCATATCCGCTGCATGACTATTCTTAGAAGATGAGCATGTTCTCTATCATTCTTAGAATACACTACTACGCCATTGACGAAAACATGCATGAATTTGCCTACATAACTCTGAAATATGGTGTTCATTGCATGTTGAAAAACCGCGCCTGAGTTGCAACATCCAAAGGGTATACAAGTCCATTAAAAAGACCTTCAGAGCAGATGAACATTGTATTTTCGATGTCTTGGCTGAACATTGGAATTTGGAAAATATTAGGCCATCGTCATCACCATCGGTGTCGCCTATCACGTTAGTGCGTAGGAAAGATGGCACTACTCGCTTCTGTATTGATTACATGTCTCTAAATATGGTCTGTCGTAAAGATTCATATCATTTCCCGAACATATCTGCTATTTTTGACTATATTTATGGAACATCTCTGTTTTTGACGATGGACTTCATTAACTGCATGCCTAATTGTCGGATGATCTCCCATTTTGAACTGTACACTCAACCATAGGGTTTTACCTAATGTCTTTGGACGAGCAGTATCGAAATAATCGGCAAAGTCAGTAAGTACTTTGTCAATAACGTCATATCTTGTAGTTTGTTTCTTTAAAACTGGCCTCATCAATATTTAGATAAATGGGACATGGCGTCTATACTTCTTACCAAACCATTCCATCGCACACTTGCTGTAATCAATCACAGCCATACCCACATGCAATCCATCTGTACCAATAAAACCTTCATGCTTCATACCTTTCATGACAAGCACTGAACTCGGGCATGCATTCTGAAACCATATTTGTGTTTCTCCTAACAGATCAATGAGGGTATCATTTACAGCAAGTAAAGTTCCGACTCTCCTGAAGGGACGAGTACCAAAAACAGTTGTCCAAATATCACTCCTAATGAGCGCGGTACTAGCACCAGTATCTATCAATACATCTACATACTGACCAGTTTCGTCTTTCAGACCCTTATTATTTTCTAATAATACTCGGATCAGGAACCGTTTGGTCTGTTGCTCCCTCCACTGGCATTTCTCACACATGGGATATCCGCACGTAGTCCAGCATGTGCATCTTCAGGATAGCTCCAGTATCGCACATTTCTCAACGCTCGGCCTCCCAATCACTTCTGGCACCATACCCAGCTGCGTTGATCGCCATTGATCCGAACGTCGGCTTGGTGTCTCTTCTGGCGTGTCGATTGTTCATGTTACGATGATATTGCCAGTTGCTGTGCCAAGTGTCACCCCAACCATAGCAAGGAATGCATGCTCGTGCATCATTTCGATTGTTCTATGGCTGTGCATTTCTTCTATTGATCCATGGGCACTGACCTTTTATGTGTCCAACTTGAGCATATCCCCAGCATGTGATGTTCGCATTGGTGTTCTTCGGTGTCATGTTGGTCATGTGCGGACCAATTCGTCATGGTATCGTGATAATTGTCTGAAGGTTTCTCATCGTGTCGAATATCTGTCCAAATACTTTCTCTTGTCTCATAATCAACCGTCTCTCTAAATCTCCAAATAGTTTTTCCGTATGATACTCAGCATGTCCGAGCGCATCAGTTTCCATCGGTTCTTCGGAGCATGCATCGTCAATATTCATTGCATCAAGGAAGTATTTATGATTATGTTGCTGTTCTGTGAATCTAATGGCAGCTTCTAATCGGTCTTTCTCTTTGCATACAATCTGTCGGGCAAGTTGCTTGTCTGCTAACACCCTGATATACGCTCTAACCACGAGACGCTTGTTATCTTCGTTTTCTCCACTGAGATAAGCTTTTCTAGTCAGACTGGGGAACTTTCCGTTAAATACGTTGATCGTCTCACCTCTTTTCTGATGTACATTCTCGATCTCGCATTTGAGTCACTCTGCTTCATTAGCTGATACGAAGTAGGTGATGATGTGCTCTCGAATCTGATCTCACGTCACTTCATTACGATCTCGATTAGACAAGAACTGTTCCACTTCCTTATGCAATTGCCCCCGAGATGCCCAGGAGACGATATAGGCTGCATTGCCTGGTCATGGTTCTTTAATGGCGTCTAAAGCACACTGACATGTCTCCACGTACTCACGTACTTCTGCCAGATTGTATGTGATGATCATAGTCGTGGAGCTCTTCTGTTACAATGCACGTGGTTTCTCGCTCTTTAGTATCAACCGCATATTGTCGCAAACTCGGTTTCATATCCTCCACGAGCTGAGCGAAGTTGTTCACTATTCCGTTGGCGTTTATGGCGGGATTCCTCGTGCTAGGAATAATTTCGTAGGATCTGAGCCTACTGTGCTTGGATTCAATTCACGCCGGTTATTTTCACAACTTAAATTGATATCACAACTAACTACGAGAGGATTTTGTCGTCACCTCTTGTGCACACGGTTTCAACATTAATAAGTCACAGACAAGAGGATTTGATTGTCACCTCTTGTTGCAATAACTATACAGTTTAGTCAAAATAAACAGTTATTGACATTCTATTTATTTTGCATGACAATTTCTCGGTTGCAATGTTATTCTTAATTTCAATGTTAATTTTAACACTGCTGTCTTCTCTATATTCAAGATGTTCTATACAAAATGTTGGTCCGTTTTCTGCACAATCTTCAGCTATACATTTACGAACATAATTTAAAATACGGTTTAATGATTCACACGTATGATTATTCTGTGATAAATCTTGAGTACTGCTCAATCTATCGTTACTTTCATTCATTACTTTACTCACAGTTTTGCTGATTCTATCGGCTTGTTCGTATTGTTCATTGAAAACTAACTACTACTACTACTACTACTGTGGGACTTATACGTCTGTGCGCTATTTCGTTTTCAGGTTTGTTACGAATTGTACACGCCATTCACTGCAGCTACTTGTACTATGCTTTGTCTTACCTATTTACATGACTATATTTTATCAGCGCTAATCGTGTTACCGACTTGTAATACATCATTACAGACTATTCTACGCAGACTATTATTACTCATAGTATTCTACCGCTGAATACGCCTACTTGATTATGACACATTTCAGCGGTATTCGCTTTATGAAAATACACAAACATACATAAGTATATAACTACTAAAATCGGTTCCCGCTCATCTACATGAACGGATTAATGCTGTTCCCTTGACGATGCATCTACATTTTATATGACAAGGCGCTGGTCGCCTAGAGATTCTGGTGCATTATGGCAAAAATGGACCTTTCCATTTTAGCTATGCCCCGCCCATCTCTAGCTAAGCTCCACCCACATCTCGCTCCTGTTCGGATCGATCGATCTCAAGAAAACTATACAGGCAAGCAACAGCACCCAATCAAATTAGTTTCAAAATATTCAACATCATGTTTCTTAACTAGCAAATAATCACAAAGACATACAATTCATACAACGTGTCGGAGTATTTGAGATTTGGTGACAGTCTATATGGAACCCTTTGCGATGTAATGTCATCATACACGCGCTGAGCTGATTATGACGTCATACGAGGTCTGATGATGGATGCATACTCTGGAAAGGTGAATTCGGTAGGCCATAAATGAACGTGTCAGAGTTAGTTTATCAGACCAACTCATCCAAAATAGACAATATGTGTATGCCTCGTACTTATGCATTACACGTTGGCTGTTCACGTTGTCAATACAGATTTCAAAGTGTAATAACCATTGGAATGCCATCATTAGTTTCATTATGGCTTACAGTAGAGCAATATCTTGGTTATATGACATAGATAGTATTGAAAGAATAAAACCATAGACACACACTACTCATGTACACACTATTGATACACGTACTACTACTACTACTACTACTACTACTACTACTACTACTACTACTACTACTACTACTACTACTACTACTACTACCACTACTACTACTACTACTACTACTACTACTACTACTACTACTACTACTACTACTACTACTACTACTACTACTCCTACTACTACTACTACTACTACTACTACTACTACTACTACTACTACTACTACTACTACTACTACTACTACTACTACTACTACCGCAGCTGTTACTACTACTACTACTACTACTACTACTACTACTACTACTACTACTACTACTACTACTACTACTACTAATAATAATAATAATAAATAATAATACTGCAACTGCGGCTTCTGCTACTGCTACTGTTGCTGCTGCTGCTGCTGCTGCTGCTGCTGCTGCTGCTGCTGCTGCTGCTGCTGCTGCTGCTGCTGCTGCTGCTACTACTACTACTACTACTACTACAGGCATTCCGGCCCATAGAAATGGCATCCAGCCTTGGATGAGAGTAGGATGCCCTCCACGAGTAGTGACAGAAAGCCCCTAAATACACCTTGGAGGACCGCCAGCCCTGGCAACAAAATTCGAACATCCAGACTGGTGATATCAAAAGTACAAAAGTTTCTTCTAGAAATTGGACATTTATTGAGAAAATCTTCCATTTCCTTGAAATATCTGGATTATTAAGGGGTTATATAAGGAGAATTTCCATCGCGTTAATGCACTGTTAACTTGACGCCAGGTGAATTAAATAATTTAATTTTATGAGCATAGGAAAGCGCAAGCACTGCATACGAAAATGGGATTCTTACTAAGATACCTTGCCCACATCAGTATCTAAATATCTACAATCAAACAATTTACGTAGCACGAGACGCAAACACGACCTACATAGAGAGATTACAAGAATGCAGTAAAACCCTGGGAAGCTTATGAGGAAGCTCAACTATGCCTATTTGTCAAGGACAATAGTAACGATGGGTACACGCGCCTCACTTGGCGTCATTTTTGCGCTTCGCTTAGTCAAGTTCTGGTTTCGGATCACTGCTGTTGACTTTTCCAGTGTATCTATCAATCATATGACGTCATAAACAACTACGCGATGCGTATGGTGACGTCATAATCAATTACAGCATGAATGACTCGATTTAATTTTAATGTCTTGAAGGCTTAATAGCCCAACACGTTGTACTAATCGTATGTCTTTACTATTTAATAAACATTCTGTCGAATATTTTGAAACTAATTTGACTGGGCGTTGATGCTGCCATAGGCAGCAACAGTACCCACTCAAATTAGTTTCAAAGTATGCAACAGTTTACCTGCATACTTTTCTGGAAATTTATAGCCAATGAGTTCAAGGATAGATTGATCCCAACACGGGCAAAGGGTGGGGGGGGGGAGAGCTTAGCTAGAGATGGGCGGAGCATAGCTAAAACTGATTTCCTCAACTGTACAGCACTAACACTGCATTGATACCACGCCAGTTGGTACGGGTTATCAATGGATACAGAATAAGAGATTCGATTCTATCGTCCCAGATTCATATCACTACCAACATTAGCCGCCGAAATGTGTAGTGTCGTACTTTTCAGAGAAACATCTTTTTAAAACTTCAGGATAGGCGCGATAATTTTTTAGGATCAACCGGTAACATTGGATTTCTGATGCTTGATTATTATCTCGTAGTTCCAATAATGGCCTAATTCGTAATCCAAAAGCAGGAAAATATACTTATAGATTATTAGTACGAGGACGAGTAGGAACAGTCATCATTTGACGCCAATGGATGACTCTGATCCGTCACTCAAATATACATGGAACCTGGAATATTCCGTGAGTTGTACGAATTGTATTCCCTTACCATTTAATAAACATTCTGTGGAATATTTAGAAACTAATTCGACTGGGTGCTGTCAATTTTCTTGTTAGTGGTGTTGGTCAGCCCTCGGTCTAATTAGTTTCAAATTATTCAACAGATTAGCTGTATAGTTAAAATGAAATTGAGATTCTGGGAATTCATGATTCAAAGTATATAAATCGGTCACTACACGTGTAATCTATGGGCGGAGCTTAGCTAGAGATGGGAGGGGCATAGGTAACAGTGGATTCATCTATGCTGTGCTACAAAATGAAATCGACAATCTGACGTTAGTGAGACGCAACGTTCCTGAGGTTCATGCAGCGCTAATGAGGGGCGGGCTTGACTAGCTTACTGCATCATCTGTATTGATAAAGAAACATAACGGCCATTCGCAGGACATATTTCTAGGGTGTTGCATACCTTGGGATGGCACGATCAACACACATCCTACTCTTTCCAAAATATGACAATATTTTACCTTTTGCTGTCAACATTTTGATCAAGTTCGCAACGGCTAGCGGTCATAATGCGCCATGTATACGGAATGCAAGGTATTGAAAATGTACATCTTGACAATCTGTTGCAGCTTTCTTCACGATTCGCTCTACAAAAATTTGGATTTTCAAATTTACCAGAAAGTACAGATGCCATAGTGGCGCGTCACCTCAATAACTCGTACACTCAATAACCCCACCCACACCCTCCCTCCTTGCTGTTTTACACGCACCATACGTAACACAATGCATCCAAACGTCCAATTCGAGAACAAACATTTACGATGCAACAACATGTCATTTGTGTTTTTTAAAACAAATTTGAAGGGCTGGTGGGATGGCGCTGCCACACACAGCGACAGTTTTCTCTCCAATTAGTTCCAAAAAATTCAATAGCATGCATGTATGGCTACTTTGAAGTTTAGAATCTGGGAATTCAGAGTTAAATGTGTTACGTTTACCACCTGTATTTCTCAATCGATGGCTTAAGGCCAGATTAATCAACAACTATGGAGCAAGGGTGAGGGTGAGGGTGATCGGGTAGTTTTGTGTTATCTAAACTTCTGTGGAGAGACGACTTGCAATTTCATTGGGTAACGATGATCGATGACAATTATTGACCATCGGATTTGCTGCAGGATCTTTCCGGGAGACAATGATTGAAGGAAAGTATGTGTCCTGTTTGTTTCTCATCCTCACGAATCATCATCAGTACATAAAGAAGACATTGTCCATACATTGTATCTTTTAATGTCATTTGTCTTCTGGCAATGAATAGAAACATTTTCGCCATATAAATCACACTGCTATGATAAGTTCCTATTCACCAGGCTGTATTGTTGCCACAGAAGGGAACGTGTGATGTTGAGAGTGTTGAAAGCTTTTGGATGCTGATCGTTCTAAGCTCTATGTTCGGCGAGTTGATTTAATGCGTCCTTATATTGTTTGTATAAAATAACCACGAGAAAGAGTAGAAAATGGGTACTTATCACAAAATGTGCCCCGTAGTTGGTGTACAAACTCTACTCATTAGCTGTCCGTTCCTTCAGCTATAGGTGTGCAGACTCTACACTCAGAGTTGTATTCTTCTGTACCATCATGGCTAGATGTATATTATGTTTTTTATTATTACGATGATGTACCTTTTGTATGCGGCATCTAAAAATTAGAGGTGAATATCTGGATTTTTTACTTTCCATAATACGAACCGTGACGCTGCTGCTCTAGTCACATGCTATGGCTGCCATAGAAAGCACGCTTTGTAGTGACGTAGAACGCAATGATGAAGTAATTCAGACCCACACTAATATAACGAATATGACAGTCAACGACTGCTTGGAAGACGGTTCAATAAAATTCATACTTGGAGGTGCGTTTGCTGGTGACGTCACGAGATATGTAGTTTTTATCACAATGTTGTTGATTGCTCTATTCACTGCGCTTGGCAACGTTGTGATCATCGCATGCGTGGTGCGATCTCCGTATTTAAACTCTTCCAATTATAGTATTTATGTTGTGTCATTAGCCGTGTCCGATTTTGTCATTGGTGCCTTTTGCATACCTGTCATGGCACTTTACACACTGCTCGGTTACTGGTCTCTAGGTAGGGTAACTTGTGCACTACACAATCTGAGCGATTCGACCTGCCTGTCGGTCTCCAATTTGCATTTGGATGTGATTGCCTATGACCGATTCCGTGCCGTGGCTGATCCGCTGACTTATAGGTCTAAGTTTAAGAGATCTCGTGCAAGAATATTAGCAGGTATGGCATGGCTTGTGCCACTGCTCTATTATGTTCTCGTCAATATCTACGTACGAGTTTTAGATGACACACAAACAACTTCTACCCCAGGACAATGCTATTATTTATCCAATGTAGCAGATACTTTAGGTATTGTGTTGTTGAATGCTTATGGGCCAGCAGTTTGTCTAATCGTAATATCTATATGTCTAATGATTGTTATGAAGCGAAGGGGCAAATCACAACGAACTCTGCAAACGGGAATTCAAAAGAAAGATACAGGGATAAATCAATTGACAAACCAAGACCTGGAAAATGTGGCTGGGAAAGATAAAATCAGAATACAAAATCGTCGATGTCTTATAACACTACTTACGCAGATCATCCTATTCCTTATGTGCTGGACCCCTTGGATAATTGTCTGGCCAATTTCAATGCTCTGTGAATCATGTGTGCCTTCAGCTGTCTACGAAATCTCTTACTGGTTAGTTTATCTGAACTCCACAGGCAATCCCGTCCTTTATCTTATTTTCAATAAAAATTATAGAAAGGTCTTTCTTGCATTGTTCACTTGTTCAAAGGAAATGCTATAATATACATGTGGTAGTATACTTAAAATTATTAAATTATTAAGCGGTAATGCTTAAAGCCTTAGCATTCAAGCCCGCCAAACAAAACTTCTGCACTCGTCATGGGAATTGTCCATTTGCTGCACCCAGAGAAAAAACCCCATATTTTTGATAATTTACCACTGAAATGACTGGCTCAATAAATTAATATTCTTCTGTTCGTCTGCAAATGGACATTTATTATAAGAAAATTGAAATTTTCTGGAAAAAATTTGACACATTTGTATCGTAACCAAACTGTCCAGCCTTATAGATCTTTGGAGGCATAAGTGATGACGTCACTCAGAATGCGACCTTCTTCTTGTGGTCCTTAGGTTGACTTTTTACGATAAATAACATGTGTTGTTCACATATTCGCTTGATCAGATTTATCTTTACAATTCTTCTTTGTTTTGTACCACAGTGTACAACACTGTCTGAAACATGTTTGGTAGTTCCGTTTTCTATATTCCCAGCTAAGTAAATGCGTGTAAAATGTGTCTACAACTGATACGGTGAGGATCGAGTGAACGGTACCAATTTTCGCAAGTATAAATAGTGTGATGGCCCAACACTGACGGGCAATTATGTCAAGTGTTTGACATATGTTAACTTAGAATATAATGTTTTTGTGATATAGCATATATATTCTTTGATTGATATATGACTACATGAAAATAAATGATCTTATGTACTTAATACAGCATTTAAATGGCCAAAAATGGATTCTACAACAGGACTTTATGGAGCGTTACATCTGGGATGGTTGCTCGATAATGCAGCCAGTCATAAGTTTTCAAAAAATATTGTGACCTAACCTGGCAGATCTCCAGAAAGTTACTAAACCAAAATCGTTATTTTGACCAATTCTGACTTAAAGGGTTAATTCATACATAACTACAGGCAAAAGAACAATACAAGGATTCGATGGAAACACATTTTTACTCTATCAATGGTGCTGTTATTGCACGCTTCTATTTATTGCTGCCTAGAATTACCTATAGGCGTGGCCATTTCGCGCAGGGGATTGTGGGACTGTGTCTCGCGAGATCTCCATCGATACGAGGTCTAATAATGCTCTATTTTTAGGTTGCTGAATATCTCATAATTATGATCTTCATGCGCGTGATTCATGGCGAGTTCTCTTATTTGTTCTGGTCCGACTGTAATAGAGTTTGCGCGGCGATGACCGCTTAATTATTTTAATAAACAGCCAACGGAACTCCAAATAACTACTCTAAATAAGCTTCTTTTGCTGGAGGACTGCGTACAAAACATGTTTATCATTCCTTCTGCAGATGAAAGTACTCAAGCACACGCCCACTCGCGGCGTCTCTTATATGTCCACTTTAGCACTCTATCAAACTGACCACAAATGGCTTCTTGCGGTGATCGTGAGAAATGTCCTTTTGCATTAGCTACTCGCCGGAGAACTTGTTTAGAAAGTTTACCACTGGAATGACTGGTTGGATGACCCATCCTATAATTCCAGTAGTAAATTGCAAAAGAAAAACCATAATGGTCTCTTGGACGGCAATTAGACATAGCACATTTTCTATGACAATGGATTTTTCTGTATATGACGTCATAATTATTTAGGTCAGATGTAGCTGGACCTCACAATCAAAATATGTAATGAATGAATTGAATAGCCAGTCAAGTATGCGAATTGCACGTCTTTACTATTTAATCAACATGCTGTTGAATATTTTGAAACTAATTTGACTAGACACTGTTCGAATTGTATGTCTTTGCTATTTATTCAACAGTCATTTTCTATGATAATGGCTGGGTTCGATCTGTAACTGAAGGATATGCCGTCATAATCAATTACTTTATGACGTCACAATCCAAAATGTGTAAATGAATGGCGTATCGAGCTCAGTCATGAACATTGAATAGTCTGGCAAGTGTACGAATTGTATGTCCTTACTGTTTAATCAACATCGTGTTGAATATTTTGAAACTAATTTGACCTGACGTTGTTGCGGCCAGAGGCAGCAAACCTTTAAAAGCACCCAGTCAAATAAGTTTCAAAGTAGTCCTCAGCTTACCTGTATAGTTACCTTGAAATTGGAAGTCTGGGAATTCATTATTCAGCGTATATATATACATCGATTCCAACACGCAAAACGGGCATACCTAGAAATGGATCTCTCTATTGAAATTGTCATGAGCAAATTGAGCATTACATGGCTAATACCACTTGGTAATGCGTGGCCCACACAATATGGACCACTTGTATTAAGAGACCACCCATATTTATAGGTTTATATTTTAACAAGGCTAATCATAGATTGTTGCCCTGAATACAATGTACTCGTCCTCTGACGGAGGGAGGATAACTAATACCACTTGCTAATTGGCACTTTCATGTTGTCTATCCATCATATTAAGTCATAAGATGTCATAATCAACGACGTGACGTATAGGATGACGTCATGACTGACTAAATTTAGTCCGTCTTAAATGCTTAATAGTCCGACACGTTGTACGAATTGTATGTCTTTGCTATTTACAAAACATGCTGGTGAATATTTTGAAACTAATTTGACTGGGCGATGTTACTGCCACAAGCAGCAACAGCACCCAGACAAATTGGTTTCAAAATAGTCAACACCTTACCTGTATAGTTTTCTGGAAATTGATAGTCAAGAAGCTCAGAGATCCATCGATACCAACACGAGCGTGGTATTAATGTATTAATATACCATCCGGATTCAGTGACCGATTGACTAACGTTAGGCCTATAGAAGTCATTTCAAACAACCGCCACCAAGATGTGACTTACTTGGGCACAATTGTGTGTTTTTCTAACAAAATCCTTTAGAATGTTTAACACCGAAATTTCAATATCTCAGATAAAGACAACTATACGAATATCTTTTTAATACTTTGACTGGTAGCCCACCCCCACCCTACCCACCTACTTGTTGCTATCATAGACCTGTATTAAGTATTGCAACGACAACGACTGCCCATGTAAGCCTATCATCTTCTCTAAATGTATTTTAACCCTTTCATGAGGAGGCCGCCAAAACCGACATCTACATTGATCTTGAGGATGCTAATTTGCAGGTCAAGAGAAGATCGTTTTTGAAAATTCACCACTGAAATGAAGGGTTCGATAATTGAGCCAGTCACTCCAATAGTAACTCTTCAAAACAGTCGTCTATTGGCCTGCAAATAGGCACTCAAAAACCAAATATTTTTTTTCATATTCTTGACTCAGTTTAGGTAATACAGGGTTAGTAAATTATGAGGACGACGATGATGTACCATGTTTGTTTAACTTTTCCCGTATTGTATCATAGTATGATTCACATTTGTTGCATTCGAGATAGGTTAAAAATTACAGACTTGTTAAAGACAGTCTTGAGGCGTACTATGTGTGTGGTAAATTTCAAAAGAAAAACATGCATAATAATATATTAGAGGGCGAAAAAGTAGACCGAATTCACTAACAATAATGGATCCACCTAAAAATAAAGGCTTGGCTTCTTCGAAACTACACCTCTAATGTGATGACCAGTCATCTTCTTACGTTATCACAACGACTAGACTGTTACACAGACTCATATTCGGATACCAGACAGACCGGGACCCAGTCTATCTCCGTAGCGGACAGTAAAAGCAACACTGTGGATCGTGAAATCACTACGTCAATGGCTACTCAATAGGCCCCTACATACGAGGTACATTTCTCGATCTCGTATCGAAAGAGAACTCGCGGGGTACGAATGAATAATGGATGTGTGATTATCAGTAGTATCCTTTTGTCTTTAATCCATCCGTGGGAATAAATCCATGTAGGGCCAAGGCAATTATGTAGCAGTATTGATAGACTACCAATGTTCCAAATTTCCAGTCAAAACTGCTGTCAATAATATTGTAGCAGATTGTTGAATACAGAAATCAACCGAAAGTGTAAGCCTAGGCATATGCTAAGTTAAGAAGGTCTACAGGAAATTCGGCCACAGAATTTCAACCATATAGTTAGATAAGTATATCAATACGCTAGTGAAGTAACGGATTGAGGGTAAACAATTTTTTACCATGAAGTAATTTCGTAGTGCACAATTTCATACCGAAAATTTGCTCAATCTCCGGTGATTCACAGTTTTCAGTGCCCTATTGTCTGTAGTATGTTTAACCCCATAATTTCACCTACATAGACTTGAGCATTAATACACTAGGTATATTCCGAATCTAACAAATTCTAGATGAAATAATTTTATTAGGCAAAAATTGGCTTAAATGTTGGGCTTTTCGTGCTTTTCTGTGCCCTACTGTCTGTATGTAATATGGTCGGCTCCAGAAATTCGCTCACATAAACGTAGAGGGATTTGAAAACGATAGTTATATTCGGAATTAAAAAAAATTCGACCGTGAAGTAATTTCGTAGTATACGATTTCATCGCGTAAATTCGTTTCAATTTTGGCAGATCTGCGGGTTTTCAATGCCATACTATTACCTGTCTGCAATAGGTTTGGCCACATAATTTCACCGATACGGTTAGATAGTGATATGAACACGCTAATGAATCTTGAGTTTTCTACCACGTAGTAATTTCGTAATATTCAATTTAGTAGCCACGGACAGTTGTCAAATGCCAACAATTTACTATACGCGGTATCAGAATGTCTGTTCTCGATTTGTAATAATTTTTTTTATATATGGATGTATATAACTCAATATGAGCTAGTGCTTTTGCACAATTCTACCATCAAGTAATCTCATAGTAGGTAGTTACATAATCGCCGTATGGCCCCCATTATAATATGGTTGGTTCACATTCACCACATTCAGATAGGTGTCGGTATGTCCTGGCATATCGCTCATAATGGGTTCGGCCCCAGGATGCCACCCATATGTTTAGATAGGTATAGGCATACGCTTACGGAGTAGTGAGATTTAAAACTATCTACCATGACATAATTTCGGCTCAAATTTAGGCCGATTCATGGTTTTCATTGCACCCAGTCAAATTAGTTTCAAAACAGTCATCAGCTTACCTGTATAGTTACCTTGAAATTGGAAGTCTGGGAATTCATTATTCAGCATATATATAGACATCGATTCCAACACGCAAAAAGGGGTGGAGCTTAGCTAGAAATAGGTGTGGCATACCTAGAAATGGATTCCTCTATTGAAATTGGCATGAGCATATTTTAACAAGGCCAATCGTAGATTGTACACCCTTGCCATCCCGAACGCACATAGACCCGAATACAATACACTCACCCTCTGACGGAGCGAGGGCAATTAATACCACTTGCTAATGGGCCTTTTCAGGCTGTCTATCCATCATATTACGTCATATGACGTCGTAATTAATTAAGTGACGCGTAGGATAACGTCGTAATAATGACGTCATGACTGACTCGATTTAGTCCATCTTAAAATGCTTAATGATCTGACACGTTGTACGAATTGTATGTTTTTGTTATTTAATAAAAAATATTGAAGATTTTGAAAGTAATTTGACTTGCTGCATAGGCAGCAACAGGACCCAGTCAATTTAGTGTCAACATATTCCACGGCTTACCTGTATAGTTTTCTTAGTTCAGAAATCCATCGATCCCAACTCGAGAATGGTATGGGTGGAGTTTGGCTAGAGATGGGCAAGGCATAGCTAAACTGGAAAGGTTCATTGTATTAATAAACAACCACAGTTTTCAGTGCCCTTTTGTCTGTAGTATGTTCACCCCCATAATTTACCCCACATAGACTTGAGCTAGTCTATAAGCTAGTTATGTTCCGAATCTAACAAATTCTAGATGAAGTAATTTTAATACGCAAAATTTAGTTTAAATGGTGTATTCGTGGTTTTCTGTGCCCTACTTTCCGTAATATGGTCGGTTCCACAACTTCGCTCACATAGATGTATAGGAGTTTGAATATGCTAGTGACATTGGGAATTTAAAAGAATTCGAACGTGAAGTATTTTCGTAATATTCAATTTAGTAGCCACGGACAATTGGCAAATGCCAACAATTTACTATATTCAGTGTTAGAATCTCAGTTCTCGGTTTGTAATCATTTTTTTTTTTACATATAGCTGTATATAACTGAATATGTACTACTGCTTTTGCACGATTCTACCATCAAGTAATTTGGTAATATGTAATTACATATTCGCCATATGGCCCCATTGCAATATGGTTGGTTCACATTCACCGCGTTCAGATAGGTGTCGATATGTCCTGACATATCGCTCATAATGGGTTCGGCCCAGAATATCACCCATATGATTAGATAGGTATAGGCATAAGCTTACGACGTAGTGAGATTAAAAAATTTCATAACGTAAATAAGCTCAAACTTAGGATAATTCATGGTTTTCATTGCAATACGTTCACCCCCAGAATTTCAACCACAAATACTTATAGGAAATATGCTAGTTGTAATCTGAATTTTAAAAAATTCTACAGGAACGTAATTTCATAGTACACAATTCCATACGGAAAATTGGCGCAAATTCTGTCAGATCAACGATTTTCTGTACCACACTGTTTGCAATAGGTTCGACACCAGAAGTTCACCCATATGGTTAGATACGTATATGAATACGCTAATAAAGTATCAAAGGTTTAAAAAATGTTTACTATACAGTAATTTCATCATATGCAATTTAGTAGTGGCACACAATTGTCAAATTCCAATAATGTACTATATTCGGTACCAGAATATCTCTAGCTGTGCGAAAAATTGTAATAATTCTACCACCAATTATTTATTATAGTAATGTGAAAGTATTTCTGTATATCCCATATTATTAGCCACGTGTACTGGTAGAACCTGATGTATCAGGCTAATACCCTAACATTTGCACATATGGTCAACAAGATCGTCATCATTACAATGGTTGAGGCCGATTTTGGCCTTTTTGTCGAGCAAAAATATTTGATTTAATAGTTTGTCACTGTTTCCAGTAAAGATATCGTTTAATACATATGATAGCTAAATGAAACAGATCACGATTGTGGCTGTTTCCCACTGGGTCTTGTCAGAATGTTTTCTACTATATCATTTTCATTGGAGAACAATAGGTTCATGGTATTGGTTCTATCCTGGCCACTTAACTTTGTTGAAAAGGTCATCTGTCGGTACAGATCAGGGTCCTGTATTGCATAACAAATATACTTGCTTTGTGTATTTCACTTGCATTGCAGTGTATATTTCACCAATATATTTCCGGGTAATAAGCTCTTCACGTCTGTTTAGGAAGGTATCAAGATTTAGGTTTAAAATATTCTTTACAGTTTTGTTGGACTGACCAAAACCACAAGCTGCTTTTCCTAGCCCATAGCTAATACTGCCTATATCTTTTTCAAGAAATATTCCTTCTTTTGTGTTTATTGTCCACATATATTTTTGTCATATGTGGCTTGTATGCCTTTATATAACTTCATTTTTTCCTGAAACAGTTGAGTTTATTCTCAGAATTAGCTATTTACCATTGATGCCTAGCATCAATATGTGTACTTGTATATTTAATATGGTACATACAAAGTCATGTAAGGGGGCGTGGGCAGGGTACCTGTATGGGGCAGTATCTCATGGGTGTACCATGGAGGACAGTACTGATACTAATGAATTTAATTAGCACTAAAAAGAAAATTTTGATCTGTTGTCATTGACATAGAAGGGGTGTTTTGTAAAATGTAACATGTATTTAACCACCGTCGCATATTAAAAAGTAATTAAAGTAGATTTAATTGCTATTTAGAATCAGAATGCCATGACATATTCATTTAAAATAAATACATGTAAAACAGCTTCAAGTTTAAATTCACAAGTTCTTGATTTCACTATGTTATTGATTTGGCAGCTGAAAACAGGCTGTCCATCAAGCCTGTTTTCGGCTTGTAAACATGGGGTTTTCACGTGGGAAGTCATGCCCCCGTGGGATGTCTTATATTTCACGTAAGACCTAATGTCAAAATTGAGATTTGAAAATACGAGGTGAGCTAAATGTCCAGGTGAGCTAAAGATGGATGTTACTACACAATTTCATCACTGATATATATGATTCAAGTTTGGGAAGTTATGATGCGTAATAACTATCCAAGTACATGGCTGAGTCGACCACATGTTGTTGATAAATATGTCAATCAGAGTGATGGTCGAAGTCGACCCCACCAGCTCATCTCTTTATATGTAGTAATGTGCACTAATGTTGAATGGATAGGGCCCATACACTGTATAACCAGCCGATGAGATTATCCTTTTAATATGATAATGATGGAAATGGGGAGATTTCGTTTAAGCAATTACATGCTTATAAGTTGATGTGTATTTGAGAAAGATTTAGTTAAAGGTTGTTGCTGCTTAGCAGGCAACTACTTTTAATATATTCAGCAGTTGCTGATAGTTGTAGTTTTGGAATAGAGTAACATTCAGTGGTTAGTGTTGGGATCATGGAATTATGATATAAATTAAACGTGACTAACTGACACAGTTGATGACGTAAGATGACTGGAATTTGATCTTGGGATAGAACAACACCATCTGGTCATGAATCATCCAGCATGTGTGCCTAACACCCTAGAATCCACGAGACTTCTCCATTAGTACAGAATGGACAGGACATGGACATTAAAGTGTTTGGAAAGTATTCATAACAGAATCGAGATTTATTGATAAACTATATGCCACTCATTTTGCGGTACACACACACACACACACACACACACACAGCATACTGTAATGTTGTTAGCTAGGTGGCAGATCACATCAAACTCGAACCTGTTCCCACCACGTTGAATATGTAGGACACAATCTTCTTGGACGTATTAGGTAGAGTATGATTGGTCAAAATGACGCCATAACCAATTGGTATCATCTAGCCACTGCAGTAAAGAATGCTAAAGAATATATCCTTTTCCAGGCACTGATTGGTTAGAAGGACCTGTTAGTTATCAGGTCAGATCTGCTGGGAAGAGATAAGTGGGAATTGATTGCTTGGCCTTACTGTAAGAAGATGCTTTGAAAATGTAGTTGTGTGACTTTGGGAAAATCAGAGTCTGTATTGGGTTATAAAAGTCGATGTCTCTCTTAAAGAGGAACACTTCGGTCTGCCGCTCGTATCAGCTTGCGCACCATCCGACAGTGTAATCTCTCAAGCTGTGGCTTTGCCTAACCTAATGTTAGCTTGCCAATTAGCATGTTGTAGGATAGGGTATGTTAAGTTAGATTAAGTAGAATATTGTGTGCACAAGAAATTGTACAAATTATCTCTGTATGAGCGATTCTGATCAACCAATCGTACAAGGTGTAAAAACTGTAAATAAAACTTATCATCTTACGTTTATGTGAGACAATAGTTTGTCCATTTATTAGGAACCGAAGCGAGGTGGGAGCATCACCCAGTCCTTACCTCTGATCAAGACCAGCCAGATAGGCCCAGCAATTCAGAAAAAATATTGTCCATTAACCACCAGGCAGACAAGACTAGCAAATTGCATCTCGCTTCCTCTTACCATCGGTGACGTTGTCACAGCACCATCAAAAGTCTCGGTAGTAAGGAGAAGTGACACTCAGTCATAATCATTGTCAGATTGCAGTAGGTAATGATAGATTCGATTCATTTTCACGACCGCTGAGGTCGTCTGACATCTTCAGGCCGTCAACTCAATAACATAGTGAAATAAAGAGCTTTTGAGCTTAACTTGAAGCTGTTGGACATGTATTTATTTAAAATTACTTTGTGTGGGGTGGGGGTGTGCGGCAGGGTGTGTGGGGTGGGGTGTGTGTGTGTGTGGGTGAGGAGAGAGGTACTCGACAGCAATAAATAAATTGACCCATATTGGGAGTAAATTTTAAAAAGGTTAGCTTAAAAAAGCTTTATTTCAATAACTATGAACATATGTTAGTAATAATATTGCACAGAATGTATCAGTATTATCTCTTCTACCCAGGTGAGTTGAAAGCAAAAAAGCATTACATGAGACATGAATTGGTCATGTAGCATGTAGAGGTTAAAGGGTAATCATGATATATCGCAAATATATATATATTAAATATCATCTACATCGTGTGTAAGGAGAAAATTAGACTGTCTTGATAAGCCTAAACCAACGATAGCAATCTGTCATTGTACAATAACCACAGCTACCGCCTCAGCCTTCACCTCACCCTCAAGACGTAATAGCCTTGAATCGTGTCAATTCATGAAAAGACGTTACAAAAGATGGACATGATGGCCATTTTCTATCTACTTCAATTTGCTGATCAGACTTGCTCAAAATAATTGCAATGTTTTTCACAGAAAATGCCCAATTGCAGACCAAGAACAAGAGAAGACTATTTTTGAAGATTTATGACTCCAGGAGCAATCATCCCAGTGACAAATTTTCAAAAATATTCTACTCTTCGTCTGCAAATGGACATAATTTATCAAGGCCCCAACAGAGGCCATTTAAAGGTTTTTACATGCCCACTTGGCTGGTGAATCACAAATAGTAGCCAAATATCAACTTGACTGCATGTAGTAGAAAACCAAAGGTGAACACTTGCCGAACAATTAAACCTCTGCAACCTTTAGTTCCATTAGCCCAATTCTGTTAAAATCAAGAATAAATCATGTCTTATAAACCATCAGAAAGTTCAAGATTGATTTCTATTAGAGAATGTTTGTTTGCAAGCCAAGAATACTATTTTTTAAACTTCACCAGTGGAATGACTGCCTATGTTATCGATTTAGGCATCCAGGGGGTTAAACTAAAAAGAATAGTGGCCTGTAAGCTGACATTGATTTACTAGTAAAAGACTTAATTCTTTACCATTTGATGGTGAAGATTGTTTGAGAAAATCTAGATTATTGCTCAGCGAATGCCAATTTGCAGGCCAGTAAGTAACACCTTTTGGAAATTTACCACTATAATGGCTGGCTTCCTTAATGAAGCAGACATTCCAGTGAAAAGTGCTCAAAATCGTCTTCAATTAGCCTGCAAATGGGCATTCCTCAAGACCACTGCATGGACCACTACTGACTGGCTTGCCCATTAAAGCGTTAAAAGCATGGGAATACCCTTATTATCTCAACATAACTATTGAAATCCTTTCTTTGCAGGTTTGTGATAATTGTGTACCAATGCCTACTGTAGGAAAGCTGTGAGCATGAAATGCCCTTGGTGAATTTTATAGTTTAATAGTCTGTCGCCTTGAGTAGGAAAATTGAGACGTATATGCATTTTCGGGTATAGTGGCTGTAACTTTCAGGGAATATTCTTCAATCAACTGGGAATCAAAAATCACTTGATACCAAATTTTCATTTGTCATTATGGTGGCCATACTGGATTTCAAAATGGCCGCTATCTTAAAAACAGTTTTTCAACATTTTGACTCATTAATCGCCTAGTGTCTTGATTTTAGTGTCTAGGTATATGTTTTAATGCATGTCAGATCATGTATGATGGTTGATAGGCAATATCATAGTAATATGTTTAACCGTTTGAACCCTGCATACCAAGAATGTTAATTTCAAGGCTACTATAAAGGGTATGTTATTGAATATTTCATAATTAATTTAACTGGAACATGTTGCTGCCATAGATAGCAACATAACCTAGTCAAATTAACCTCAAAATATTGATCATAATAATTATTAAATCGTAAATGAGTGTTATATTCCAAACTTTCTTGTTTAAAAGGTTAAAAACGTATTTTTATAATAATACATGGGCCGGGATAATTTTAGAATCTCTGGATCAAAGTAAATTGAAAAGATGATCTTGCGCTTATCCTCAAATTTTATTTATAAAAAGCGCTGTCGTCTGCTAACAAACAGACAAACTGCATATCTTTGCCATTTGGTAACACATGTAGTCAACGATGGAGAGTGAATTAGAATTGCCGGCAAAAAATAAACCAACTGATTACAGTTTATGTATTAAATGCCAACAATATAATAAGAAAGAAAGATTGACCAACCCCCGAGATGTAGAATCATATGATACAATTTTTTGCGAATGTCAATAAAAGATCTGAATGGGGCAGCCATGATTTTATTAATGTAGGGAACAGATCAATAGGTATAACAGCATCAGTCCTTTTGCAAAAGGGTGCTAAGTGGCATCGCAGCTGTTATAGTGAAACCACAGACAAGAACAAAGCTAAAAGAGACGAGATTAAGTATCACAAATCCTGCAAAACCACATACTGGAGAATTTATGTTCAAGGCCCTGAAAGACGCACTGCAACTAATCAGAATAGTGAGGAGACGATTTTCTTTATAGCAGCAGAGATGGAATTTTACGATGAATTGCATGAAAGAATGGAATCTGGAGACTATATAAGGACTGTTCAGGCTGAAGAATTGTATTATAATATGACGCGTGACCACGGAGTCACTGGTCATGCAATATCCAGACGAACACTAATAACAAACATCACACACAATTTACCAGACATTGAACTATCCCAACATAGAGGTAAATCACCTGGCGTCTTCCATTAAAAGAATCTGGACGTGAAGCAGTCGATATTGCTATTTCTGAACAAGACATAAAAGGCGACCTTAATATAATATTTAAATGTGCCAAAATCATCAGAAAAGAGATAACTAAAGCCAGAAAAGAGAAACCTTGGGTATTTACAGGCTCTCTAGATGGTGTTGGCGAATCTGGATTACCAGTAGAGGTATTAATGTTAAACAGATGGATCTTGCAAGGTTCTAAGGCTGTGACTGCTGAGTCGCGAGATCAGTCTCTAAGAAAATCATGTGTCATAATTTCTCAAATGATGATGCAGGAATTTAAAACTTCAAAGCAAGTAGCATACACAACAAAATCCCAATCTGAATCGTCTACTTTTCGTCGCCAATGTAAAAGTCCATATGCAGTCGGATTATCTTTGTGGATATATCACAATTTACGCAGCCAGACCGGTAAAAATCTGCTCAGCCATTTATGTTGTGGAATATCATATATTCGGGTGACCAGGGTGTGTAGTCAGATAGCCAATGCTGTGCAAGAAAACATCAATAAAAATGGTATTTTTGTCCCAGTTGGTATTGTGAAAGGTAGAGCGATTTGGGCTTCCGCTGATGATGTTGACAAGAAAGTTGATACTTTTGATGGAAAGTCAAGTTTCCATGCAATGGCAGCTTGTGTATATCAGCCAATATGTGCTCGAGAGACCTGGGTAGAACCACTTGATCTATATGAAGTTTCTGCTGGTGGCCTTTTAGGTGTTCCGAGCACATGCATCAAGATTCTTAAATGTGACTTAGAAGGCAGTCCCAAACCTCAATTCAGTCCCCATTATGCATCGTATAAAGTGGGTTCCTATGATGAACATTTTGATAGAGCGATAAAGCATGATATGTGTTGGATGATGGCAAGATATTTCAACAGATCTCAAACAGTTGATTTAAATTCGTCTGATGTAGAACCTAAAACAGTTGCCTCTGATGAAGTTACGATTCCTGCTTTTTATGTTACCAATATTTTGTCAGATAATGTACAATGTATGCTTTCAGTAACTGACATATCACATATGCCAGCAGTGCGAGAGGAGCACGAATGTTTATTGAGTTCAGGTGAAATATCTGTACAAATGTCTCCACAAGTAGTAGATGACGAGAGAACAACGCAAATGAGACCAGTGTGGGCTGCATACAACAGTCTTTCAAACACACCTGAATCCACGAATCATTCCTCTTTGATTGTTGATAAGGCATTTACTCTACCTATCATAAATGCCCCATCACACGAATGGTCAACCCTGGTTACCACTTTAGACCAACTTTGTAGATTGAACAGACTGGTGTCTGGTAATGGGCGGAAGCTTGTTGTCACATTTGACATGGATCTATACAAACGAGTGTTGAAGTTGGAATATTTGGATTCACGGTTCAAGGATCAGTTTGTTGTGTGTCCAGGTGCATTCCACACTTCATTATGTGCTCTCAGATGTTTGGGAAAGGCCGTAGAAGGAAGCCGGATTGACGAGACTTGGGTCGAAGCATGTTTGTACAGTTCTGTGACTGTTAATCAAATTATAAATGGGAATCATTACAACAGAGCTATAGAAGCTCACGAAGACACCCTGCAGGTATTGTTCGATCTTTGGAGAGGAGTTTTTTGCTGAAAGGCCTGCTGTCCATGTAGCTCTTGAAGAGAGTATTAATATACTGTCTGATGCATACACATCGAAACAGAGCATTCGTGAGTCACATAAGGGATTATTAATCACACTTGAGTCACTTAATATAGAGAAACAGCTTGCCGACTTTGATGCTGAGCACAAAACAGAGCCCATTTTCAAATGGGCACGAATGTAGATGGAACAGGGCTTGACCGTACTGCAATTCCAGCATGCTACCCGGTTAGGTGACTGGTTCCTTCACCTGTCGTCACTCGAAAAACTATGTGTGTATTTCTTTGCTTATGGGAGGCATGATTATGCACAGAATATTCCAGAATATATTGCACGAATGTGTCGGCTTCAAACCACTGATCCAGAAATCTGGCAGGACTTTATGACACATGAATTCACTGTGAACACTTCCAACCAGATACCATTCACCCGCATCGGTATTGATCATGCTCAAGAACATGTAAACAAAAATCTCAAAGGTCATGGTGCTATTGGTGGCATCACTCAGTCTCCTGCTACTCTTCTGAAGTTTTGTATGTGCGCACCAGAATTAGCACGAATTGCCAATGAAACAGAGGCCATGGCTGACTTAAAGAAACAGAGTAAAATGGATCACCATGAACTCAATAAGTCAACAACACTCAGGCAAGAACAAGCTATTAAAAAGCTATTTGATGTCCTAGCACCTTATGGAATATTCAAGAGTGGCAATACAGCAATGGTATTTTAGGTAAATTTAAGATGTACTAAATCGAGCCATTCATGACGTGATTAATTATGACATCAGCCTATGCGCCACATACTTGATTATGACGTAGATAAATGGGATTCCTTGTAAATTGTATTTTCTTATTTGATCTTTCTGTTCAGAAGGCTGAAATAGATGCGATGGAGTTGCATATAAAGCATTCTTCTGTCATTGTGATTACGCTTTTCGTCCATATTGAAAATTCTCAGAACCGTCTGACGTCGGTCGGTCGTTCTTCGCAATATCGGTCCACAAGAAAAGATAATTGATTATGACTATCGCATCCCAAATGATACTACGATGGATCGGTCACTACGGGAAGTAAACTAGTTATGGAGCTGCAACTATGCTTGCCTCTAATGTTGATCGAAGATGATAGTCAACTCGTCTTCTTTGAGCGATAACACTGAAGAATATTTTGCTTAACTTGATTATATATATACTTTTATTATGGTACTATAGATTTAAATTTCGAGGCAAACTCGACAATAGATAAAACTTTATACACAATGTACAGATAATTACTAAGTTATTCTATTCACACAATCCGACCAGCAATCTAATTTCACTTACGACACAGGCTACCAAGTTTGTACTCGCGGATGAACGGTGGTACGTACAATCAGGAGCTTATATTGCTCCTGCATCTGCTTGTATACATTATTCCTCGGGCAATCTTGCTACTTTCATTTAGTTAAAAACATCACAGTTTATGCAACCCTATCTGCTCGGTTCAATTCCAGTCTCCTAAATGGTGAAATTGTTGCTGGGTACATTCTGCGCATGCGTGTCAGTGCACAAAAAGAGATCCATCTCGCCAAATATAGTTGAACCCTGAGCACCTCTAAGTCGGGTTTGAAAAAGTCTGTCGCCGATCACATTCCTCCATTGGCGGGGAAACTAAGGCTTGAAGTCTATGTGGTTTCATCAGAGATATTAATAGATCAGGACCGACCCCTCGTTTCCGCGTTAACGATATTCCACTCACAGTTGATTTATCAGATGTCATCCCATCAACTATAATCAATCTTCGTTTTAAACCATTCGGATAACATTTTCTTAGCATGAGCTACCATGATACCACATCGTGTTACAGATAACTGATTCCAAAAACCTGCGGACAAACTTGGCGCAGCAATAGACATTATTATTGTCAATTCAGCTGGAACAGAGATCGAAAGGTTTACTAGTTACTAGTTATTACTAGTTATCAAAACGCCATTCTGAATCATTTTGATATTATCGCTATCATCTGCACAGTCTACTCTAACTATAATTACACACGCAACTATAGTGAGAAGTCTAAAGTTTAATGACATTAAATTATGATCTGCTACTAATTTTAATGGATAGTCGATCCGACTCATTCAACGAAATAGTGTTGCAAATGGAACATATATAGTGAACAAATTGCTCATTGCTCTTCAACCAATCAGAAGCGTTGATTCCCAGATACTTGATTTTCATCAGTGGCGGAATCGGATGAGGTCTGATGACGGTGTACCAAAAATAGCTGGTCTTACATCGGTTTCCATGGCTGACTCATTATCATCAGGTCGTTCATTAATCATTTCCTGTTTAATATACCTATTTAGATAGATTAGAATTGTACAGTGGGTGGGTTCGCCTCCATTTAACTCATTATGACTATCAAAATTATTGTAATAGGGGTGGCTAGCCAAATATTTCTTTTGTTTCACTATGATCTTTTGTCAAAATGAGGTGTTATATTGTGAGAAGGTTGTTCTGTATTATGATAGTTGGAATTTCGTCCGCGATCCTTGCAGAATACGATTAGGATTAATATCATTGATATAATAATCAACACTTATAATTTTACATTTCATTCTCCACAATCGGTACACTGTATTGATGGTTGATAATTGTCTGTTGGGGTCAAGGGGTGTCGTGTATGTGTGAGAAAATAAATATTTTTTGTCTGCACTATAATAGTATAATTCTCAAATAGGGACCCAGGTCAAATTGAGTGTTGTAGCACGAAAACTTATGTTCGCTCTTACGGCGAGTCCAAAATCCAACATGTGCACGCTTGTCATTCAATGGTGTCGTCTCGACAGAGTGACACAAGAAGATTTTAATCATGGTGTGTAGGCCACAATTATGGCCAAATTGCTCGAATTAAATTGTCCAACGTGGTCAGCTGTGACGATTTAGTTGATAAGTAGTCATGCCAGAGATGTGGCACCTTGTTTCAAACAAATGAGCGGAAATTTCATTCCGTGTATGGTGAATCCGTGACTGTTCATATTGTGTAGCAATCATGGCAATGGGGGGTAACAACTATGTTCAGTTTGCGACCGTGAGGTGCGAGGTAAGTGTCAATAATCATGCGATGAACGCCATAGGCCTTTAGATGTCATAACCATAGACTAACGGTGGTTGCTTTGATAAATTCCATTATTACCACACAGCTTTCAACATTTTAGCTTTGGGTGAAGTAACTCCCGCCTCATGATCTGATATATACCTAACATGAACAGGGGCAATGTACACTAGTGCTCGCTAATGTTTTAAGTTACTGTTACTACAGTCGACGAACAGGGTAAAGTATGGGATCATAGACACTGTTCACAACATTACCCAAGGGGACTATTCCATTACATCCGACCACACCACACCATTATACATGTCGCTTACTGATAAGCAGCTTTTGTATGAGTAATTGGATAGAACTTTTATAGGCTGTCTTTGTGGAACTTTTTCAGGAAACGTCAATCGGCTGGATGTTTTTATATTTACATTATGCTAAAATTTCAGTAAATAATCTATGCAAATATGGTCGTATTTAGAATAATAATAATTGAAGTTTCATTCCTCTGTTTCCTCACCCTGCATGATATGTCGTCATCGTCTGTGTGTTTGTCGGTAAAGTGCACTGATGGTTGGTTGATATAAAATTCCTTTGAAAATTCTTCACTGGTTACTACTCACCCCATTCCACATACACCACCTTATCCTCACCCAACCCCCGCCTTCATGGTTTAACCTTTAAAGTATCAATACTCCATCAATTACATGGTTTCTGGTACACATTTACAAAACAGTAAATATTCCTTGATTGTCATGGTATCAGGTAAACATTTACGAAATGTAAATAGAGATTAAAGGCCTAGCTCAGAAATGATCAAAGTTATTATTTGAGCATGTACTCATCATTATGTGATATACTTGTATTATATTTTATGTGCGCTGAAATCCTGAATACATATTTGCATGCTTATGCGCCGAACGCTGATTAAGTTATCCTTCTCTAAGCAGATGTCTCTGTTATTTATTTTGGCCTATATATAGCTGCAATTGTTCAGATGCTCAACCAGATATCATGTAATTAATTTTCTAATAGAATTAGTTAATTTATTACTTGTCTGGTTATTCTGTATTTCAGTGCCACCTTCAAGCCATTTAAATGTCTTGTTTGAGAGCATGGGATATAGAATAAGTAGATCGCTTTCTTATTAAGATCTTTGAAAATCAGTGACGTCATAAATTAATGTCAGAGTTGCATAAAATCCATACTATGTAAATTAAATTATATAAACATTCTTGGCCTTTTCACTTATAGCTGGATCACTGTAAGGACAAATAAGAATGCAACTGACAGAATGATATATTAATATCAGAATCTTCCTGTAAGCATAACCTATCGGATTGCTAACTTAATATTTAAATCAACAAGTCACTATGAAGAATTTGCTTACATATCAAATCTGTTCCAATATCATATATGTCGTTCTACCCATATCCAACTATGTGCAAAAGGTTTTGAAATTAATCATATTTCCATCAAATTTGGTATATATCAATTTTAGTGTTATTGTGTTCGAGAACCGAGGACACATTACGAACTTTGTCACAGACAAGTGTTAATTTCAAGCTGTTTGACAGTTTATTAGCTATATATTGTCCTGACAGAGATGACCTAGATTTGATTCCTAGAAGATGGGGTCTATATTCCTGGACTTCTAGGCTCACATTAACTTAAGTTCTTGAAAGCTGTTGCGTGAATAGATAAAATCCCTAGATATTTTATTAATTTTCTCACTGGATGTGATTAATTGGGTGTATATTCCCAAAGATGAAATAATCAGTGAGTATAAATCTGCTTTTCGAAACAGTGTGTTTCTGATGACTCATTCTCTGCGTTAGGAACTACTTCCATCTGCACTTCAGGCCCTCGGCTTGTTGATGGACTAGGCTTTGTTTGGAAATGGAATTACTTCTAAAATCGCTAAATCTTTCGGAAAAACAACGTTTTTCACAAGCCCGCTTTGTCTGGTTCTTTCACTGGATTACGTATTGGTCATGGTCATAATTCATTCCAACACATTTCCGGATCTACTATGCATAATTTTGAATTGTTTAGGACGCTGAACTCACCGGATCACTGATGCCAAACTTAAGCAACTGGTTTGTTCAATTTGAATACCTCGTACTCCAAATCACTGCGTGTTGCCAATTTCATTCTTTCTTCGGCCTTCACTACTACCAAATCTCCAACGTTGAATTCTGCCGCATTCGATCTCTTGTCGATCTGTGCATGGTGGTATTCTGTAAATTTCTTGGTATCGGCACAAGCTCGCAATAAAGCATTGTTGAGGCTCGTAAGTCTATCACCAAAATCTTGAAGCCAATCTATCAGAGTAGCCATTCGTAATCTACCACACCTGCCATACATTAGGTAAAATGGCGTGAAACCTGTGGTTGCATGCCGAGTATTTCTATATGCTGTTAGTGCAGCACATAGCGCATTTTCTCATGCTCGTGATTCGTTGTTGATAACTTTCTGAGCTAGCTCTTTCAATGTATGGTTGAAATGCTCAGTGCGTCCAGTTGTCTGAGGATCTTATGGCCTCGCACATCGATGATCTATCCCATAATCCTTGAATCTAGCCTCATCGCTCCTTGTGCAGAACACTTTATCTTGATCTGTAATCAGAATCTCTGGCACACCGTGTCTTGCAACATACTCATTAAAGAACTTCTCTTCCACATTTAGTGGTGTTTTGGCTGGAATAGGGTATGCCTCAGCCCATGCTTAACAATGATCTACGATCTAACCCTAACCCTAACCCCAAGATGTAGACATTGCCTTTCGTAGATTTAATTAAAGGGCCTATCAAATCCATGCCAATTTTCTGACTAGGTTATTTAGCTACATGCATATGCGTATACTTGGGCCTTGTTGTCACTGCTTAGTTGACTTGACACACCAGACAAACATCTAGCATTTGGAGGACATCTTTTTTTAACGTCGATAACACAAAGGAATCTCTAATCAGACTTAGTTTTCTGCAGACCTTGATGACCAGCTCTTTCAGGTGCCTTCTCAAGTACCTGTTTTCTGAAACCCGTTGGAAGAATGACACACAGGTACTCTGCATCTAGAACTGACGGAGTAAGTGCGGAATAGATGACTCCATTATGGATTATTCAGTCTTCTGCTGTTTCTTTGAACATTTCTGGAAACTTCATGCTGCTCGCTGTACAGTTCTTTGAATGAAATAGCATACGATTCTAAGGGAATGTACAAGCGTACTCCATCTTCTACATCAGAAACGATGTTATCTCCTGTGTTGAAGGTACCTACTTCTACTGGACATCGCAGTCTAGACAGCATATCTGCACGAATGTTCTTGGATCCTTGATTATACACGATATTACAGCCATATTCAGCAAATAACACTGCTCACCGTTGTAGCTTTGTGTTGAGCACATCACCGACAAACAGACTCTTGAGAGGTTTATGGTCGGTATAAACTGTGAATTTGGTGCCAAAACTTCTTCAATGCATAAACAACAGCATACACTTCTTTCTCAATAACTGGCCAATTAATCTGACTATCTTTCAATGTAGTGCTGACATATTGTAGGACACGTTCTATGCCTTGATCACCCTCTTGGACAAGGATGGCTCTGACCACATAGCTGGAAGCATCTGTGTACAAACGATATGGTTTTGTACATGTTAGGGTATGTCAAGACTGCTTTGCTGTATAGCATATTCGGCAGCTTGTCGACTGGTATCTGCTCCTCTTTACCCCACATAAAGCACGTATGCTTCTTCCTCAGTTCCACTAAAGAACGAGCTATCTCCGCATAATTCTACAAACATGATCTATAGTATCCTCTAGCACCCATACTACTTCTCACTTCTCCAACATATTGAGGAGCGTTCATTTCTCATATGACCTTTATTTTCCCATCTTGAAGAGAAATATTGTGTGCTGAAATGTGGTAACCAAGTAGATCTACCAACTCGCTGCCAAAATCACAGTTTCTCTTCAGCTGGAGGTTGTATTCTCATATCCGCTGCATGACTCTTCTTAGATGATGAGCATGTTCTCTATCATTCTTAGAATACACTACTACGTCATTGACGAAAACATGCATGAATTTGCCTACATAACCCTGAAATATGGTGTTCATTGCATGTTGAAAAACCGCGCCTGAGTTGCAACATCCAAAGGGTGTACAAGTCCATTAAAAAGACCTTCAGAGCAGATGAACGTTGTATTTTCGATGTCTTGGCTGAACATTGGAATTTGCCAATATCCATACTTCAAGTCCATCGTCAAAAACAGAGATGTTCCATAAATATAGTCAAAAATAGCAGATATGTTCGGCAAATGATAGGAATCTTTACGACAGACAATATTTAGAGACATGTAATCAATACAGAAGCGAGTAGAGCCATCTTTCTTACGCAATAACGTGATAGGCAACGCCGACGGTGATGACAATGGCCTAATCATGCCAGCTTCTAACATTTCCGTAACCTGTTCCTTGACATTATGGACTTTCATTAACTGCATCCTTTAGGTACGTTGCCTAATTGTCGGATGATCTCCCATTTTGAACTGTACACTCAACCATAGGGTTTTACCTAATGTCTTTGGATGAGCAGTATCGAAATAATCGGCAAAGTCACTAAGTACTTTGTCAGTAACGTCATATCTTGTAGTTTGTTTCTTTAAAACTGGCCGCATCAATATTTAGATAAAACTTCTTACCAAACCATTCCATCTCACACTTGCTGTAATCAATCACAGCCATACCCGCATGCAATCCATCTGTACCAATCAAACGTTCATGCTTCATACCTTTCATGACAAGCACTGAACTCGGGCATACATTCTGAAACCATATTTGTGTTTCTCCTAACACATCAATGAGGGTATCATTTACAGCAAGTAAAGTTCCGACTCTCGGGAAGGGACGAGTACCAAAAACAGTTGTCCAAATATCACTCCTAATGGGCGAGGTACTAGCACCAGTATCTATCAATACATCTACATACTGACCAGTTTCGTCTTTCAGACCCTTAGTATTTTCTAATAATACTCGGACCAGGAACCGTTCGGTCTGTTGCTTCCTGCACTGGCATTTCTCACACATGGGCTATCCGCATGTGGTCCAGCATGTGCATCTTCAGGATAGCTCCAGCATCTCACATTTCTCAACGCTCGGCCTCCCAATCACTTCTGGCACCATACCCAGCTGCGTTGATCGCCATTGATTCGAAAGTCGGCTTTGTGTCTCTTCTGGCATGTCGATTGTTCATGTTACGATGACATTGCCAGTTGCTGTGTCAAGTCTCACCCCAACCATAGCAAGGAATGCATGCTCGTGCATCATTTCGATTGTTCTATAGCTGTGCATTTCTTCTATTGATCCACGGGCACTGACCTTTTGTGTGTCCAAGTTGAGCATATCCCCAGCACGTGATGTTCGCATTGGTGTTCTTCGGTGTCATGTTGGTCATGTACGGACCAACTCGTCATGGTATCTTCATGCTCTGAGCTCTCGTCTGATTTGGCTGTGCTTTATTCATGGTCGGCAGTTTCGCTTGATATGGTCAGCTTGGCCACATCGATGACAAGTCACTGTCTTCTTCAGCTGCCTGGATTGCTGCTTCCCTGATTGCTGATACTGTGGCATCGTTGTCGGGCAAAAACACGTGCCTGACTGTCTGCACTGATAGCACTGTTGTGGTTTTCGTATTGTCAGAACTGTGAACCACTGTGACTGTACTGTATTGCTATTCGTGATAATTGTCTGACGGTTTCTCATCGTGTCGAATATCTGTCCGAATACTTTCTCTTGTCTCATAATCAACCGTCTCTCTAAATATCCAAATAGTGTTTCCGTATGATTCTCAGCATGTCCGAGCACATCAGTTTCCATTGGTTCTTCTGAGCATGCATCGTCAATATTCATTGTATCAAGGAAGTATTTATGATTATCTTGCTGTTCTGTGACTCTAATGGCAGCTTCTAATCTGTCTTTCTCTTTACATACAATCTGTCGGGCAAGTTGTTTCTCTGCTAACACCCTGATATACGCTCTAACCAGGAGACGCTTGTTATCTTCGTTTTCTCCGCTGAGATAAGCTTTTCTAGCCAGACTGGGGAACTTTCCGTTAAATACGTTGATCGTCTTACCTCTTTTCTGATGTACATTCTCGATCTCGCATTTGAGTCACTCTGCTTCATTAGCTGATACGAAGTAGGTGATGGTGTGGTCTCGAATCTGATCTCACGTCACTCCATTACGATCTCGATTAGACAAGAACTGTTCCACTTCCTTATGCAATTGACCCGAGATGTCCAGGAGAAATATAGGCTGCATTGCCTGGTCATGGTTCTTTAATGGCGTCTAAGGCACACTGACATGCCTCCACGTACTCACGTACTTCTGCCAGATTGTATGTGATGATCATAGTCGTGGAGCTCTTCTGTTACAATGCACGTGGTTTCTCGCTCTTTAGTATCAACCGCATATTGTCGCAAACTCGGTTTCATATCCTCCATGAGCTGAGCGAAGGTGTTGACTATTCCTTTGGCGTTTATGTCGGGATTCCTCGTGCTAGGAATAATTTCGTAGGATCTGAGCCTACTGTGCTTGGATTCTCTTCACGCCGGTTATTTTCACAACTTAAATTGATATCACAACTAACTACGAGAGGATTTTGTCGTCACCTCTTGTGCACACGGTTTCAACATTAATAAGTCACAGGCAAGAGGATTTGATTGTCACATCTTGTTGCAATAACTATACAGTTTAGTCAAAATAAACAGTTATTGACATTCTATTTAATTTGCATGACAATTTCTCGGTTGCAATGTTATTCTTAATTTCAATGTTAATTTTAACACTGCTGTCTTCTCTATATTCAAGATGTTCTATACAAAATGTTGGTCCTTTTTCTGCACAATCTTCAGCTATACATTTACAAACGTAATTTAAAATACGGTTTAATGATTCACAAGTATGATTATTCTATGATAAATTTTGATTACTGCTCAATCTATCGTTACTTTCATTCATTACTTTACTCACAGTTTTGCTGATTCTATCGGCTTGTTCGTATTGTTCATTCAAAACTAACTACTACTACTACTACTGTGCGACTTATACGGCTGAGCGCTATTTCGTTTTCAGGTTTGTTACGAATTGTACACGCCATTCACTGCTGCTACTTGTACTATGCTTTGTCTTACCTATTTACATGACTATATTTTATCAGCGCTAATCGTGTTACCGACTTGTAATACATCATTACAGACTATTCTACGCAGAGTATTATTACTCATAGTATTCTACCGCTGAATACGCCTACTTGATTATGACACATTTCAGCGGTATTCGCTTTATGAAAATACATGTATATAACTACTAAAATCGGTTCTCGCTCATCTACATGAACGGATTAATGCTGTTCCCTTGACGATGCATCTACATTTTATATGACAAGGCGCCGGTCGCCTCGAGATTCTGGTGCATTATGGCAACAATGGACCTTTCCATTTTAGCTATGCCCCGCCCGTCTCTAGCTAAGCTCCACCCACATCTCGCTCCTGTTCGGATCGATCGATCTCAAGAAAGCTATACAGGTAAGCAACAGCACCCAATCAAATTAGTTTCAAAATATTCAACATCATGTTTCTTAACTAGCAAATAATTACAAAGACATACAATTCATACAACGTGTCGGAGTATTTGAGATTTGGTGACAGTCTATATGGAACCCTTTGCGATGTAATGATTGTGACGTCATCATACACGCGCTGAGCTGATTATGACGTCATACGAGGTCTGATGATGGATGGATACTCCGGAAAGGTGAATTCGGTAGGCCATAAATGAACGTGTCAGAGTTAGTTTATCAGACCAACTCATCCAAATAGACAATATGTGTATGCCTCGTACTTATGCATTACGCGTTGGCTGTTCACGTTGTCAATACAGATTTCAATGTGTAATAACCATTGGAATGCCATCATTAGTTTCATTATGGCTTACAGTAGAGCAATATCTTGGTTATATGACATAGATAGTATTGAAAGAATAAAACCATAGACACACACTACTCATGCACACACTATTGATACACACTACTACTACTACTACTACTACTACTACTACTACTACTACTACTACTACTACTACTACTACTACTACTACTACTACTACTACTACTACGGCTGCCGTTACTACTACTACTACTACTACTACTACTACTACTACTACTACTACTACTACTACTACTACTACTACTACTACTACTACTACTACTACTACTACTACTGCTACTACTGCTACTACTACTACTACTACTAATAATAATAAATAATAATAAATAATAATACTACAACTACGGCTTCTGCTACTGCTGCTGCTGCTGTGCTGCTGCTGCTTCTGCAGGCATTCCGGCCCATAGAAATGGCATCCAGCCTTGGATGAAAGTAGGATGCCCTCCACGAGTAGTGACAGAAAGCCCCTGAATACACCTTGGAGGACCGCCAGCCCTGGCAACAAAATTCGAACATCCGGACTGGACATATCAACACTCGCTTAAGGGTTGCCAACGGTTCTTGCTGGGGATTGTTGCGCTTTGTCGCATAGCGCATGCCATACAAAAAGCAAGCGATTTTCAGCAGGAATTGCCTGCGGCTATCGAACGGGGGTCATGGATGGGCTAAGTCAGGATGTAAGTCTAAAAGTATGACGATTATGGGATTGCCTCTCATAGACCACATGCCGTCCACTAGAGACTGACTTGACTGGAGGAGTGTTGCTGCTATCCACGCTGCGTAACCAGAACACTAGAAGATTATTATCAAATGAACTTGCAGCAACACTCCCAGCTGCCTAGAAATAATAAAATAATTATTCAAAAAATGCTAATATTGGTGATCACAATACGTCTAATATGACGACAAATATGATCATAACACTTTTAATAACGATACTTAGAATATAATATTAATTATTTATTAGAAATATTGTACATAGCTTCTCTATAACACTGTAGTGTTTTCATGAGAATAAACTTAATTGTAATTGAATCACACGGCTACGCAATTTCAAAATGAAGAGACTGGGTCTAGAATGGCAGCTCTGGTTATGTATTACGCCAATCAATCTAATGCTGGCCCATCTTCAATTACGTGTGCAGTTATCAATTTAACCGCTACATGAACAAATTAAGACGTAGCAACAGCTTACAGCGGCATGGTTGCCAAATTACGTAAAGTGCATAATTTAAATCTGAATAATGGCAGGTGAGGGTACTGTTGAAAACTGGTTAGATACAATTGCAATGAAATGGGGGGTGGGGGGGGGTGGTATTTATTTCATTTTGCTTGAAGAAAATGGAAATCCCAAAATCTAAATGGTATCCCTGCGATAAATCCAACTGCCAAGCTCGTTACTGTGAATGATTATGGTCTGGCAATCCGTGCACATTTCTAAACCTCAATTACACAAACAGAATTTTCTGAGGAAACTTTTTGTGCTTTTATACATTCTTTACCATTTCTTTGCATAAGGGAATGATAGAATGGCTATATTAAATGAGAGGACTAAAGTTCTTAGAAATGAAAAAGGAATTGTACTGCCTCTAGCAAATAAACCGTACGTGATATTAACACTTTTACCTCTGAATTTCCACAATCTCAAAGGAACTCCAGGTTATCAATCCATCATATGACGTAATATGACATCATAATCAATTACCATGACGTGCATGATGACGTCATAATCAATTACAGCATAAATCACCCTATTTAGTTCGTCATAAACGCTTAATAGTACGACACGTTGTGCAAATTGTTTGTCTTTACTATTTAATAAACATTCTGTCGAATAGTTTGAAACTGATTCAACTGCACGCTGTTGATGCCAATCAAATTAGTTGCAGGGTATTCAACATAATATTAAAAAAATCGTAATGGATGTTTACATTATTAAATAATGACATTGCATGACCGAATTTATTCAATGGCAGATCGTATCTTATATACCTGTTAGTAATTAAATCGTTGATTGAACCGAATACAACTTATTTGTAATACAACTAATGCAAAGCGGCTCTTAGTACGGCTATGCGTCATCTGTATCTTCAATAAGTTTGTAACGGTCACCAGACAAATTAATTTTAAAATATTCACCAGATTACCTGTTATGTATTGTTACTTAGAACTTTCTGTGAATTAATGCTTCAACGCTTTAAAACTATTCAAACATTCATACAAATTGGACTGAGCTTAGCTAGAAATGGGTGGGACATATTTAGAAATGGATCACTTATTAAAGTTCGCGTGCCCAATTATATCGAGAAACATTTGCACGAATTATACTACGCTTGTTTACGTGCGTGCAACACACTCATCATGCAAGGCCCTGACTCCATATGGCCTATATCTATGGATGCCATATTGATTTCAGTCTGTATAAGCTCGAATTTCTCAAAGAAACGTCCCCGTCTGCACATGCAACTGGTCATTTTTCAACAAGCTATTGGCACATATGACGTATTCGCAGCAGTACGCTTGACAGCATATTTTCTATAATGTTCAGGACAAGTGTATCAATAGATCTTTCCACTTTTAGCTATGACCCGCCAATCTCTAGCTACGCTCCACCCACACCTCGCTCGCGCTGGTATCGATCGCTCCCTGAAATCCCTGACTATCAATTTCCAGAAAACTATACAGGTAAGCGGTTGGATATTTTGAAAGCAATTTGACTGGGTGCTGTTGCTGCGTATCAACAGCGCCCAGTCAAATTACTTTCAAAATATTCACCAGAATATGTATTATATAGGAAAGACATACAATTCGCGCAACGTACTATTACGCATTCAAGACGGACTAAATCGAGCCATTCAGGCTATAATTGATTATGACGTCATCCTACACGTCACAAAGTTGATTTTGACGTCATGTGATGGATGGATAAACTGGGAAAGGGATAAAGTATGAAAAAGCTGTTTACTTTGAAATTAATGTACTTGAAAGTTATTGGTATCAATGACATAAACAACAATTCAGTCTTGTATTGTCAAAATAAATCATAGGCAACATGGATGTAACTTGCTATAGATTTAGGCAGCAACAACATTTCCAGTTAAATTACTTAAAAAAAGGGATGGGTATTAGGCAATAAAGAATGTAATACATTGGCACTTTCATGACATCACACACTATCGCTTGAAAAGACAAAATAGTGCAGATAACTGTTCAACATTTACTCGATACTACAAAGCAGATAAGCGTGATACAGATAAGGAAATGTGATAGGATATGAATGACATGGAATCTATATACCATAATCTATTGGTGCAATACAACATTTGAGATGAGATTAGCACCCCTTTAATTATCAACCCTTCCAAAACAGCATCTGAAGTCGTCTTGAGAAATATTAATTTGCAGCAGACAGATATTTTTTTTGGCAAATTCCAGAGGTACAAAAGTTTCTTCTAGAAATTGGACATTTATTGAGAAAATCTTCAGTTTCCTTGAAATATCTGGATTATTAAGGGGTTATATAAGTTGAATATCGATCGCGTTGATGCACTGATAACTTGACGCCAGGTGGATTAAATAATTTAATTTTATGAGCATAGGAAAGCGCAAGCGCTGCATAAGAAAATGGGATTCTTACTAAGATACCATGCCCACATCAGTATCTAAATATCTACAGTCAAACAGAGTATTTACGTAGCACGAGACGCAAACACGACCTACATAGAGAGATTACAAGAATGCAGTAAAACCCCCAATAGCAGCTGGGAAGCTTATGAGGAATCTCAACTATGCCTATTTGTCAAGGACAATAGTAACGATGGGTACACGCGCTTCACTTGGCGTCATTTTTGCGCTTCGCGTAGTCAAGTTCTGGTTTCGGATCACTGCTGTTGACTTTTCCAGTGTATCTATCAATCATATGACGTCATAAACAACTACGCGATGCATATGATGACGTCATAATCAATTACAGCATGAATGACTCGATTTAATTGTAATGTCTTGAAGGCTTAATATCCCAACACGTTGTACTAATCGTATGTCTTTACTATTTAATAAACATTCTGTCGAATATTTTGAAACTAATTTGACTGGGCGTTGATGCTGCCATAGGCAGCAACAGCACCCACTCAAATTAGTTTCAAAGTGTGTAACAGTTTACCTGCATAATTTTCTGGAAATTTATAGCCAATGAGTTCAAGGATAGATTGTTCCCAACACGGGCAAAGGGTGGGGGGGGGGGTGGGGAGCTTAGCTAGAGATGGGCGGAGCATAGCTAAAACTGATTTCCTCAACTGTACCGCACTAACACTGCATTGATACCAAGCCAGTTGGTAAGGGTTATCAATGGATACAGAATAAGAGATTCGATTCGATCGTCCCAGATTCATATCACTACCAACATTAGCCGCCGAAATGTGGAGTGACGTACTTTTCAGAGAAAGATCTTTTTAAAACTTCAGGATAGGCGCGATAATTTTTTAGGATCAACCGGCAACATTGGTTTTCTGATGCTTGATTATTTTCTCGTAGTTCCAATAATGAATAATCCATAATCTAAAAGAAGGAAAATATACTTATAGATTATTAGTACGAGGACGAGTAGGAACAGTCATCATTTGACGCCAATGGATGACTCTGATCCGTCACTCAAATATACATGGAACCTGCAATAGTCCGTGAGTTGTACGAATTATATTCTCTTACCATTTAATCAACATTCTGTGGAATATTTCGAAACTAATTCGACTGGGTGCTGTCAATTTTCTTGTTAGTGGTGTTGGTCAGCCCTCGGTCAAATTAGTTTCAAATTATTCAATAGATTAGCTGTATAGTTACAATGAAATTGATATTCTGGGAATTCATAATTCAAAGTATATAAATCGGTCACTACACGTGTAATCTATGGGCGGAGCTTAGCTAGAGATAGGCGGGGCATAGGTAACAGTGGATTCATCCATTCTGTACTACAAAATGAAATCGACAATCTGACGTTAGTGAGACGCAACGTTCCTGAGGTTCAGGCAGCGCCAACGAGAGGCCGTCTTGACTAGCTTACTGTGTTATCTGTATTGATAAAGCAACATAACCGCCATTCGCAGGACATATTTCTAGGGTGTTACATAACTCGGGATGGCACGATCAACACACATCCCACTCTTTCCAAAATATGACAACATTTACCTTTTGCTGTCAACATTTTGACCAAGTTCGCAAGGGCAAGCGGCCATAATGCGCCATGTGTACGGAATGCAAGGTATTGAAAATGTACATCTTGACAATCTGTTGTAGCTTTCTTCACGATTTGCTCTTCAAAAATTTGGATTTTCAAATTTACCAGAAAGTACAGATGACATAGTGCCGCGTCACCTAAGTAACTCGTACACTCAATAACTCCACCCACGCCCTTCCCTCCTTGTTGCTTTACGCGCGCCATATATAACACAATACACCCAAAGGTTTAATCCGAGAAAAAACCATTTACAATGCAACAACTTGTCATTTGTGTTTTTTAAACAAATTTGATGGGGTGGGTGGGATGGCGCTGCCACGCACAGCGACAGTTTTCTCTCAAATTAGTTCCAAAATATTAAATAGCATGCATGTACGGTTTCCTTGAAGTTTGGATTCCGGGAATTCACGGTCCTTTATTCACTCAGGCCGTTTTTAACAGCATATGAGGTATACATTTTTTAAAACATTTTGGCGGTAGTGCCAATATATAGTAATGTTAATTATTATTATTATTATTATTATTATTATTATTATTATTATTATTATTATTATTATTATTATTATTCCATTACCATTTTATTGCAATCATAAACATTATCATCGCTTAGAATAATTAGTATAATTAGATGGTTTGAGGAGGTAATTAGTAAGATACTAAAGTATGGAGTACAGTGTAAGTGATTTTTTGTAAAATGAGTCAATGCTGCAACATACTGTTCGACTACATCTGCATAATTTCTGTACCTTAAAAGAAATATATTGTTAGATTTTAAAGTTGATATTTATAAATACACAAGTCAAGTCATCTTGTCATATTCCGTCATGGTACCTTTGCTTTAAAAATGTGCATAGTCTCTTTAGTATAGATTTGTTGTAAATTGCAAATAACCCCTTCGTTTTTTTCTACGGCAATATAGGTTAAGTAAAAATCTGGTATGCATCTATTCACCAGGCTGTATTGTTGCCGCAGAGAGAAACGTGTGCTGCTGAAGGTGTTGAAAGCTTTTGGATGCTGATCACAGACAATTTAGTGAGAATAGAAATTAACGGAAATGTAGACTTTTGTATGTTCAAATGGGCCTGCGTTTAAACCTGCTTAGGATTTGTCCATATGAAAAAGAAATTTTTTTTTGGGACTTTAATTATTTTAGGCCTGTTTTGTATTCAATTTATACTCATAATTTCTTGGTTAAGCGTTTTTAAAATGACATTTGCACCCACAAGGGGTCATCCGATTTGAATAAAACTTCACAGATATGTTCCATACGATGATTAGGACTTGTCCCGATAAAAATATATTGATTTTCAAAATCTTTCCATACTTTTTCGGCATTTGAACTTTGAAAATTTTATGTCTGATTTACATCCATGCTATATGTATTATGCTGTGGGTAACGATTTTTCAAATGACAATTTAATCAGCAAAGACTTGCTTTTGAAACTTGAAACCTGACCCCCCCCCCCCCCCCCCCCCCCGGGACTGGGCACAGGGGTAAAAAGATAAAAATTGGCCAGTAATTATCGATTGTAATGCAACTCCTGCTAGACCATTTCAGATAGAAACGAAGCTTTGGGGATGATTGCACATATGGACAGGGATGTGCATGACACTTGGAATTTTGGCATGAACCCAGCGGCAGGGCACTGGGGTGGGAAATGAGGGGTCAAAAATTAAATTTTTCCAGAGGTCGTGTTGCATATCATTTTCAAGCCAATGATAAGTAGTCTACAGTACAAGGAATTATTTCGATCTTGGATCAAACTGAGGGTAGTGGGCGGGGTCAAAATGTCAAAAGTGGGCACCAATTGATTGTAATGCAACACCTCCTAGACCATTTCAGATAGAAACTTGAAACTTTGGGGATGGTTGCACATATGGCCAGGGATGTGCATGACAATTTTGGAATTTTGGTATGGAATTTTATGGGTGGGAACTGTGGGTAAAAAATTAAATTTATCCAAAGGTGGTCATGTCACATATCATTTTCAGGCCAATGATGAATAGACTACAGTACAAGGAATTATTTTGAACTTGATTCAAACTGAGGGTAGGGGCGGGGTCAAAAGTGGGCACCAATCGATTGTAATGTAACTCCTCCTAGACCATTTCACACCCAAATATGTATTATGCTTATTGTTTTTGAAAATGTTTCTTCTTTTTTCAGAATATGAACTTTGCTTATGTTAGGACCATTTGCCTTTCGGTTAGCCCCAGGGTGCCAGTTGTCATTACAATGAGTAATGACATCAGGTTACTCCTTGGCAGAAAGGCTTTATGGTTCAGTCTCCAAGCCATGCTTGATCGATGGGTAATACCTTGGGTGTTGATTGTCAAATTTCAAAATGAGACTATCCGGTGGTCCATCATATCCTGTGATGTACAATTAACATACAGTACAGGTAAGCTATTTGCTATTTTCTGATAGCTCTTCTGGAATTTTGGTAAAAATTGTCCAAAGGTGGTCATGTCACATATCATTTTGAAGCCAATGAAGAGTAGATTAAAGTACAAGCAATTATTTTGATCTTGGTCAAAGTTAGGGTAGGTGAGGAGGCGGGGTCAAAAGTTGGCACCAATCGATTGTAACGCAACTCCTCCATTTCACATAGACACTTTCGGTATGATTACACATATGGCCAGAGATGTGCATGACACACTGGAATTTTGCTATCACCCCAGGGGCAGGGGTGGGGGAATTGGTGGGCAGAAAATAAATTTTATCAAATGTGGTCACAAATTATTGTCTTTGGGTCAATCTGAGGGCAGTGGCCAGAGGTCAAATGGGCAATCTAATTATACATATGTACATGGCTTGGAGATTATTTTTTCGCAGAATATGTAGTCCTGACAAGACCGGATCCTGCGGCAGCTGGATCCTGCAGTAACTTAATAATGTGAGATATTGGTATCTTCTGATACCTCTGTTCTTCTGGTTCTATATGCTGCATCGCCGGCGGCTTTCAGTTATTAGATGTGATCTTGACCATGTATTTAGGCAGACACAGAGACTGCTAGCTCAGAAGTACAGATTAGCAGATGGCAACACTGGTATGACTACACCTAAACTATCAGATGTATGATGACCAAAGTTGATATATAATAATCAGTATTATTAGCTCCTCAGGACTGAGTGGATAATTATATATCTTCATTCATATGCTACAGGTGTTTAATAAGTGAATGAATCAGTCATTCTTGTGGAGAATTCTCAAAAAACACTTCTTGGACTGCACATGGACATTAGACAAGTAAATGTTTCAATTTTCTTGATCAATATATGATGTATGATTACTCTATTCTGCGGCTGTAGTAATAGAAACATCCTACAGCTGCAATCTGTCCTTCGCTTTTTACCACTGTGTCTTGTCCTCGGCCAAAATGTTTAGCTTCCTCAGGTCCATTCTTGATTTGAGTGTAACGAGAACTACTTTCTTGAGGTCACCTCATAGCATGCTTAACAGATTTATACAATGACATCCTCTCCTGGCTTTATATTTGCTGGTTCCCAGTAGGTCAAATTTGGGTGTGTCCCATGGGATGTCCCAAAACATGGACCATCTTTGCTGAGCGATTTTTATGGGCAGCAGCAATGTATTACCTATCTTGTATAGTGCATCACTGGACATTATGCTGTCTGGCCATCAGTGTTCAGTAATGGTGCGTAGATGTTTGCGATGTCAGGTATCAAGTTTACCTAGAGCTGCCTTTGGAGCTGACCAGCTGTTAAAGTCATACAGCAGGATATGCAGGTTGCATTGTATAAACATAGTCTTTTTGTCACAGGCATCTTTGATCTATGAATCCATAGCTTCCAGAAGGACTGGAAAGCTATGTTCCCCATGACGCAGCATGCAGCAATGTCAGCAGTACTACAAAGCAGTGAGCGCAGGATGGTACTTTTCCTCCATTTTTCGCCGCCACAAGGTGGATCATCATTTTCTTTGGTTTCACGCTTTGTAGATAGGTATGTGGGTGAACTCTGTTTTGGATTCGTTCATTCTTGATCAATATTGATCATCAAAGAATTAAGATCCTGTGAGGCCAAGTTCAGATTCTGTTCATTTCCATAGATATTTAGATCAGTTAAGTGTGATAAAGAATTTTTTTAAATATGTGGTTTCAGGGGATATACGGATTGGAATCAGATTTAAAATATGCATCCAAATACTACTAAGGCAGAGGTCAGGATTGCCCTCCACTTTTCATCAGTATGTGACCATTGATAGTCAAGACAGTGTTCTCCGACTGCATCATTCAAGAATGTCATTCTTTTGAAAACTGAGTGGGAGAAGATTTTCTGAAATGATGTCTGTCTTTTCAACAACCCCTATAGCACTATCATTTCATCATTCCCATAGCTTCTTCATCGTTAGACCAAAACCACTTCTCACCAGCAGCAGAAAGTTGTTAACTTATTTACATTATGATAGTCATGTTGCGGACATCGACTGAGGATAGAATGTCTGATGTATATACACAATGTAGTCTGACATGTGTCTGGTCAGCGAGGTAAGAAAAACACCAAATCAGTTTCATTTATGAGAAAGCTGGCATTTCTGGTTTTAATCTGTGTCCAATGATAACAAACCTGAAATGTTCTCAATAATCTGGATTAAGAACAGTTACATTTACAAGTATTTACAAAACTAGATTAAAGTAACGTGGACTTGATTAAGCAGGCTTGCACATAATCTACATATAATTATATAACACATAAATGACAGATTTAATATATTACCATTTTCCAGATTACTAACAGTAGTAGCTATGAATTATAACTACCCGGTAATTTGTAAACAATTATATTTAGGAACAAAGTGGAAGATCCAATAAAATGTTTTTAACCCAATAATTGAATGATTTAAAGGAAAATCATGATGGGTCTATATCACACAGCTGAAACATCTGTTTTTGAATAACAAACATGGAAAAATTTGGTTCCAAATCTAAATTGTCCAGAAATGTACACATTTGGCCTAGAAATATGCAATCTTTAGATACTGAAGATTGTTATATAAATAAGAACATTTTAGACCATAAATGTACATAATTTCGCTAGGCGCAGGCAGAAAATAAGAAAGCTTTGGATGGAAATATGAAGATTTTGGGAAGGACAAAGATTTTGAGATATGAGATATTTGAGCCTGAAATGCAAATATATTGTCTGGAAACATGAGGAAAGGTTTGTGAGAAAGTGCATTAATCTGGGTCCGAAATATAAACAAAATTTGATCCATAGAAACCTTCACAATGGACACTTAATAATATTGTATATTGAATATCACTAGCTATGTCTATGCTGTGTTTTAGCATTGTAATATTTATAATTTGAGCAAAGATATTTTATCTGACAATTTGCATATGCAAGTTAGTAGATGTAGAATAATATACATGTGTATATTGATTACTATGCGACTTATGTATGCGATTGATGATCAATATAAATGCCAAAATAAACTATGAATGTTTTTGTGAATGGTACGTGTATGATGATGATGATAGACTTATAATATCTTAGTGCTTAACCATTGGAGGTCTAAATTCTCAGAATCTCAATTTCAAGGAGGTAACCTATTGAATATTATGAAGTGCAACGTCTTCCAGTCAAATTAGACTAAAAATATTCAACTGAATAGCTCTTGCGTTGTAAATGGTTGTTCTGGTTTTTCATATTTTACCTTTCTGTGTCAAAGGTCTAAAATTTACTTCTCTCTTTTTCAGTCACCATACAGAAAGATATAAATAATTTATTACTACATCCATATTCATGAGCAAATTAATGGATCACTGAATATCTTCAATCATTAGCAGCACCCATAGCAGGTACCCGATTCCATAAGATATGGTACAGCTTAGAAATAACTTAGATTGTTTCCAAAATAAAATGAAAGGTACTGGTGAATATTTAGAATATAGTTGGGTTGGAAAACATTTCAAGCCAGCGATGTATTCTAATCCATTTCACCTTTCCAGAGTACCCACCCATCACATGACGTCATAATGAACTGCGTGATGTGTACAATGACATCATAATGAATGACGTTGATAAGAACGTCACGAACGCATATTTGAAGACGGTCTATGCATTGTTGTACAAATTGTTTGCTTTTACTATTTAATAAATATTCCGTTGAATATTTTGAAACTAATTTGACTGGGCACTGTTGCTGCCATAGGCAGCAACAGCACCCAGTCAAATTAGTTACAAAATATTCAACAGCTTCCCTGTATAGTTTTCAGGAAATTGATAGCTAGGGCATTTGGGGATCGATCAATCCCAACACGGCGAGGTGTGGGTGGAGCTTAGCTAGTGATGGATGGGGCATAGCTAAAAATGGAACGGTCCATTACTTTAAAAATAGGCATTAGAACATTTTTAAAATCAAGCACAAAATAGTCCTAACATGTTATTGTTATTTTATTTGGAGACATGTTAGCTTATCTATCAGCTGTACTGTACTCCCTTAACCCTACTTGTGTCAACTTAAATACTTAATGGTCTGTAACCGAGCCAGTCATTCCAGTGATAAATTTTCAAAAATAGTCTCTCATATGGCAAAAACTAGGTAGCTAAGAAAACCCCTGATTTTCTTGACCATTTTCACGGTCAAGCTGGCCAAACATCAGCACATACAGTGGTCTTGAGTAATATCTATTTGCACGACAACAGAGTTATTTTTGTAAATTTTGTTGTAAAAATTATTTTCTTGAAAAATCTTGACCATTAAAGGGTTAATTGATATAAGTATAATTTTGAGTGCTTTGAGGAGCTGGTGATACAAGAGGGGTTAATAAATAAGCTTCTCTGTGATCAAGTTTTGTTAGAGCTTTTATGTCTTCAGTTGTCAGATAGTTTGATAAAATCTTTATCTATAAAACATTTACATAATGTTACAGTAACAGTGATGAAAAAAGAAATTATTCCCAAAATAGAAGCTAATTTGACATGACAGAAACCTCACCTCTAAATGCACACCTGGATATTTATTTTAACAAATTGATTGAAACATGACAAAGCTTTATGCCCATCTGGCACATGGATAACCATTTAGTGAATAGTTAAACGTCAAAACGTAATACTTTCTTAAATTATAAATATTCAAATTTTTGTGAGACAACAAAATTATAAGATTTCAGTAGTGTCTGTGTACTGAGACTCTTGACTCCAGTCACAGATTATGGCTACGGCTCGTCAACATGACAAATTAACTAAGCTAAAATTACATAATTAATATGCTAAATATAATTTTGTAGATTATGCAAAAACTGTTTACACTGAAAGCCATGTTATAAAATAATGTAGATCTTTCTGTATGTCATTGGTGGACATTACCAAGCCTAATTGATATAACATTCTTCACACAGAAACTTGCAATCTGCGGTGGATTTCACAAAATTTTCTCGACTTGTGGCACCTGAAATTTGATTGGTAATGATTAAAACTATGTCACCATCACAGCTCTAAGGTTTATGAAATCCACCTCTGGTATACATATAAAGTAATCAGAACTTTAACAATATCTGTCATGAATGCACAGACTGACTAGATTAATGCTATTAACAGCCAAGTTATCTGTATATAGATGTATGGTACATAATACCTATCTGAGGTTAGAGTGGTATGATATTGATATGGTATGAGATTGATATGACATGCCCTTTTAGGCCTGAACAAGATTAATTCAGCTGGTTTACTCCAGATTATACTGGCTGAGGATGGCCCATACTGTACCAATGGTACTCACAACAAACATATTCCACGAAAAGTTCTCTCCTTTTAGCCATTAGATGCCTGTGTCATTCAGGCTTATTAACGAGGTGAAATTCATCATGAGTATATGCGTTGTTATTTTACAATCGCAGTGCTGTCAGATACCACAGGGGAAATGTATTTAACAGATTCAGCCGGTGTGGGAACCAATAAGCATAGAAAACTTAATTTATTTGGATGTAAATTTCTTTTTCATGACTGAGAAAAATGCCAAATTTACAGAAAATTATGAAAAAACCTTAGTCCACATACGTAGTACATTTCTCAGTCACAAAAGGGTTAATAAATAAACAGAATTTACTTTTTAACCCTTTAACACCCATATCAGCCAAAAACGTCTTCTCCAGTGGTCTTGAGAAATGTCCATTTGCAAACAAAGAGACTATTTCTGAAAATTTACCACTAGAATGACTGGTTTGATAACCGAGCCAGTCATTCTAGTGGGGAAAATAGAATTTTTAAAACAAATTTGAGGGTTAAAGACAGGGCCAAATCAATTAATTTTCTGTCTTTCTGCACCCCCCCCCCCCCTAGGATAACCTAATCTTTCCATATCTATAAACAAGAGCTCCGCAAACGGCACATAATACCCCGCCATGATGACAAACCAATGAATGAGCTATCAGAAAATATGAAGTGTCAAAGCGATCCGTTAAATGGTCAAGGAGGTATCGTCCGTAAACCAATTTTCAAGATGACCGCCGCTGACTGGTAGTCATATTGGATTTCGAATTATCGTAAATTTCGATAAGTTTCTTCGCCAGACATATTCCAACGACCCTATGAAGTGATCCGATAAGTGGTAACGGAGATATCATCCAGAAACCAACTTTCAAGATGGCAGCCCGTGGCTGGGGGCCATTTTGGGAGTTCGGATCATCGTCAATTTCGATAGGTTTCTTCTCCAGACGTAGTCCAACCACCCTATTAAGTTTCAAAGCCATCCGATGAACGGTAATGGAGTTATCATCTGGAAACCAATTTTCAAGATGGCCGCCGGTGGCTGGCGGCCATCTTGGATTTCGGATCATTGTCAATTTCGATAGGTTTCTTCCACAGAGGTAGTCGAACCGTCCTATTGAAGTTTCATAGCGATCTGATGAACAATAACAGAGTTATCATCCGGAAACCAATTTTCAAGATGGCTACCGGTGGCTGGTGGCCATCTTCGATTTCAGATCATTGTCAATTTCGATACGTTTCTTCCCTAGACCTAGTCCAACCACTCTATGAAGTTTCAAAGCGATCCGATAAACGGTAACTGAGTTATCATCTGGAAACCAATTTTCAAGATGGCCGCTGGTGCTCATTATGGATTTCGGATCCTCGTCGATTTCGATAGGTTTCTTCCCAAGACCTAGTCCAACAACCCTATTAAGTTTTAATGAGACCGACAAACGGTAACGGAGTTATCATCCGGAAACCAATTTTCAAGATGGCCGCCAGTGGCTGGCGGCCATCTTGGATTTCGGATCATCGTCGATTTCGATAGATTTCTTCCCAAGACGGAGTCCAACCACCCTATGAAGTTTCAATGTGATCCGACAATTTAATTTAATTTTATGAGCATAGGAAAGCTCAAGCACCGCATAAGAAAATGGGATTCTTACTAAGATACCATGCCCACATCAGTATCTAAATATCTACAATCAAACAGAGTATTTACGTAGCACGAGACCGCAAACACGACCTATATAGAGATTACAAGAATGCAGCAAAAAATCCAATAGCATCTGGGAAGCTTATGAGGAATCTCAACTATGCCGATTTGTCAAGGACAATGGTAACGACCGGTACACGCGCTTCACTTGGCGTCATTTTTCCGATTCACGTAGTCAAGTTCTGGTTTCGGATCACTGCGGTTGACCATTGCGGTGTATCAATCCCTCATATGACGTCATATGCCGTCATAAACAACTATGCGATGCGTATGATGACGTCATAATCAACTACAGTATGAATGACTCGATTTAGTTGAACGGCTTAATAGTCCAACACGTTGTACGAACTTTATGTCTTTACTATTTAAGAAACATTCCATCGAATATTTTAAAACTAATTTGACTGGGCGCTGTTGCTGCCATGGACAGCAATAGCAGCCAGTCAAATCAGTTTCAAAGCATGTAACAGCTTACCCGCATAATTTTCTGGAAATTTATAGTCAGGGAGTTCAAGGATCGATTAATCCCAAAATGGGAAAAGTGTGGCTGGAGCTTAGCTAGAGATGGGCGGGGCATAGCTAAAACCGGCGTCTTCTATTGTACCGCATTAACACTGCATTGATACCACGCCCGTTGGTAATGGTTATCAATGGATACAGAATCAGAGATTCAATTTGGCAGTCCCAGATTCATATCACGACCAACATTAGCAGCCGAAATGTGGAGCAAAGTACTTTTCAGATAGCCATCATTTTTAAAACTTCGGGATAACCGCGATAATTTTTTATGATCAACTGGTAACATTGGTTTTCTGATGCTTGATTATTATCTCGTAGTTCCAATAATGAATAATCCATAATCTAAAAGAAGGAAAATATACTTATAGATTATTAGTACGAGTAGGATTAAGAAATAGTCATCATTTGACGCCAATGGATGACTCTGATCCGTCACTCAAATATACATGGAACCTGCAATAGTCCGTGAGTTGTACGAATTATATTCCCTTACCATTTAATAAAGATTCTGTGGAATATTTCAAAACTAATTTGACTGGGTGCTGTCAACTTTCTTGTTAGTGGTGTTGGTCAGCCCTCGGTCAAATTAGTTTCAAATTATTCAATAGATTAGCTGTATAGTTAAAATGAAATTGAGATTCTGGGAATTCATGATTCAAAGTATATAAATCCGTCACTACACGTGTAATCTATGGGCGGAGCTTAGCTAGAGATGGGAGGGGCATAAGTAACAGTGGATTCATCTATGCTGTACTACAAAATGAAATCGACAATCTTACGTTAGTGAGACGCAACGTTCCTGAGGTTCAGGCAGCGCTAACGAGGGGCGGGCTTGACTAGCTTACTGCGTTATCTGTATTGATAAAGCAACATAACCGCCATTCGCAGGACATATTTCTAGGGTGTTCCATACCTTGGGATGGCACGATCAACACACATCCCACTCTTTCCAAAATATGACAATCTTTTACCGTTTGCTGTCAACATTTTGATCAAGTTCGCAACGGCAAGCGGTCATAATGCGCCATGTGTGCGGAATGCAAGGTATTGAAAATGTACATCTTGACAATCTGTTGCAGCTTTCTTCACGATTCGCTCTACAAAAATTTGGATTTTCAAATTCACCAGAAAGTACAGATGCCATAGTGCCGCGTCACCTCAATAACTCGTACACTCAATAACGCCACCCACACCCTCCCTCCTTGCTGTTTTACACGCACCATACGTTACACAATGCATCCAAAGGTCCAATTCGAGAAAAAACATTTACGATGCAACAACATGTCATTTGTGTTTTTTAAAACAAATTTGAAGGGCTGGTGGGATGGCGCTGCCACACACAGCGACAGTTTTCTCTCCAATTAGTTCCAAAATATTCAATAGCATGCATGTATGGCTACTTTGAAGTTTGGAATCTGGGAATTCAGAGTTAAATGTGTTACGTTTACCACCGGTATTTCTCAATCGATGGCTTACGGCCAGATTAATCAACAACTATGGAGCAAGGGTGAGGGTGAGGGTGATCGGGTAGTTTTGTGTTATCTAAACTTCTGTGGAGAGACGACTTGCAATTTCATTGTGTAACGATGTTCGATGACAATTATTGACCAACGGATTTGCTGCAGGATCTTTCCGGGAGACAATGATTGAAGGAAAGTATGTGTCCTGTTTGTTTCTCACCCTCACGAATCATCATCAGTACATAAAGAAGACATCGTCCATACATTGTATCTTTTAATGTCATTTGTCTTCTGGCAATGAATAGAAACATTTTCGCCATAAAAATCACACTGCTATGATAAGTGCCTATTCACCAGGCTGTATTGTTGCCACAGAAGGGAACGTGTGATGTTGAGAGTGTTGAAAGCTTTTGGATGCTGATTGTACTAAGCTCTATGTTCGGCGAGTTGATTTAATGCGTCCTTATATTGTTGGTATAAAATAACCACGAGAAAGGAGTAGAAAATATGTTCTTATCACAAAATGTGCCCCGTAGTTGGTGTACAAACTCTACTACTTAGCTGTCCGTTCCTTCAGCTATAAGTATGCAGACTCTACACTCAGAGTTGTATTCTTCTGTACCATCATGGCTAGATGTATATTATGTTTTTTATTATTACGATGATGTACCTTTTGTATGCGGCATCTAAAAATTAGAGGTGAATATCTGGATTTTTTACTTTCCATAATACGAACAGTGACGCTGCTGCTCTAGTCACATGCTATGGCTGCCATAGAAAGCACGCTTTGTAGTGACGTAGAACGCAATGGTGAAGTAATTCAGACCCACACTAATATAACGAATATGACAGTCAATGACCGCATGGAAGACGGTTCAGTAAAATTCATACTTGGAGGTGCGTTTGCTGGTGACGTCACGAGATATGTCGTTTTTATCACAATGTTGTTGATTGCTCTATTGACTGCGCTTGGCAACGTGGTAATCATCGCATGCGTGGTGCGATCTCCGTATTTAAACTCTTCCAATTATAGTATTTATGTTGTGTCATTAGCCGTGTCCGATTTTGTCATTGGTGCCTTTTGCATACCTGTCATGGCACTTTACACACTGCTCGGTTACTGGTCTCTAGGTAGGGTAACTTGTGCACTATACAATCTGAGCGATTCGACCTGCCTGTCGGTCTCCAATTTGCATTTGGATGTGATTGCCTATGACCGATTCCGTGCCGTGGCTGATCCGCTGACTTATAGGTCTAAGTTCACGAGATCTCGTGCAAGAATATTAGCAGGTATGGCATGGCTTGTGCCACTGCTCTATTATGTTCTCGTCAATATCTACGTACGAGTTTTAGATGACATACAAACAACTTCTACCCCAGGACAATGCTATTATTTATCCAATGTAGCAGATACTTTAGGTATTGTGTTGCTGAATGCTTATGGGCCAGCAGTTTGTCTAATCGTAATATCTATATGTCTAATGATTGTTATGAAGCGAAGGGGCAAATCACAACGAACTCTGCAAACGGGAATTCAAAAGAAAGATACAGGGATAAATCAATTGACAAACCAAGACCTGGAAAATGTGGCTGGGAAAGATAAAATCAGAATACAAAATCGTCGATGTCTTATAACACTACTTACGCAGATCATCCTATTCCTTATGTGCTGGACCCCATGGATAATTGTCTGGCCAATTTCAATGCTCTGTGAATCATGTGTGCCTTCAGCTGTCTACGAAATCTCTTACTGGTTAGTTTATCTTAACTCCACAGGCAATCCCGTCCTTTATCTTATTTTCAATAAAAATTATAGAAAGGTCTTTCTTGCATTGTTCACTTGTTCAAAGGAAATGCTATAATATACATGTGGTAGTATACTTAAAATTATTAAATTATTAAGCGGTAATGCTTAAAGCCTTAACATTCAAGCCGGTCGAACAAAACTTCTGCACTCGTCATGGGAAATGTCCATTTGCTGCACCCAGAGAAAAAACCTATTTTTGATAATTTACCACTGAAATGACTGGCTCTTTAAATGAGCCAATCATTCCAGAGGTAAATCAATAAATTAATATTCTTCTGTTCGTCTGCAAATGGACATTTATTATGAGAAAATTTAAATTTTCTGGAAAAATTTTGACACATTTGTATCGTAACCAAACTGTCCAGCCTTATAGAGCTTTGAAGGCATAAGTGATGACGTCACTCAGAATGCGACTTTCTTCTTGTGGTCCTTAGGTTGACTTTTTACGATGAATAACATGTGTTGTTCACATATTCGCTTGATCAGATTTATCTTTACAATTCTGCTTTGTTTTGTACCACAGTATACAACACTGTCTGAAACATGTTTGGTAGTTCCGTTTTTTATATTCCCAGCTAAGTAAATGCGTGTAAAATGTGTCTACAACTGATACGGTGAGGATCTAGTGAACGTTACCAATTTTCGCAAGTATAAATAGTGTGATGGCCCAACACTGACGGGCAATTATGTCAAGTGTTTGACATATGTTAACTTAGAATATAATGTTTTTGTGATATAGCATATATATTCTTTGATTGATATATGACTACATGAAAATAAATGATCTTATGTACTTTATACAGCATTTAAATGGCCAAAAATGGATTCTACAACAGGACTTTATGGAGCGTTACATCTGGGATGGTTGCGCGATAATGCAGCCAGTCATCCCAGTCATAAGTTTTCAAAAAATATTGTGACCTAACCTGGCAGATCTCCAGAAAGATACTAAACCAAAATCGTTATTTTGACCAATTCTAACTTAAAGGGTTAATTCATACATAACTACAGGCAAAAGAACAATACAAGGATTCAATGGAAACACATTTTTACTCTATCAATGGTGCTGTTATTGCACGCTTCTATTTATTGCTGCCTAGAATTACCTATAGGCGCGGCCATTTCGCACAGGGGATTGTGGGGCTGTGTCTCGCGAGATCTCCATCGATACGAGGTCTAATAATTCTCGGCGCAAAGACGCGGCTCTATTCTTAGGTTGCTTAATATCTCATAATTATGATCTTCATGCGCGTGATTCATGGCGAGTTCTCTTATTTGATCTGGTCCGACTGTAATAGAGTTTGCGCGGCGATGACCACTTAATTATTTTAATAAACAGCCAACGGAACTCCAAATAACTACTCTAAATAAGCTTCTTTTGCTGGAGGACTGCGTACAAAACATGTTTATCATTCCTTCTGCAGATGAAAGTACTCAAGCACACGCCCACTCTCGGCGTCTCTTATATGTACACTTTAGCACTGTATCAAACTGACCGCAAATGGCTTCTTGCGGTGATCGTGAGAAATGTCCATTTGTATTAGCTACTCGCAGGAGAACTTGTTTAGAAAGTTTACCACTGGAATGACTGGTTGGATAACCGATCCTATAATTCCTGTAATAAATTGCAAAAGAAAAACCATAATGGTCTCTTGGACGGCAATTAGACATAGCACATTTTCTATGACAATGGATTTTTCTGTGTATGACGTCATGATTATTTAGGTCAGATGTAGCTGGACCTCACGATCAAAATATGTAATGAATGAATTGAATAGCCAGTCAAGTATGCGAATTGCATGTCTTTACTATTTAATCAACATGCTGTTGAATATTTTGAAACTAATTTGACTAGACGCTGCTATTTATTCAACAGTCATTTTCTATGATAATGGCTGGGTTCGATCTGTAACTGAAGGATATGCCGTCATAATCAATTATGTCATATACAGGCTGACGTCACAATCCAAAATGTGTAAATGAATGGCGTATCGAGCTCAGTCATGAACATTGAATAGTCTGGCAAGTGTACGAATTGTATGTCCTTACTGTTTAATCAACATCGTGTTGAATATTTTGAAACTAATTTGACCTGACGTTGTTGCGGCCAGAGGCAGCAAACCTTTAAAAGCACCCAGTCAAATTAGTTTCAAAATAGTCCTCAGCTTACCTGTATAGTTACCTTGAAATTGGAAGTCTGGGAATTCATTATTCAGCGTATATATACATCGATTCCAACACGCAAAACGGGCATACCAAAAATGGATCTCTCTATTGAAATTGTCATGAGCAAATTGAGCATTACATGGCTAATACCACTTGGTAATGCGTGGCCCACACAATATGGACCACTTGTATTAAGAGACCACCCATATTTATAGGTCACATATTTTAACAAGGCTAATCATAGATTGTTGCCCTGAATACAATGTACTCGTCCTCTGACGGAGGGAGGATAATTAATACCACTTGCTAATTGGCATTTTCATGTTGTCTATCCATCATATTAAGTCATAAGATGTCATAATCAACGACGTGACGTATAGGATGACGTCATGACTGACTCAATTTAGTCCGTCTTAAATGCTTAATAGTCCGACACGTTGTACGAATTGTATGTCTTTGCTATTTACAAAACATTTCAAGCAACCGCCACCAAGATGTGACTTACTTGGGCACAATTGTGTGTTTTTCTAACAAAATCCTTTAGAATGTTTAACACCGAAATTTCAATATCTCAGATAAAGACAACTATACGAATATCTTTTTAATACTTTGACTGGTAGCCCACCCCACCCTACCCACCAACTTGTTGCTATCATAGACCTGTATTAAGTATTGCAACGACAACGACTGCCCATGTAAGCCTATCATCTTCTCTTAATGTATTTTAACCCTTTCATGAGGAGGCCGCCAAAACAGGCCTCTACAGTGATCTTGAGGATGTTAATTTGCAGGTCAAGAGAAGATTGTTCTTGAAAATTCACCACTGAAATGACTGGTTCGATAATTGAGCCAGTCATTCCAATAGTAACTCTTCAAAACAGTCGTCTATTGGCCTGCAAACAGGCACTCAAAAACCAAATATTTTTTTTCATATTCTTGACTCAATTTAGGTAATACAGGGTTAATAAATTATGAGGACGACGATGATGTACCATGTTTGTTTAACTTTTCCCGTATTGTATTATAGTATGATTCACATTTGTTGCATTCGAGATAGGTTAAAAATTACAGACTTGTTACAGACAATCTTGAGGCGTACTATGTGTGTGGTAAATTTCAAAAGAAAAACATGCATAATAATATATTAGAGGGCGAGAACGTAGACCTAATTCACTAACAATAATGGATCCATCTAAAAATAAAGGCTTGGCTTCTTCGAAACTACACCTTTAATGTGATGACCAGTCATCTTCTTACGTTATCACAATGACTAGACTGTTACACAGACTCATCTTCGGATACCAGACAGCCCGGGACACAGTCTATCTCCGTAGCAGGAAATTCGGCCACAGAATTTCAACCATATAGTTAGATAGGTATATCAATACGCTAGTGAAGTAACGGATTGAGGGTAAACTATTTTTTACCATGAAGTAATTTCGTAGTGCACAATTTCATTCCGAAAATTTGCTAAATCTCCGGTGATTCACAGTTTTCAGTGCCCTATTGTCTGTAGTATGTTTAACCCCATAATTTCACCTACATAGACTTGAGCATTAATACACTAGGTATATTCCGAATCTAACAAATTCTAGATGAAATAATTTTATTAGGCAAAAATTGGCTTAAATGTTGGATTTTTCAAGCTTTTCTGTGCCCTACTGTCTGTATTTAATATTGTCGGCTCCAGAAATTCGCTCACATAAACGTAGAGGGATTTGAAAACGATAGTTATATTGGGAATTAAAAAAAATTCGACCGTGAAGTAATTTCGTAGTATACGATTTCATCGCGTAAATTCGTTTCAATTTTGGCAGATCAGCGGGTTTTCAATGCCCTACTATTACCTGTCTGCAATAGGTTTGGCCACATAATTGCACCGATATGGTTAGATAGTGATATGGACACGCTAATGAATCTTGAGTTTTCTACCACGTAGTAATTTCGTAATATTCAATTTAGTAGCCACGGACAGTTGTCAAATGCCAACAATTTACTATATTCGGTATCAGAATGTCTGTTCTCGATTTGTAATAATTTTTTTTATATATGGATGTATATAACTCAATATGAGCTAGTGCTTTTGCACAATTCTACCATCAAGTAATCTCATAGTAGGTAGTTACATATTCGCCGTATGGCCTCCATTATAACATGGTTGGTTCACATTCACCACATTCAGATAGGTGTCGGTATGTCCTGGCATATCGCTCATAATGGGTTCGGCCCCAGGATGCCACCCATATGTTTAGATAGGTATAGGCATACGCTTACGGAGTAGTGAGATTTAAAACTATCTACCATGAAATAATTTCGGCTCAAATTTAGGCCGATTCATGGTTTTCGTTGCACCCAGTCAAATTAGTTTCAAAATAGTCATCAGCTTACCTGTATAGTTACCTTGCAATTGGAAGTCTGGGTATTCATTATTCAGCATATATATAGACATCGATTCCAACACGCAAAAAGGGGTGGAGCTTAGCTAGAAATAGGCGTGGCATACCTAGAAATGGATTCCTCTATTGAAATTGGCATGAGCATATTTTAACAAGGCCAATCGTAGATTGTACACCCTTGCCATCCCGAACGCACACAGACCCGAATACAATACACTCATCCTCTGACGGAGCGAGGGCAATTAATACCACTTGCTAATGGGCCTTTTCAGGCTGTCTATCCATCATATTACGTCATATGACGTCGTAATTAATTAAGTGACGCGTAGGATAACGTCATAATAATGACGTCATGACTGACTCGATTTAGTCCATCTTAAAATGCTTAATGATCTGACACGTTGTACGAATTGTATGTTTTGTTATTTAATAAAAAATGCTGTTGAATATTTTGAAAGTAATTTGACTTGCTGCTGTTGCTGCCATAGGCAGCAACAGGACCCAGTCAATTTAGTCAAAATATTCCACGGCTTACCTGTATAGTTTTCTTGAAATTTATCGTCTAGTAGTTCAGAAATCCATCGATCCCAACTCGAGAGTGGTATGGTGGAGTTTGGCTAGAGATGGTCAGGGCATAGCTAATCTGGAAAGGTTCATTGTATTAATAAACAACCACAGTTTTCAGTGCCCTATTGTCTGTGGTATGTTCACCCACATAATTTACCCCACATAGACTTGAGCTAGTCTATAAGCTAGTTATATTCCGAATCTAACAAATTCTAGATGAAGTAATTTTAATACGCAAAATTTAGCTTAAATGCTGGTGTATTCGTGGTTTTCGGTGCCCTACTTTCCGTAATATGGTCGGTTCCACAACTTCGCTCACATAGACGTATAGGAGTTTTAATATGCTAGTTACATTGGGAATTTAAAAGAATTCGAAAGTGAAGTATTTTCGTAATATTCAATTTAGTAACCATGGACAGTTGGCAAATGCCAACAATTTACTATATTCAGTATTAGAATCTCAGTTCTCGGTTTGTAATCATTTTTTTTCTACATATAGCTGTATATAACTGAATATGTACTACTGCTTTTGCACGATTCTACCATCAAGTAATTTGGTAATATGTAATTACATATTCGCCATATGGCCCCATTGCAATATGGTTGGTTCACATTCACCACATTCAGATAGGTGGCGATATGTCCTGACATATCGCTCATAATGGGTTCAGCCCAGAATATCACCCATATGTTTAGATAGGTATAGGCATAAGCTTACGACGTAGTGAGATTTAAAAATTTCATAACGTAAATAAGCTCAAACTTAGGATAATTCATGGTTTTCATTGCAATACGTTCACCCCCAGAATTTCAACCACAAATACGTAGAGGAAATATGCTAGTTGTATTCCGAATCTAAAAAAATTCTACAGTTACGTAATTTCATAGTGCACAATTCCATACCGAAACTTGGCGCAAATTCTGTCAGATCAACGATTTTCTGTACCACACTGTTTGCAATAGGTTCGACACCAGAAGTTCACCCATATGGTTAGATACGTATATGAATACGCTAATAAAGTATCAAAGGTTTAAAAAATGTTTACTATACAGTAATTTCATCATATGCAATTTAGTAGTGGCACACCATTGTCAAATTCCAATAATGTACTATATTCGGTACCAGAATATCTCTAGCTGTGCGAAAAATTGTAATAATTCTACCACCAATTATTTATTATAGTAATGTGAAAGTATTTCTGTATATCCCATATTATTAGCCACGTGTTCTGGTAGAACCTGATGTATCAGGCTAATACCCTAACATTTGCACATATGGTCAACAAGATCGTCATCATTACAATGGTTGAGGCCGATTTTGGCCTTTTTGTCGAGCAAAAATATTTGATTTAATAGTTTGTCACTGTTTCCAGTAAAGATATCGTTTAATACATATGATAGCTAAATGAAACAGATCACGATTGTGGCTGTTTCCCACTGGGTCTTTCATAACGTAAATAAGCTCAAACTTAGGATAATTCATGGTTTTCATTGCAATACGTTCACCCCCAGAATTTCAACCACAAATACTTATAGGAAATATGCTAGTTGTAATCTGAATTTTAAAAAATTCTACAGGAACGTAATTTCATAGTACACAATTCCATACGGAAAATTGGCGCAAATTCTGTCAGATCAACGATTTTCTGTACCACACTGTTTGCAATAGGTTCGACACCAGAAGTTCACCCATATGGTTAGATACGTATATGAATACGCTAATAAAGTATCAAAGGTTTAAAAAATGTTTACTATACAGTAATTTCATCATATGCAATTTAGTAGTGGCACACCATTGTCAAATTCCAATAATGTACTATATTCGGTACCAGAATATCTCTAGCTGTGCGAAAAATTGTAATAATTCTACCACCAATTATTTATTATAGTAATGTGAAAGTATTTCTGTATATCCCATATTATTAGCCACGTGTTCTGGTAGAACCTGATGTATCAGGCTAATACCCTAACATTTGCACATATGGTCAACAAGATCGTCATCATTACAATGGTTGAGGCCGATTTTGGCCTTTTTGTCGAGCAAAAATATTTGATTTAATAGTTTGTCACTGTTTCCAGTAAAGATATCGTTTAATACATATGATAGCTAAATGAAACAGATCACGATTGTGGCTGTTTCCCACTGGGTCTTGTCAGAATGTTTTCTACTATATCATTTTCATTGGAGAACAATAGGTTCATGGTATTGGTTCTATCCTGGCCACTTGACTTTGTTGAAAAGGTCATCTGTCGGTACAGATCAGGGTCCTGTATTGCATAACAAATATACTTGCTTTGTGTATTTCACTAGCATTGCAGTGTATATTTCACCAATATATTTCCGGGTAATAAGCTCTTCACGTCTGTTTAGGAAGGTATCAAGATTTAGGTTTAAAATATTCTTTACAGTTTTGTTGGACTGACCAAAACCACAAGCTGCTTTTCCTAGCCCATAGCTAATACTGCCTATATCTTTTTGCAAGAAATATTCCTTCTTTTGTGTTTATTGTCCACATATATTTTTGTCATAAGTGGCTTGTATGCCTTTATATAACTTCATTTTTTCATGAAACAGTTGAGTTTATTCTCAGAATTAGCTCTTTACCATTGATGCCTAGCATCAATATGTGTACTTGTATATTTAATATGGTACATACAAAGTCATGTAAGGGGGCGTGGGCAGGGTACCTGTATGGGGCAGTATCTCATGGGTGTACCATGGAGGACAGTACTGATACTAATGAATTTAATTAGCAGTAAAAAGAAAATTTTGATCTGTTGTCATTGACATAGAAGGGGTGTTTTGTAAAATGTAACATGTATTTAACCACCGTCGCATATTAAAAAGTAATTAAAGTAGATTTAGAATGCCATGAAATATTCATTTAAAATAAATACATGTAAAACAGCTTCAAGTTTAAATTCACAAGTTCTTGATTTCACTATGTTATTGATTTGGCAGCTGAAAACAGGCTGTCCATCAAGCCTGTTTTCGGCTTGTAAACATGGGGTTTTCACGTGGGAAGTCATGCCCCCGTGGGATGTCTTATATTTCACGTAAGACCTAATGTCAAAATTGAGATTTGAAAATACCAGGTGAGCTAAATGTCCAGGTGAGCTAAAGATGGATGTTACTACACAATTTCATCACTGATATATATGATTCAAGTTTGGGAAGTTATGATGCGTAATAACTATCCAAGTACATGGCTGAGTCGACCACATGTTGTTGATAAATATGTCAATCAGAGTGATGGTCGAAGTCGACCCCACCAGCTCATCTCTTTATATGTAGTAATGTGCACTAATGTTGAATGGATAGGGAAGCTGTTTATAGCACTGTATAACCAGCCGATGAGATTATCCTTTTAATATGATAATGATGGAAATGGGGAGATTTCGTTTAAGCAATTACATGCTTATGAGTTGATGTGTATTTGAGAAAGATTTAGTTAAAGATTGTTGCTGCTTAGCAGGCAACTACTTTTAATATATTCAGCAGTTGCTGATAGTTGTAGTTTTGGAATAGAGTAACATTCAGTGGTTAGTGTTGGGATCATGGAATTATGATATAAATTAAACGTGACTAACTGACACAGTTGATGACGTAAGATGACTGGAATTTGATCTTGGGATAGAACAACACCATCTGGTCATGAATCATCCAGCATGTGTGCCTCACACCCTAGAATCCACGAGACTTCTCCATTAGTACAGAATGGACAGGACATGGACATTAAAGTGTTTGGAAAGTATTCATAACAGAATCGAGATTTATTGATAAACTATATGCCACTCATTTTGCGGTACACACACACACACACACACACACAGCATACTGTAATGTTGTTAGCTAGGTGGCAGATCACATCAAACTCGAACCTGTTCCCACCACGTTGAATATGTAGGACACAATCTTCTTGGACGTATTAGGTAGAGTATGATTGGTCAAAATGACGCCATAACCAATTGGTATCATCTAGCCACTGCAGTAAAGAATGCTAAAGAATATATCCTTTTCCAGGCACTGATTGGTTAGAAGGACCTGTTAGTTATCAGGTCAGATCTGCTGGGAAGAGATAAGTGGGAATTGATTGCTTGGCCTTACTGTAAGAAGATGCTTTGAAAATGTAGTTGTGTGACTTTGGGAAAATCAGAGTCTGTATTGGGTTATAAAAGTCGATGTCTCTCTTAGAGAGGAACACTTCGGTCTGCCGCTCGTATCAGCTTGCGCACCATCCGACAGTGTAATCTCTCAAGCTGTGGCTTTGCCTAACCTAATGTTAGCTTGCCAATTAGCATGTTGTAGGATAGGGTATGTTAAGTTAGATTAAGTAGAATATTGTGTGCACAAGAAATTGTACAAATTATCTCTGTATGAGCGATTCTGCTCAACCAATCGTACAAGTTGTAAAAACTGTAAATAAAACTTATCATCTTACGTTTATGTGAGACAATAGTTTGTCCATTTATTAGGAACCGAAGCGAGGTGGGAGCATCACCCAGTCCTTACCTCTGATCAAGACCAGCCAGATAGGCCCAGCAATTCAGAAAAAATATTGTCCATTAACCACCAGGCAGACAAGACTAGCAAATTGCATCTCGCTTCCTCTTACCATCGGTGACGTTGTCACAGCACCATCAAAAGTCTCGGTAGTAAGGAGAAGTGACACTCAGTCATAATCATTGTCAGATTGCAGTAGGTAATGATAGATTCGATTCATTTTCACGACCGCTGAGGTCGTCTGACATCTTCAGGCCGTCAACTCAATAACATAGTGAAATAAAGAGCTTTTGAGCTTAACTTGAAGCTGTTGGACATGTATTTATTTAAAATTACTTTGTGTGGGGTGGGGGTGTGCGGCAGGGTGTGTGGGGTGGGGTGTGTGTGTGTGTGGGTGAGGAGAGAGGTACTCGACAGCAATAAATAAATTGACCCATATTGGGAGTAAATTTTAAAAAGGTTAGCTTAAAAAAGCTTTATTTCAATAACTATGAACATATGTTAGTAATAATATTGCACAGAATGTATCAGTATTATCTCTTCTACCCAGGTGAGATGAAAGCAAAAAAGCATTAGATGAGACATGAATTGGTCATGTAGCATGTAGAGGTTAAAGGATAATCATGATATATCGCAAATATATATATTAAATATCATCTACATCGTGTGTAAGGAGAAAATTAGACTGTCTTGATAAGCCTAAACCAACGATAGCAATCTGTCATTGTACAATAACCACAGCTACCGCCTCAGCCTTCACCTCACCCTCAAGACGTAATAGCCTTGAATCGTGTCAATTCATGAAAAGACGTTACAAAAGATGGACATGATGGCCATTTTCTATCTACTTCAATTTGCTGATCAGACTTGCTCAAAATAATTGCAATGTTTTTCACAGAAAATGCCCAATTGCAGACCAAGAACAAGAGAAGACTATTTTTGAAGATTTATGACTCCAGGAGCAATCATCCCAGTGACAAATTTTCAAAAATATTCTACTCTTCGTCTGCAAATGGACATAATTTATCAAGGCCCCAACAGAGGCAATTTAAAGGTTTTTACATGCCCACTTGGCTGGTGAATCACAAATAGTAGCCAAATATCAACTTGACTGCATGTAGTAGAAAACCAAAGGTGAACACTTGCCGAACAATTAAACCTCTGCAACCTTTAGTTCCATTAGCCCAATTCTGTTAAAATCAAGAATAAATCATGTCTTATAAACCATCAGAAAGTTCAAGATGGATTTCTATTAGAGAATGTTTGTTTGCAAGCCAAGAATACTATTTTTTAAACTTCACCAGTGGAATGACTGCCTATGTTATCGATTTAGGCATCCAGGGGGTTAAACTAAAAAGAATAGTGGCCTGTAAACTGACATTGATTTACTAGTAAAAGACTTAATTCTTTACCATTTGATGGTGAAGATTGTTTGAGAAAATCTAGATTATTGCTCAGAGAATGCCAATTTGCAGGCCAGTAAGTAACACCTTTTGGAAATTTACCACTATAATGGCTGGCTTCCTTAATGAAGCAGACATTCCAGTGAAAAGTGCTCAAAATCGTCTTCAATTAGCCTGCAAATGGGCATTCCTCAAGACCACTGCATGGACCACTACTGACTGGCTTGCCCATTAAAGCGTTAAAAGCGTGGGAATAACATAACTAGTGAAATCCTTTCTTTGCAGGTTTGTGATAATTGTGTATCGATGCCTACTGTAGGAAAGCTGTGAGCATGAAATGCCCTTGGTGAATTTTATGGTTTAATAGTCTGTCGCCTTGAGTAGGAAAATTGAGACGTATATGCATTTTCGGGTATAGTGGCTGTAACTTTCAGGGAATATTCTTCAATCAACTGGGAATCAAAAATCACTTGATACCAAATTTTCATTTGTCGTTATGGTGGCCATACTGGATTTCAAAATGGCCGCTATCTTAAAAACAGTTTTTCAACATTTTGACTCATTAATCGCCTAGTGTCTTGATTTTAGTGTCTAGGTATATGTTTTAATGCATGTCAGATCATGTATGATGGTTGATAGGCAATATCATAGTAATATGTTTAACCGTTTGAACCCTGAATACCAAGAATGTTAATTTCAAGGCTACTATAAAGGGTATGTTATTGAATATTTCATAATTAATTTAACTGGAACATGTTGCTGCCATAGATAGCAACATAACCTAGTCAAATTAACCTCAAAATATTGATCATAATAATTATTAAATCGTAAATGAGTGTTATATTCCAAACTGTCTTGTTTAAAAGGTTAAAAACGTATTTTTATAATAATACATGGGCCGGGATAATTTTAGAATCTCTGGATCAAAGTAAATTGAAAAGATGATCTTGCGCTTATCCTCAAATTTTATTTATAAAAAGCGCTGTCGTCTGCTAACAAACAGACAAACTGCATATCTTTGCCATTTGGTAACACATGTGGTCAACGATGGAGAGTGAATTAGAATTGCCGGCAAAAAATAAACCAACTGATTACAGTTTATGTATTAAATGCCAACAATATAATAAGAAAGAAAGATTGACCAACCCCCGAGATGTAGAATCATATGATACATTTTTTAGCGAATGTCAATAAAAGATCTGAATGGGGCAGCCATGATTTTATTAATGTAGGGAACAGATCAATAGGTATAACAGCATCAGACCTTTTGCAAAAGGGTGCTAAGTGGCATCGCAGCTGTTATAGTGAAACCACAGACAAGAACAAAGCTAAAAGAGACGAGATTAAGTATCACAAATCCTGCAAAACCACATACTGGAGAATTTATGTTCAAGGCCCTGAAAGACGCACTGCAACTAATCAGTATAGTGAGGAGACGATTTTCTTTATAGCAGCAGAGATGGAATTTTACGATGAATTGCATGAAAGAATGGAATCTGGAGACTATATAAGGACTGTTCAGGCTGAAGAATTGTATTATAATATGACGCGTGACCACGGAGTCACTGGTCATGCAATATCCAGACGAACACTAATAACAAACATCACACACAATTTACCAGACATTGAACTATCCCAACATAGAGGTAAATCACCTGGCGTCTTCCATTAAAAGAATCTGGACGTGAAGCAGTCGATATTGCTATTTCTGAACAAGACATAAAAGGCGACCTTAATATAATATTTAAATGTGCCAAAATCATCAGAAAAGAGATAACTAAAGCCAGAAAAGAGAAACCTTGGGTATTTACAGGCTCTCTAGATGGTGTTGGCGAATCTGGATTACCAGTAGAGGTATTAATGTTAAACAGATGGATCTTGCAAGGTTCTAAGGCTGTGACTGCTGAGTCGCGAGATCAGTCTCTAAGAAAATCATGTGTCATAATTTCTCAAATGATGATGCAGGAATTTAAAACTTCAAAGCAAGTAGCATACACAACAAAATCCCAATCTGAATCGTCTACTTTTCGTCGCCAATGTAAAAGTCCATATGCAGTCGGATTATCTTTGTGGATATATCACAATTTACGCAGCCAGACCGGTAAAAATCTGCTCAGCCATTTATGTTGTGGAATATCATATATTCGGGTGACCAGGGTGTGTAGTCAGATAGCCAATGCTGTGCAAGAAAACATCAATAAAAATGGTATTTTTGTCCCAGTTGGTATTGTGAAAGGTAGAGCGATTTGGGCTTCCGCTGATGATGTTGACAAGAAAGTTGATACTTTTGATGGAAAGTCAAGTTTCCATGCAATGGCAGCTTGTGTATATCAGCCAATATGTGCTCGAGAGACCTTGGTAGAACCACTTGATCTATATGAAGTTTCTGCTGGTGGCCTTTTAGGTGTTCCGAGCACATGCATCAAGATTCTTAAATGTGACTTAGAAGGCAGTCCCAAACCTCAATTCAGTCCCCATTATGCATCGTATAAAGTGGGTTCCTATGATGAACATTTTGATAGAGCGATAAAGCATGATATGTGTTGGATGATGGCAAGATATTTCAACAGATCTCAAACAGTTGATTTAAATTCGTCTGATGTAGAACCTAAAACAGTTGCCTCTGATGAAGTTACGATTCCTGCTTTTGATGTTACCAATATTTTGTCAGATAATGTACAATGTATGCTTTCAGTAACTGACATATCACATATGCCAGCAGTGCGAGAGGAGCACGAATGTTTATTGAGTTCAGGTGAAATATCTGTACAAATGTCTCCACAAGTAGTAGATGACGAGAGAACAACGCAAATGAGACCAGTGTGGGCTGCATACAACAGTCTTTCAAACACACCTGAATCCACGAATCATTCCTCTTTGATTGTTGATAAGGCATTTACTCTACCTATCATAAATGCCCCATCACACGAATGGTCAACCCTGGTTACCACTTTAGACCAACTTTGTAGATTGAACAGACTGGTGTCTGGTAATGGGCGGAAGCTTGTTGTCACATTTGACATGGATCTATACAAACGAGTGTTGAAGTTGGAATATTTGGATTCACGGTTCAAGGATCAGTTTGTTGTGTGTCCAGGTGCATTCCACACTTCATTATGTGCTCTCAGATGTTTGGGAAAGGCCGTAGAAGGAAGCCGGATTGACGAGGCTTGGGTCGAAGCATGTTTGTACAGTTCTGTGACTGTTAATCAAATTATAAATGGGAATCATTACAACAGAGCTATGGAAGCTCACGAAGACACCCTGCAGGTATTGTTCGATCTTTGGATAGGAGTTTTTTGCTGAAAGGCCTGCTGTCCATGTAGCTCTTGAAGAGAGTATTAATATACTGTCTGATGCATACACATCGAAACAGAGCATTCGTGAGTCACATAAGGGATTATTAATCACACTTGAGTCACTTAATATAGAGAAACAGCTTGCCGACTTTGATGATGAGCACAAAACAGAGCCCATTTTCAAATGGGCACGAATGTGGATGGAACAGGGCTTGACCGTACTGCAATTCCAGCATGCTACCCGGTTAGGTGACTGGTTCCTTCACCTGTCGTCACTCGAAAAACTATGTGTGTATTTCTTTGCTTATGGGAGGCATGATTATGCACAGAATATTCCAGAATATATTGCACGAATGTGTCGGCTTCAAACCACTGATCCAGAAATCTGGCAGGACTTTATGACACATGAATTCACTGTGAACACTTCCAACCAGATACCATTCACCCGCATCGGTATTGATCATGCTCAAGAACATGTAAACAAAAATCTCAAAGGTCATGGTGCTATTGGTGGCATCACTCAGTCTCCTGCTACTCTTCTGAAGTTTTGTATGTGCGCACCAGAATTAGCACGAATTGCCAATGAAACAGAGGCCATGGCTGACTTAAAGAAACAGAGTAAAATGGATCACCATGAACTCAATAAGTCAACAACACTCAGGCAAGAACAAGCTATTAAAAAGCTATTTGATGTCCTAGCACCTTATGGAATATTCAAGAGTGGCAATACAGCAATGGTATTTTAGGTAAATTTAAGATGTACTAAATCGAGCCATTCATGACGTGATTAATTATGATATCAGCCTATGCGCCACATACTTGATTATGACGTAGATAAATGGGATTCCTTGTAAATGGTATTTTCTTATTTGATATTTCTGTTCAGAAGGCTGAAATAGATGCGATGGAGTTGCATATAAAGCATTCTTCTGTCATTGTGATTACGCTTTTCGTCCATATTGAAAATTCTCAGAACCGTCTGACGTCGGTCGGTCGTTCTTCGCAATATCGGTCCACAAGAAAAGATAATTGATTATGACTATCGAGTCCCAACTGATGCTACGATGGATCGATCACTACGGGAAGTAAACTAGTTATGAAGCTGCAACTATGCTTGCCTCTAATGTTGATCGAAGCTGATAGTCAACTCGTCTTCTTTGAGCGATAACACTGAAGAATATTTTGCTTAACTTGATTATATATATACTTTTATTACGGTACTATAGATTTAAATTTCGAGGCAAAATCGCCAATAGATAAAACTTTATACACAATGTACAGATAATTACTAAGTTATTCTATTCACACAATCCGACCAGCAATCTAATTTCACTTACGACACAGGCTACCAAGTTTGTACTCGCGGATGAATGGTGGTACGTACAATCATGAGCTTATATTGCTCCTGCATCTGCTTGTATAAATTATTCCTCGCGCAATCTTGCTACTTTCATTTAGTTAAAAACATCACAGTCTACGCAACCCTATCGGCTGGCTCGGTTCAATTCCAGTCTCCTAATTGGTGAAATTGTTGCTGGGTACATTCTGCGCATGCGTGTCAGTGCACGAAAAGGGATCCATCTCGCCAAATATAGTTGAACCCTGAGCACCACTAAGTCGGGTTTGAAAAAGTCTGTCGCCAATCACATTGCTCCATTGGCGGGGAAACTAAGGCTTGAAGTCTATGTGGTTTCATCAGCGATATTAATAGATCAGGACCGACCCCTCGTTTCCGCGTTAACGATATTCCACTCACAGTTGATTTCTCGGATGTCATCCCATTACCTATAATCAATCTTCGTTTTAAACTATTCGGATAACATTTTCTTAGCATGAGCTACCATGATACCACATCGTGTTACAGATAACTGATTCTAAAAACCTGCGGACAAACTTGGCGCAGCAATAGACATTATTATTGTCAATTCAGCTGGAACAGAGATTGAAAGGTTTACTAGTTACTAGTTATTCCTAGTTATCAAAACGCCATTCTGAATCATTTTGATATTATCGCTATCATCTGCACAGTCTACTCTAACTATAATTACACACGCAACTATAGCGAGAAGTCTAAAGTTTAATGACATTAAATTATGATCTGCTACTAATTTTAATGGATAGTCGATCCGACTCATTCAACTAAAAAGTGTTGCAAATGGAACATATATAGTGAACAAATTGGTCATTGCTCTTCAACCAATCAGAAGCGTTGATTACCAGATACTTGATTTTCATCAGTGGCGGAATCGGATGAGGTCTGATGACGGTGTACCAAAAATAGCTGGTCTTACATCGGTTTCCATGGCTGACTCATCATCATCAGGTTGTTCATTAATTATTTCCTGGTCGTGGTGTGGCGAAATAAACCTATTTAAATAGATTAGAATTGTACAGTGGGTGGGTTCGCCTCCATTTAACTCGTTATGACCATCAAAATTATTGTAATAGGGGTGGCTACCCAAATATTTCTTTTGTTTCACTATGATCTTTTGTCAAAATGAGGTGTTATATTGTGAGAAGGTTGTTCTGTATTATGATATTTGGAATTTCGTCCGCGATCCTTGCAGAATACGATTAGGATTAATATCATTGATATAATAATCAACACTTATAATTTTACATTTCATTCTCCACAATCGGTACACTGTATTGATGGTTGATAATTGTCTGTTGGGGTCAAGGGGTGTCGTGTATGTGTGAGAAAATAAATATTTTTTGTCTGCACTATAATATTATAATGCTCAAATAGGGACCCAGGTCAAATTGAGTGTTGTAGCATGAAAATTTATATTCGCTCTTACGGCGAGTCCAGAATCCAACATGTGCCCGCTTGTCATTCAATGGTGTGGTCTCGACAGAGTGACACAAGAAGATTTTAATCATGGTGTGTAGGCCACAATTATGGCCAAATTGCTCGAATAAAATTGTCCAACGTGGTCAGCTGTGACGATTTAGTTGATAAGTAGTCATGCCAGAGATGTGGCACCTTGTTTCAAAGAAATGAGCGGAAATTTCATTCCGTGTATGGTGAATCCGTGACTGTTCATATTGTGTAGCAAGCGTGGCAATGGGGGGGTAACAACTATGTTCAGTTTGCGACCGTGAGGTGCGAGGTGAGTGTCAATAATCATGCGATGAACGCCATAGGCCTTTAGATGTCATAACCATGAACTAATGGTGGTTGCTTTGATAAATTCCGTTATTACCACACGGCTTTCAACATTTTAGCTTTGGGTGAAGTAACTCCCGCCTCATGATCTGATACATACCTAACATGAACAGGGACAATGTACACTAGTGCTCGCTAACGTTTTAAGTTACTGTTACTACAGTCGACGAACAGGATAAAGTATGGGATCATAGACACTGTTCACAACATTACCCAAGGGGACTTATTCCATTACATCCGACCACACCACACCATTATACATGTTGTTTACTGATAAGCAGCTTTCGTATGAGTAACTGGATAGAACTTTTATAGGCTATCTTTGTGGAACTTTTTCAGGAAACATCAATCGGGTGGATGTTTTTATATTTACATTACGCTAAAATTTCAGTAAATAATCTATGCAAATATGGTCGTATTTAGAATAATAATTGAAGTTTCATTCCTCTGTTTCCTCACCCTGCATGATATGTCGTCATCGTCTGTGTGTTTGTCGGTATAGTGCACTGATGGTTGGTTGATATAAAATTCCTTCGAAAATTCTTCACTGGTTACTACTCACCCCATTCCACATACACCACCTTATCCTCACCCAAACCCCGCCTTCATGGTTTAACTTTTAAAGTATCAATACTCCATCAATTACATGGTTTCTGGTACACATTTACAAAACAGTAAATATTCCCTGATTGTCATGGTATCAGGTAAACATTTACGAAATGTAAATAGGGATTAAAGGCCTAGCTCAGAAATGATCAAAGTTATTATTTGAGCATGTACTCATCATACTGTGATATACTTGTATTATATTTTATGTGCGCTCAAATCCTGAATACATATTTGCATGCTTATGCGCAGACCGCTGATTAAGTTATCCTTCTCTAAGCAGATGTCTCTGTTATTTATTTTGCCCTATATATAGCTGCAATTGTTCAGATGCTCCACCAGATATCATGTAATTAATTTTCTAATAGAATTAGTTAATTTATTACTTGTCTGGTTATTCTGTATTTCAGTGCCACCTTCAAGCCATTTAAATGTCTTGTTTGAGAGCACGGGATATAGAATAAGTAGATCGCTTTCTTATTAAGATCTTTGAAAATCAGTGACGTCATAAATTAATGTCAGTTGCATAAAATCCATACTATGTAAATTGAATTATATAAACATCCTTAGCCTTTTCACTTATAGCTGGATCACTGTAAGGACAAATGAGAATGCAACTGACAGTATGATATATTAATATCAGAACCTTCCTGTAAGCATAACCTATCGGATTGCTAACTTAATATTTAAATCAACAAGTCACTATGAAGAATTTGCTTACATATCAAATCTGTTCCAATCTCATATATGTCGTTCTAACCATATCCAACTATGTGCAAAAAGTTTTGAAATTAATCATATTTCCATCAAATTTGGTATATATCGATTTTAGTGTTATTGTGTTCGAGAACCGAGGACACATTACGAACTTTGTCACAGACAAGTGTTAATTTCAAGCTGTTTGACAGTTTACTAGCTATATATTGTCCTGACAGAGATGACCTAGATTTGATTCCTAGAAGATGGGGTCTATATTCCTGGACTTCTAGGCTCACATTAACTTAAGTTCTTGAAAGCTGTTGCGTGAATAGATAAAATCCCTAGATATTTTATTAATTTTCTCACTGGATGTGATTAATTGGGTGTATATTCCCAAAGATGAAATAATCAGTGAGTATAAATCTGCTTTTCGAAACAGTGTGGTTCTGATGACTCATTCTCTGCGTTAGGAACTACTTCCATCTGCACTTCAGGCCCTCGGCTTGTTGATGGACTAGGCTTTGTTTGGAAATGGAATTACTTCCAAAATAGCTAAATCTTTCACAAAAACAACGTTTTTCACAAGCCCGCTTTGTCTGGTTCTTTCACTGGATTACGTATTGGTCATGGTCATAATTCATTCCAACACATTTCCGGATCTACTATGCATAATTTTGAAATGTTTAGGACGCTTAACTCACCGGATCACTGATGCCAAACTTAAGCAACTGGTTTGTTCAATTTGAATACCTCGTACTCCAAATCACTGCGTGTTGCCAATTTCATTCTTTCTTCACTACTACCAAATCTCCAACGTTGAATTCTGCCGCATTCGATCTCTTGTCGATCTGTGCATGGTGGTATTCTGTAAATTTCTTGGTATCGGCACAAGCTCGCAATAAAGCATTGTTGAGGCTCGTAAGTCTATCACCAAAATCTTGAAGCCAATCTATCAGAGTAGCCATTGGTAATCTACCATACCTGCCATACATTAGGTAAAATGGCGTGAAACCTGTGGTTGCATGCCAAGTATTTCTATATGCTGTTAGTGCAGCACCTAGCGCATTTTCTCATGCTCGTGATTCGTTGTTGATAACTTTCTGAGCTAGCTCTTTCAATGTATGGTTGAAATGCTCAGTGCGTCCATTTGTCTGAGGATCATATGGCCTCGCACATCGATGATCTATCCCATAATCCTTGAATCTAGCCTCATCGCTCCTTGTGCAGAACACTTTATCTTGATCTGTAATCAGAATCTCTGGCACACCATGTTTTGCAACATACTCATTAAAGAACTTCTCTTCCACATTTAGTGGTGTTTTGGCTGGAATAGGGTATGCCTCAGCCCATGCTGAACAATGATCTACAATCTAACCCTAACCCTAACCCCAAGATGTAGACATTGCCTTTCGTAGATTTAATTAAAGGACCTATCAAATCCATGCCAATTTGCTGACTAGGTTATTTAGCTACAGGCATATGCGTATACTTGGGCCTTGTTGTCACTGCTTAGTTGACTTGACACACCGGACAAACATCTAGCATTTGGAGGACATCTTTTCTTAACATCGATAAGACAAAGGAATCTCTAATCAGACTTAGTTTTCTGCAGACCTTGATGAGCAGCTATTTCAGGTGCTTTCTCAATTACCTGTTTTCTGAACCCCGTTGGAAGAATGACACACAGGTACTCTGCATCTAGAACTGACGGAGTAAGTGCGGAATAGATGACTCCATTATGGATTATTCAGTCTTCTGCTGTTTTTTAAAAATATTTCTGGAAACTTCATGCTGCTCGCTGTACATTTCTTTGAATGAAATAGCATACGATTCTAAGGGAATGTACGAGCGTACTCCATCTTCTACATCAGAAACGATGTTATCTCCTGTGTTGAAGGTACCTACTTCTGCTTCTCGTCGCAGTCTAGACAGCATATCTGCACGAATGTTCTTGGATCCTTGATTATACACGATATTACAGCCATATTCAGCAAATAACACTGTTCACCGTTGTAGCTTTGTGTTGAGCACATCACCGACAAACAGACTCTTGAGAGGTTTATGGTCGGTATAAACTGTGAATTTGGTGCCAAAAATGTACAGGTGTAACTTCTTCAATGCATAAACAACAGCATACACTTCTTTCTCAATAACTGGCCAATTAATCTGACTATCTTTCAATGTAGTGCTGACATATTGTAGGACACGTTCTATGCCTTGATCACCATCGTGGACAAGGATTGCTATGACCGCATAACTGGAAGCATCTGTGTACAAACGATATGGTTTTGTACAGGTTAGGGTATGTCAAGACTGTTTTGCTGTACAGCATAATCGGCAGCTTGTCGACTGCTATCTGCTCCTCTTTACCCCACATAAATCACGTATGCTTCTTCCTCAGTTCCACTAAATGGTGAGCTATCTCCGCATAATTCTTCAAACATGATCTATAGTATCCTCTAGCACCCATAATACTTCTCACTTCTCCAACATATTGAGGAGCGTTCATTTCTCATATGACCTTTACTTTCCCATCTTGAGGAGAAATATTGTGTGCTGAAATGTGGTAACCAAGTAGATCTACCAACTCGCTGCCAAAATCACACTTTCTCTTCAGCTGGAGGTTGTATTCTCATATCCGCTGCATGACTATTCTTAGATGATGAGCATGTTCTCTATCATTCTTAGAATACACTACTACGCCATTGACGAAAACATGCATGAATTTGCCTACATAACGCTGAAATATGGTGTTCATTGCATGTTGAAAAACCGCGCCTGAGTTGCAACATCCAAAGGGTGTACAAGTCCATTAAAAAGACCTTCAGAGCAGATGAACATTGTATTTTCGATGTCTTTGCTGAACATTGGAATTTGGAAAATATTAGGCCATCGTCATCACCGTCGGCGTCACCTATCACGTTAGTGCGTAGGAAAGATGGCACTACTCGCTTCTGTATTGATTACATGTCTCTAAATATGGTCTGTCGTAAAGATTCATATCATTTGCCGAACATATCTGCTATTTTTTACTATATTTATGGAACATCTCTGTTTTTGACGATGGACTTCATTAACTGCATCCTTTAGGTACATTGCCTAATTGTCGGATGATCTCCCATTTTGAACTGTACACTCAACCATAGGGTTTTACCTAATGTCTTTGGACGAGCAGTATCGAAATAATCGGCAAAGTCACTAAGTACTTTGTCAATAACGTCATATCTTGTAGTTTGTTTCTTTAAAACTGGCCTCATCAATATTTAGATAAATGGGACATGGCGTCTATACTTCTTACCAAACCATTCCATCGCACACTTGCTGTAATCAATCACAGCCATACCCACATGCAATCCATCTGTACCAATCAAACCTTCATGCTTCATACCTTTCATGACAAGCACTGAACTCGGGCATGCATTCTGAAACCATATTTGTGTTTCTCCTAACAGATCAATGAGGGTATCATTTACAGCAAGTAAAGTTCCGACTCTCCTGAAGGGACGAGTACCAAAAACAGTTGTCCAAATATCACTCCTAATGAGCGAGGTACTAGCACCAGTATCTATCAATACATCTACATACTGACCAGTTTCGTCTTTCAGACCCTTATTATTTTCTAATAATACTCGGACCAGGAACCGTTTGGTCTGTTGCTCCCTCCACTGGCATTTCTCACACATGGGATATCCGCATGTAGTCCAGCATGTGCATCTTCAGGATAGCTCCAGCATCGCACATTTCTCAACGCTCGGCCTCCCAATCACTTCTGGCACCATACCCAGCTGCGTTGATCGCCATTGATTCGAACGTCGGCTTGGTGTCTCTTCTGGCGTGTCGATTGTTCATGTTACGATGACATTGCCAGTTGCTGTGTCAAGTCTCACCCCAACCATAGCAAGGAATGCATGCTCGTGCATCATTTCGATTGTTCTATGGCTGTGCATTTCTTCTATTGATCCATGGGCACTGACCTTTTATGTGTCCAACTTGAGCATATCCCCAGCACGTGATGTTCGCATTGGTGTTCTTCGGTGTCATGTTGGTCATGTGCGGACCAACTCGTCATGGTATCTTCATGCTCTGAGCTCTCGTCTGATTTGGCTGTGCTTTATGCATGGTCGGCAGTTTCGCTTGGTATGGCCAGCTTGGCCACATCGAGGACAAGTCACTGTCCTCTTCAGCTGCCTGGATTGCTGCTTCCCTGATTGCTGATACTGTGGCATGGGTGTCGGGCAAAAACAAAACACGTCCCTGACTGTCTGCACTGATAGCACTGTTGTGGTTTTCGTATTGTCAGAACTGTGAACCACTGCGACTGTACTGTATTGCTATTCGTGATAATTGTCTGAAGGTTTCTCATCGTGTCGAATATCTGTCTGAATATTTTCTCTTGTCTCATAATCAACCGTCTCTCTAAATCTCCAAATAGTTTTTCCGTATGATACTCAGCATGTCCGAGCGCATCAGTTTCCATCGGTTCTTCGGAGCATGCATCGTCAATATTCATTGCATCAAGGAAGTATTTATGATTATGTTGCTGTTCTGTGAATCTAATGGCAGCTTCTAATCGGTCTTTCTCTTTGCATACAATCTGTCGGGCAAGTTGTTTGTCTGCTAACACCCTGATATACGCTATAACCACGAGACGCTTGTTATCTTCGTTTTCTCCGCTGAGATAAGCTTTTCTAGTCAGACTGGGGAACTTTCCGTTAAATACGTTGATCGTCTCACCTCTTTTCTGATGTACATTCTCGATCTCGCATTTGAGTCACTCTGCTTCATTAGCTGATACGAAGTAGGTGATGGTGTGGTCTCGAATCTGATCTCACGTCACTCCATTACGATCTCGATTAGACAAGAACTGTTCCACTTCCTTATGCAATTGCCCCCGAGATGTCCAGGAGACGATATAGGCTGCATTGCCTGGTCATGGTTCTTTAATGGCGTCTAAGGCACACTGACATGCCTCCACGTACTCACGTACTTCTGCCAGATTGTATGTGATGATCATAGTCGTGGAGCTCTTCTGTTACAATGCACGTGGTTTCTCGCTCTTTAGTATCAACCGCATATTGTCGCAAACTCGGTTTCATATCCTCCCCGAGCTGAGCGAAGGTGTTGACTATTCCGTTGGCGTTTATGGCGGGATTCCTCGTGCTAGGAATAATTTCGTAGGATTTGAGGCTACTGTGCTTGGATTCAATTCACGCCGGTTATTTTCACAACTTAAATTGATATCACAACTAACTACGAGAGGATTTTGTCGTCACCTCTTGTGCACACGGTTTCAACATTAATAAGTCACAGACAAGAGGATTTGATTGTCACCTCTTGTTGCAATAACTATACAGTTTAGTCAAAATAAACAGTTATTGACATTCTATTTATTTTGCATGACAATTTCTCGGTTGCAATGTTATTCTTAATTTCAATGTTAATTTTAACACTGCTGTCTTCTCTATATTCAAGATGTTCTATACAAAATGTTGGTCCTTTTTCTGCACAATCTTCAGCTATACATTTACGAACGTAATTTAAAATACGGTCTAATGATTCACAAGTATGATTATTCTGTGATAAATCTTGATTACTGCTCAATCTATCGTTATTTTCATTCATTACTTTACTCACAGTTTTGCTGATTCTATCGGCTTGTTCGTATTGTTCATTCAAAACTAACTACTACTACTACCGTGGGACTTATACGGCTGTGCGCTATTTCGTTTTCAGGTTTGTTACGAATTGTACACGCCATTCACTGCTGCTACTTGCACTATGCTTTGTCTTACCTATTTACATGACTATATTTTATCAGCGCTAATCGTGTTACCGACTTGTAATACATCATTACAGACTATTCTACGCAGGCTATTATTACTCATAGTATTCTACCGCTGAATACGCCTACTTGATTATGACACATTTCAGCGGTATTCGCTTTATGAAAATACACAAACATACATAAGTATATAACTACTAAAATCGGTTCTCGCTCATCTACATGAACGGATTAATGCTGTTCCCTTGACGATGCATCTACATTTTATATGACAAGGCGCTGGTCGCCTAGAGATTCTGGTGCATTATGGCAAAAATGGACCTTTCCATTTTAGCTATGCCCCGCCCATCTCTAGCTAAGCTCCACCCACATCTCGCTCCTGTTCGGATCGATCGATCTCAAGAAAACTATACAGGCAAGCAACAGCACCCAATCAAATTAGTTTCAAAATATTCAACATCATGTTTCTTAACTAGCAAATAATTACAAAGACATACAATTCATACAACGTGTCGGAGTATTTGAGATTTGGTGACAGTCTATATGGAACCCTTTGCGATGTAATGTCATCATACACGCGCTGAGCTGATTATGACGTCATACGAGGTCTGATGATGGATGCATACTCTGGAAAGGTGAATTCGGTAGGCCATAAATGAACGTGTCAGAGTTAGTTTATCAGACCAACTCATCCAAATAGACAATATGTGTATGCCTCGTACTTATGCATTACACGTTGGCTGTTCACGTTGTCAATACAGATTTCAAAGTGTAATAACCATTGGAATGCCATCATTAGTTTCATTATGGCTTACAGTAGAGCAATATCTTGGTTATATGACATAGATAGTATTGAAAGAATAAAACCATAGACACACACTACTCATGTACACACTATTGATACACGTACTACTACTACTACTACTACTACTACTACTACTACTACTACTACTACTACTACTACTACTACTACTACTACTACTACTACTACTACTACTACTACTACTACTACTACCGCAGCTGTTACTACTACTACTACTACTACTACTACTACTACTACTACTACTACTACTACTACTACTACTACTACTACTACTACTACTACTACTAATAATAATAATAATAATAAATAATAATACTACAACTACGGCTTCTGCTACTGCTGCTGCTGCTGCTGCTGCTGCTGCTGCTGCTGCTGCTGCTGCTGCTACTACTACTACTACTACAGGCATTCCGGCCCATAGAAATGGCATCCAGCCTTGGATGAGAGTAGGATGCCCTCCACGAGTAGTGACAGAAAGCCCCTGAATACACCTTGGAGGACCGCCAGCCCTGGCAACAAAATTCGAACATCCAGACTGGACATATCAAAAGTACAAAAGTTTCTTCTAGAAATTGGACATTTATTGAGAAAATCTTCCATTTCCTTGAAATATCTGGATTATTAAGGGGTTATATAAGGAGAATTTCCATCGCGTTAATGCACTGTTAACTTGACGCCAGGTGGATTAAATAATTTAATTTTATGAGCATAGGAAAGCGCAAGCACTGCATACGAAAATGGGATTCTTACTAAGATACCTTGCCCACATCAGTATCTAAATATCTACAATCAAACAGAGTATTTACGTAGCACGAGACGCAAACACGACCTACATAGAGAGATTACAAGAATGCAGTAAAACCCTGGGAAGCTTATGAGGAATCTCAACTATGCCTATTTGTCAAGGACAATAGTAACGATGGGTACACGCGCTTCACTTGGCGTCATTTTTGCGCTTCGCGTAGTCAAGTTCTGGTTTCGGATCACTGCTGTTGACTTTTCCAGTGTATCTATCAATCATATGACGTCATAAACAACTACGCGATGCGTATGATGACGTCATAATCAATTACAGCATGAATGACTCGATTTAATTTTAATGTCTTGAAGGCTTAATAGCCCAACACGTTGTACTAATCGTATGTCTTTACTATTTAATAAACATTCTGTCGAATATTTTGAAACTAATTTGACTGGGCGTTGATGCTGCCATAGGCAGCAACAGTACCCACTCAAATTAGTTTCAAAGTATGCAACAGTTTACCTGCATAATTTTCTGGAAATTTATAGCCAATGAGTTCAAGGATAGATTGATCCCAACACGGGCAAAGGGTGGGGGGAGAGCTTAGCTAGAGATGGGCGGAGCATAGCTAAAACTGATTTCCTCAACTGTACAGCACTAACACTGCATTGATACCACGCCAGTTGGTAAGGGTTATCAATGGATACAGAATAAGAGATTCGATTCTATCGTCCCAGATTCATATCACTACCAACATTAGCCGCCGAAATGTGTAGTGTCGTACTTTTCAGAGAAACATCTTTTTAAAACTTCAGGATAGGCGCGATAATTTTTTAGGATCAACCCGCAACATTGGTTTTCTGATGCTTGATTATTATCTCGTAGTTCCAATAATGAATAATTCGTAATCCAAAAGAAGGAAAATATACTTATAGATTATTAGTACGAGGACGAGTAGGAACAGTCATCATTTGACGCCAATGGATGACTCTAATCCGTCACTCAAATATACCTGGAACCTGGAATATTCCGTGAGTTGTACGAATTGTATTCCCTTACCATTTAATAAACATTCTGTGGAATATTTCGAAACTAATTCGACTGGGTGCTGTCAATTTTCTTGTTAGTGGTGTTGGTCAGCCCTCGGTCAAATTAGTTTCAAATTATTCAACAGATTAGCTGTATAGTTAAAATGAAATTGAGATTCTGGGAATTCATGATTCAAAGTATATAAATCGGTCACTACACGTGTAATCTATGGGCGGAGCTTAGCTAGAGATGGGCGGGGCATAGGTAACAGTGGATTCATCCATTCTGTACTACAGAATGAAATCGACAATCTTACGTTAGTGAGACGCAACGTTCCTGAGGTTCAGGCAGCGCTAACGAGGGGCGGGCTTGACTAGCTTACTGCGTTATCTGTATTGATAAAGCAACATAACCGCCATTCGCAGGACATATTTCTAGGGTGTTACATAACTCGGGATGGCACGATCAACACACATCCCACTCTTTCCAAAATATGACAACATTTACCTTTTGCTGTCAACATTTTGACCAAGTTCGCAAGGGCAAGCGGCCATAATGCGCCATGTGTACGGAATGCAAGGTATTGAAAATGTACATCTTGACAATCTGTTGTAGCTTTCTTCACGATTTGCTCTTCAAAAATTTGGATTTTCAAATTTACCAGAAAGTACAGATGACATAGTGCCGCGTCACCTAAGTAACTCGTACACTCAATAACTCCACCCACGCCCTTCCCTCCTTGTTGCTTTACGCGCGCCATATATAACACAATACACCCAAAGGTTTAATCCGAGAAAAAACCATTTACAATGCAACAACTTGTCATTTGTGTTTTTTAAACAAATTTGATGGGGTGGGTGGGATGGCGCTGCCACGCGCAGCGACAGATTTCTCTCAAATTAGTTCCAAAATATTCAATAGCATGCATGTACGGTTTCCTTGAAGTTTGGATTCCGGGAATTCACGGTCCTTTATTCACTCAGGCCGTTTTTAACAGCATATGAGGTATACATTTTTTAAAACATTTTGGCGGTAGTGCCAATATATAGTAATGTTAATTATTATTATTATTATTATTATTATTATTATTATTATTATTATTATTATTATTATTATTATTATTCCATTACCATTTTATTGCAATCATAAACATTATCATCGCTTAGAATAATTAGTATAATTAGATGGTTTGAGGAGGTAATTAGTAAGATACTAAAGTATGGAGTACAGTGTAAGTGATTTTTTGTAAAATGAGCACTGTCAATGCTGCAACATACTGTTCGACTACATCTGCATAATTTCTGTACCTTAAAAGAAATATATTGTTAGATTTTAAAGTTGATATTTATAAATACACAAGTCAAGTCATCTTGTCAAATTCCGTCATGTTACCTTTTTTTAGTCTTAAAAATTTGCATAGTCTCTTTAGTATCGATTTGTTGCAAATTGCAAATAACCCCTTCGTTTTTTCTAATGATAATATAGGTTAAGTAAAAATCTGGTATGCACCTATTCACCAGGCTGTATTGTTGCCGCAGAGAGAAACGTGTGCTGCTGAAGGTGTTGAAAGCTTTTGGATGCTGATCGTGCTAAGCTCTGAGTGCAATTCGTCACAGACAATTTAGTGAGAATAGAAAATAACGGAAATGTAGACTTTTGTATGTTCAAATTGGGTCTGCGTTTTAACCATTTAATCCACAAATTTGGTCAATATATTTATAATTTTCTCATGGAATTTGCACAGAAAGGAAGATTATTTTTGAAAATTTATCAGGTGTCTGGTCTCCTCATGCTTAGGATTTGTCCATATGAAAAAGAAATCGAATTTCAAATGAGAATTTTTTTTTTTTATCTTTGGACTTTAATTATTTTAGGCCTGTTTTGTATTCAATTTAGACTCATAATTTCTTGGTTAAGCGTTTTTAAAATGACATTTGCACCCACAAGGGGTCATCCGATTTGAATAAAACTTTACAGATATGTTCTGTACGATGCTTAGGACTTGTCCAGATAAAAAATATATTGATTTTCAAAATCTTTCCATACTTTTTCGGCATTTGAACTTTGATAATCTTATGTCTGATTTACATCCAGGCTATATGTATTATGCTGTGGGTAACGATTTTTCAAATGACAATTTAATCAGCAAAGACTTGCTTTTGAAACTTGAAACCTTGGGGATGATTATGCATATGGGCACGGATGTGCATGACACTGTTGGAATCTTGTTCTGACCCCCCCCCCCCCCGGGGCTGGGCACAGGGGTCAAAAGTTCATAATTGGCCAGTAATTATCGATTGTAATGCAACTCCTGGTAGACCATTTCAGATAGAAAAGAAACTTTGGGGATGATTGCACATATGGATAGGGATGTGCATGACACTTGGAATTTTGTCATGAACCCAGCCGTAGGGCACTGGGGGTGGGAAATGAGGGGTCAAAAATTAAATTTTTCCAAAGGTTGTCATGTTGCATATCATTTTCGAGCCAATGATAAGTAGTCTACAGCACAAGGAATTATTTTGATCTTGGGTCAAACTGAGGGTAGAGGGCGGGGTCAAAACGTCAAAAGTGGGCACCATACGATTGTAATGCAACACCTCTTAGACCATTTCAGATAGAAACTTGAAACTTTGGGGATGATTGCACATATGGCCAGGGATGTGCATGACACTTTTGGAATTTTGGTGTGGAATTCTATGGGTGGGAACTGTTGGTAAAAAATTAAATTTATCCAAAGTTGGTCATGTCACATCATTTTCAGGCCAATGATGAATAGACTACAGTACAAGGAATTATTTTGAACTTGATTCAAACTGAGGATAGGGGCGAGGTCAAAAGTGGGCACCAATCGATTGTAATGTAACTCCTCCTAGACCATTTCACATCCAAATATGTATTATGCTTATTGTTTTTGAAAATGTTTCTTCTTTTTTCAGACTATGAACTTTGCTTATGTTAGGACCATTTGCTTTTCGGTTAGCCCCAGGGTGCCAGTTGTCATTACAATGAGTAATGACATCAGATTACTCCTTGGCAGAAAGGCTTTATGGTTCAGTCTCCAAGCTATGCTTGCCCGATGGGTAATACCTTGGGTGTTTTGAATCGGCATGTTGATTGTCAAATTTCAAAATGGTCCATTCTTGATTTGAGTGTAACGAGAACTGCTTTCTTGAGGTCACCTCATAGCACGCTTAACAGATTTATGCAATGACATCCTCTCCTGGCTTTATACTTGCTGGTTCCGAGTAGGTCAAATTTAAAAGCTCTGCGGGTGTGTCCCATGGGATGTCCCAAAACATGGACCATCTTTGCTGAGCGATTTTTATGGGCAGCAGCAATGTATTACCTATCTTGTATAGTGCATCACTGGACATTATGCTGTCTGGCCATCAGTGTTCAGTAATGGTGCGTAGATGTTTGCGATGGCAGGTATCAAATTTATCGAGAGCTGGCTTTGGAGTTGACCATCTGTTAAAGTTATACAGCATCAAGGATATGCAGGTTGCATTGTATAAACATAGTCTTTTTGTCATGGGCATCTTTGATCTATGAATCCATAGCTTCCAGAAGGACTGTAAAGCTATGTTCGCCATGACGCAGCATGCAGCAATGTCAGCAGTACTACAAAGCAGTGACCGCAGGATGGTACTTTTCCTCCATTTTACGCCGCCACAAGGTGGATCGTCATTTTCTTTAGTTTCATGCTTTGTAGATAGGTATGTGGGTGAACTCTGTTTTGGATTCATTCATTCTTGATCAATATTGATCATCAAAGAATTAAGATCCTGTGAGGCCAATTTCAGATTCTGTTCATTTCCATAGATATTTAGATCAGTTAAGTGTGATAAAGAATTTTTTTAAACATGTGGTTTCAGGGAATATACGGATTGGAATCAGATTTAAAATATGCATCCAAATACTACTAAGGCAGAGGTCAGGATTGCCCTCCACTTTTCATCAGTATGTGACCATTAATGGTCAAGACAGTGTTCTCCGACTGCATCATTCAAGAATGTCATTCTTTTGAAAACCGAGTGGGAGAAGATTTGCTGAAATGATGTCTGTCTTTTCATCAACCCCTATAGCACTATCATTTCATCATTCCCATAGCTTCTTCATCGCTAGACCAAAATCACTTCTCACCAGCAGCAGAAAGTTGTTAAATTATTTACATTATGATAGTCATGTTGCGGACATCGACTGAGGATAGAATGTCTGATGTATATACACAATGTAGTCTGACATGTGTCTGGTCAGCGAGGTAAGAAAAACACCAAATCAGTTTCATTTATGAGAAAGCTGGCATTTCTGGTTTTAATCTGTGTCCAATGATAACAAACCTGAAATGTTCTCAATAATCTGGATTAAGAACAGTTACATTTACAAGTATTTACAAAACTAGATTAAGGTAACGTGGACTTGATTAAGCAGGCTTGCACATAATCTACATATAATTATATAACACATAAATGACAGATTTAATATATTACCATTTTCCAGATAACTAACTAACCGTAGTAGCTATGAATTATAACTACCCGGTAATTTGTAAACAATTATATTTAGGAACAAAGTGGAAGATCCAATAAAATGTTTTTAACCCAATAATTGAATGATTTAAACAAAAATCATGATGGGTCTATATCACACAGCTGATACATCTGTTTTTGAATAACAAACATGGAAAAATTTGGTTCCAAATCTAAATTGTCCAGAAATGTACACATTTGGCCTAGAAATATGCAATCTTTAGATACCGAAGATTGCTATAGAAATGAGAACATTTAGGACCATACATGTACATAATTTCGCTAGGCGCAGGCAAAAAACAAGAAAGCTTTGGATGGAAATATGAAGATTTTGGGAAGGACAAAGATTTTGAGATATGAGATATTTGAGCCTGAAATGCAAATATATTGTCTGGAAACATGAGGAAAGGTTTGTGACAAAATGCATTAATCTGGGTCCGA
>CM067372.1:132326405-132522657 GCA_034401795.1 Chaetoderma sp. LZ-2023a
GCATGACACGTGTGTTAGGGCGGGGTCAAAACGTCAAAAGTGGGCACCATACGATTGTAATGCAACACCTCTTAGACCATTTCAGATAGAAACTTGAAACTTTGGGGATGATTGCACATATGGCCAGGGATGTGCATGACACTTTTGGAATTTTGGTGTGGAATTCTATGGGTGGGAACTGTTGGTAAAAAATTAAATTTATCCAAAGTTGGTCATGTCACATCATTTTCAGGCCAATGATGAATAGACTACAGTACAAGGAATTATTTTGAACTTGATTCAAACTGAGGATAGGGGCGAGGTCAAAAGTGGGCACCAATCGATTGTAATGTAACTCCTCCTAGACCATTTCACATCCAAATATGTATTATGCTTATTGTTTTTGAAAATGTTTCTTCTTTTTTCAGACTATGAACTTTGCTTATGTTAGGACCATTTGCTTTTCGGTTAGCCCCAGGGTGCCAGTTGTCATTACAATGAGTAATGACATCAGATTACTCCTTGGCAGAAAGGCTTTATGGTTCAGTCTCCAAGCTATGCTTGCCCGATGGGTAATACCTTGGGTGTTTTGAATCGGCATGTTGATTGTCAAATTTCAAAATGGTCCATTCTTGATTTGAGTGTAACGAGAACTGCTTTCTTGAGGTCACCTCATAGCACGCTTAACAGATTTATGCAATGACATCCTCTCCTGGCTTTATACTTGCTGGTTCCGAGTAGGTCAAATTTAAAAGCTCTGCGGGTGTGTCCCATGGGATGTCCCAAAACATGGACCATCTTTGCTGAGCGATTTTTATGGGCAGCAGCAATGTATTACCTATCTTGTATAGTGCATCACTGGACATTATGCTGTCTGGCCATCAGTGTTCAGTAATGGTGCGTAGATGTTTGCGATGGCAGGTATCAAATTTATCGAGAGCTGGCTTTGGAGTTGACCATCTGTTAAAGTTATACAGCATCAAGGATATGCAGGTTGCATTGTATAAACATAGTCTTTTTGTCATGGGCATCTTTGATCTATGAATCCATAGCTTCCAGAAGGACTGTAAAGCTATGTTCGCCATGACGCAGCATGCAGCAATGTCAGCAGTACTACAAAGCAGTGACCGCAGGATGGTACTTTTCCTCCATTTTACGCCGCCACAAGGTGGATCGTCATTTTCTTTAGTTTCATGCTTTGTAGATAGGTATGTGGGTGAACTCTGTTTTGGATTCATTCATTCTTGATCAATATTGATCATCAAAGAATTAAGATCCTGTGAGGCCAATTTCAGATTCTGTTCATTTCCATAGATATTTAGATCAGTTAAGTGTGATAAAGAATTTTTTTAAACATGTGGTTTCAGGGAATATACGGATTGGAATCAGATTTAAAATATGCATCCAAATACTACTAAGGCAGAGGTCAGGATTGCCCTCCACTTTTCATCAGTATGTGACCATTAATGGTCAAGACAGTGTTCTCCGACTGCATCATTCAAGAATGTCATTCTTTTGAAAACCGAGTGGGAGAAGATTTGCTGAAATGATGTCTGTCTTTTCATCAACCCCTATAGCACTATCATTTCATCATTCCCATAGCTTCTTCATCGCTAGACCAAAATCACTTCTCACCAGCAGCAGAAAGTTGTTAAATTATTTACATTATGATAGTCATGTTGCGGACATCGACTGAGGATAGAATGTCTGATGTATATACACAATGTAGTCTGACATGTGTCTGGTCAGCGAGGTAAGAAAAACACCAAATCAGTTTCATTTATGAGAAAGCTGGCATTTCTGGTTTTAATCTGTGTCCAATGATAACAAACCTGAAATGTTCTCAATAATCTGGATTAAGAACAGTTACATTTACAAGTATTTACAAAACTAGATTAAGGTAACGTGGACTTGATTAAGCAGGCTTGCACATAATCTACATATAATTATATAACACATAAATGACAGATTTAATATATTACCATTTTCCAGATAACTAACTAACCGTAGTAGCTATGAATTATAACTACCCGGTAATTTGTAAACAATTATATTTAGGAACAAAGTGGAAGATCCAATAAAATGTTTTTAACCCAATAATTGAATGATTTAAACAAAAATCATGATGGGTCTATATCACACAGCTGAAACATCTGTTTTTGAATAACAAACATGGAAAAATTTGGTTCCAAATCTAAATTGTCCAGAAATGTACACATTTGGCCTAGAAATATGCAATCTTTAGATACCGAAGATTGCTATAGAAATGAGAACATTTTAGACCATACATGTACATAATTTCGCTAGGCGCAGGCAAAAAACAAGAAAGCTTTGGATGGAAATATGAAGATTTTGGGAAGGACAAAGATTTTGAGATATGAGATATTTGAGCCTGAAATGCAAATATATTGTCTGGAAACATGAGGAAAGGTTTGTGACAAAATGCATTAATCTGGGTCCGAAATATAAACAAAATTTGATCCAGAGAAACCTTCACAATGGACACTTAATAATATTGTATATTGAATATCATTAGCTATGTCTATGCTGTGTTTTAGCATTGTAATATTTATAATTTGAGCAAAGATATTTTATCTGACAATTTGCATATGCAAGTTAGTAGATGTAGAATAATATACATGTGTATATTGATTACTATGCGACTTATGTATGCGATTGATGATCAATATAAATGCCATAATAAACTATGAATGTTTTTGTGAATGGTACGTGTATGATGATGATGATGATGATAGACTTATAATATCTTAGTGCTTAACCATTGGAGGTCTAAATTCTCAGAATCTCAATTTCAAGGAGGTAACCTATTGAATATTATGAAGTGCAACGTCTTCCAGTCAAATTAGATTAAAAATATTCAACTGAATAGCTCTTGCGTTGTAAATGGTTGTTCTGGTTTTTCATATTTTACCTTTCTGTGTCAAAGGTCTAAAATTTACTTCTATCTTTTTCAATCACCATACAGAAAGATGTACAAATTGTTTGCTTTTACTATTTAATAAATATTCCGTTGAATATTTTGTAACTAATTTCACTGGGCACTGTTGCTGCCATAGGCAGCAACAGCACCCAGTCAAATTAGTTACAAAATATTCAACAGCTTCCCTGTATAGTTTTCAGGAAATTGATAGCTAGGGCATTTGGGGATCGATCAATCCCAACACGGCGAGGTGTGGGTGGAGCTTAGCTAGTGATGGATGGGGCATAGCTAAAAATGGAACGGTCCATTACCGTAAAGATATGCATTAGAACATTTTTTAAATCAAGCACAAAATAGTCCTAACATGTTATTGTTATTTTATTTGGAGACATGTTAGCTTATCTATCAGCTGTACTGTACTCCCTTAACCCCACTTGTGTCAACTTAAATACTTAATGGTCTGTAACCGAGCCAGTCATTCCAGTGGTAAATTTTCAAAAATAGTCCCTCAGCTGGCAAATACTAGGTAGCTAAGAAAACCCCTGATTTTCTCGACCATTTTCACGGTCAAGCTGGCCAAAAATCAGCACATACAGTGGTCTTGAGTGATATCTATTTGCACGACAACAGAAAGTTATTTATGTAAATTTTGTTGTAAAAATTATTTTCTTGAAAAATCTTGACTATTAAAGGGTTAATTGATATAAGTAGAATTTTGAGTGCTTTGAGGCGCTGGTGATACAAGAGGGGTTAATAAATAAGCTTCTCTGTGATCAAGTTTTGTTAGAGCTTTTATGTCTTCAGTTGTCAGATAGTTTGATAAAATCTTTATCTATAAAACTACAGTAACAGTGATGAAAAAAGAAATTATTCCCAAAATAGAAGCTAATTTGACATGGCAGAAGCCTCACCTCTAAATGCACAGCTGGATATTTATTTTCACAAATTGATTGAAACATGACAAAGCTTTATGCCCATCTGGCACATGGATAACCATTGAGTGAATAGTTAAATGTCAAAACGCAATACTTTCTTAAATTCTAAATACTCAAATTTTTGTGAGACAACAAAATTATAAGATTTCAGTAGTGTCTGTGTACTGAGACTCTTGACTCCAGTCACAGATTATGGCTACGGCTCGTCAACATGCCAAATTAACTAAGCTAAAATTACATAATTAATATGATAAATATAATTTTGTAGATTATGCAAAAACTGTTTACACTGAAAGCCATGTTATAAAATAATGTAGATCTTTCCGTATGTCATTGGTGGACATTACCAAGCCTAATTAATATAACATTCTTCACACAGAAACTTGCAATCTGCGGTGGATTTCACAAAATTTTCTAGACTTGTGGCAACTGAAATTTGATTGGTAATGATTAAAACTAAGTCACCATCACAGCTCTAAGGTTTATGAAATCCACCTCAGGTATACATATAAAGTAATCAGAACTTTAACAATATCTGTCATGAATGCACAGACTGACTAGATTAATGCTATTAACAGCCAAGTTATCTGTATATAGATGTATGGTACATATACCTATCTGAGGTTAGAGTGGTATGATATTGATATGGTATGAGATTGATATGACATGCCCTTTTAGGCCTGCACAAGATTAAGGCAGCTGGTTTACTCCAGATTATACTGGCTGAGGATGGCCCATACTGTACCAATGGTACTCACAACAAACATATTCCACGAAAAGTTCTCTCCTTTTAGCCATTAGATGCCTGTGTCATTCAGGCTTATTAACGAGGTGAAATTCATCATGAGTATACGCGTTGTTATTTGACAATCACAGTGCTGTCAGATACCACAGGGGAAATGTATTTAACAGATTCAGCCGGTGTAGGAACCAATAAGCATAGACAACTTAATTTATTTGGATGTAAATTTCTTTTTCATGACTGAGAAAAATGCCAAATTTACAGAAAATTATGAAAAAACCTTAGTCCACATACGTAGTACATTTCTCAGTCACAAAAGGGTTAATAAATAGACAGAATTTACTTTTTAACCCTTTAACACCCATATCAGCCAAAAACGTCTTCTGCAGTGGTCTTAAGAAATGTCCATTTGCAAACTAAGAGACTATTTCTGAAAATTTACCACTAGAATGACTGGTTTGATAACCGAGCCAGTCATTCTAGTGGGGAAAATTGAATTTTTAAAACAAATTTGAGGGTTAAAGACAGGGCCAAATCAATTAATTTTCTGTCTTTCTGCCCCCCCCCCCCGTAGGATAACCTAATCTTTCCATATTTATAAACAAGAGCTCCGCAAACGGCGCATAATACCCCGCCATGATGACAAACCAATGAATGAGCTATCAGAAAATATTTATTTCTTCCTCAGACCCAGACCAGTCAGCCTTATGAAGTGTCAAAGCGACCCGTTAAATGGTCAAGGAGGTATCGTCCGTGAACCAATTTCCAAGATGACCGCCGCTGACTGGTAGTCATATTGGATTTCGAATTATCGTAAATTTCGATAAGTTTCTTCGCCAGACATATTCCAACGACCCTATGAAGTGATCCGATAAGTGGTAACGGAGATATCATCCAGAAACCAACTTTCAAGATGGCAGCCCGTGGCTGGGGGCCATCTTGGGAGTTCGGATCATCGTCAATTTCGATAGGTTTCTTCTCCAGACGTAGTCCAACCACCCTATTAAGTTTCAAAGCCACCCGATGAACGGTAATGGAGTTATCATCTGGAAACCAATTTTCAAGATGGCCGCCGGTGGCTGGCGGCCATCTTGGATTCGGATCATTGTCAATTTCGATAGGTTTCTTCCACAGAGGTAGTCGAACCATCCTATTGAAGTTTCATAGCGATCTGATGAACAATAACAGAGTTATCATCCGGAAACCAATTTTCAAGATGGCCGCCAGTGGCTGGTGGCCATCTTGGATTTCAGATCATTGTCAATTTCGATAGGTTTCTTCCCTAGACCTAGTCCAACCACTCTATGAAGTTTCAAAGCGATCCGATAAACGGTAACTGAGTTATCATCCGGAAACCAATTTTCAAGATGGCCGCTGGCTGGTCATCTATGGATTTCGGATCCTCGTCGATTTCGATAGGTTTCTTCACCAAGACCTAGTCCAACCAACCCTATTAAGTTTTAATGAGCGATCCGACAAACGGTAACAGAGTTATCATCCGGAAACCAATTTTCAAGATGGCCGCCAGTGGCTGGCGGCCATCTTGGATTTCGGATCATTGTTATTTTCGATAGGTTTCTTCACCAGACCTCTTCCAACCACTCCATGAAGTTTCAAATGGATCCGATAAATGGTAACGAGTTATCATCCGGAAACCAATTTTCAAGATGGCCGCCAGTGGCTGGCGGCCATCTTGGATTTCGGATCATCGTCGATTTCGATAGATTTCTTCCCAAGACGGAGTCCAACCACCCTCTGACAATTTAATTTAATTTTTTGAGCATAGGAAAGCGCAAGCACTGCATAAGAAAATGGGATTCTTACTAAGATACCATGCCCACATCAGTATCTAAATATCTACAATCAAACAGAGTATTTACGTAGCACGAGACCGCAAACACGACCTATATAGAGATTACAAGAATGCAGCAAAAAATCCAATAGCATCTGGGAAGCTTATGAGGAATCTCAACTATGCCTATTTGTCAAGGACAATGGTAACGACGGGTACACGCGCTTCAATTGGCGTCATTTTTCCGATTCACGTAGTCAAGTTCTGGTTTCGGATCACTGCAGTTGACCATTCCGGTGTATCAATCCATCATATGACGTCATATGCCATCATAAACAACTATGCGATGCGTGTGATGACGTCATAATCAATTACAGTATGAATGACTCGATTTAGTTGAACGGCTTAATAGTCCAACACGTTGTACGAATTTTATGTCTTTACTATTTAATAAACATTCCATCGAATATTTTAAAACTAATTTGACTGGGCGCTGTTGCTGCCATGGACAGCAATAGCAGCCAGTCAAATCAGTTTCAAAGCATGTAACAGCTTACCCGCATAATTTTCTGGAAATTTATAGTCAGGGAGTTCAAGGATCGATTAATCCCAAAATGGGAAAAGTGTGGCTGGAGCTTAGCTAGAGATGGGCAGGGCATAGCTAAAACCGGCGTCTTCTATTGTACCGCATTAACACTGCATTGATACCACGCCCGTTGGTAATGGTTATCAATGGATACAGAATCAGAGATTCAATTCGGTCGTCCCAGATTCATATCACGATCAACATTAGCAGCCGAAATGTGGAGCAAAGTACTTTTCAGATAGCCATCATTTTTAAAACTTCAGGATAGGCGCGATAATTTTTTATGATCAACTGGTAACATTGGTTTTCTGATACTTGATTATTATCTCGTAGTTCCAATAATGAATAATCCATAATCTAAAAGAAGGAAAATATACTTATAGATTATTAGTACGAGTAGGATTAAGAAATAGTCATCATTTGACGCCAATGGATGACTCTGATCCGTCACTCAAATATACATGGAACCTGCAATAGTCCGTGAGTTGTACGAATTATATTCCCTTACCATTTAATAAAGATTCTGTGGAATATTTCGAAACTAATTCGACTGGGTGCTGTGGGTGCTGTTGCCGCTATAGGCAGCAACAGCCCCAGTCAAATTAGTTTCAAATTATTCAATAGATTAGCTGTATAGTTACAATGAAATTGAGATTCTGGGAATTCATGATTCAAAGTATATAAATCCGTCACTACACGTGTAATCTATGGGCGGAGCTTAGCTAGAGATGGGAGGGGCATAGGTAACAGTGGATTCATCTATGCTGTACTACAAAATGAAATCGACAATCTAACGTTAGTGATCACGTCTTGAGGGTTCAGGCAGTGCCCGCTATAGGCTGGCTAGACTAGATTACTGGGTTATCTGTATTGATAAAGCAACATAACGGCCATTCGCAGGACATATTTCTAGGGTGTTGCATACCTTGGGATGGCACGATCAACACACATCCCACTCTTTCCAAAATATGACAATATTTTACCGTTTGCTGTCAACATTTTGATCAAGTTCGCAACGGCAAGCGGTCATAATGCGCCATGTGTGCGGAATGCAAGGTATTGAAAATGTACATCTTGACAATCTGTTGCAGCTTTCTTCACGATTCGGTCTACAAAAATTTGGATTTTCAAATTCACCAGAAAGTACAGATGCCATAGTGCCGCGTCACCTCAATAACTCGTACACTCAATAATCCCACGCACACCCTCCCTCCTTGCTGTTTTACACGCACCATACGTAACACAATGCATCCAAAGGTCCAATTCGAGAAAAAACATTTACGATGCAACAACATGTCATTTGTGTTTTTTAAAACAAATTTGAAGGGCTGGTGGGATGGCGCTGCCACACACAGCGACAGTTTTCTCTCCAATTAGTTCCAAAATATTCAATAGCATGCATGTATGGCTACTTTGAATTTTAGAATCTGGGAATTCAGAGTTAAATGTGTTACGTTTACCACCGGTATTTCTCAATCGATGGCTTACGGCCAGATTAATCAACAACTATGGAGCAAGGGTGAGGGTGAGGGTGATCGGGTAGTTTTGTGTTATCTAAACTTCTGTGGAGAGACGACTTGCAATTTCATTGGGTAACGATGTTCGATGACAATTATTGACCAACGGATTTGCTGCAGGATCTTTCCGGGAGACAATGATTGAAGGAAAGTATGTGTCCTGTTTGTTTCTCACCCTCACGAATCATCATCAGTACATAAAGAAGACATCGTCCATACATTGTATCTTTTAATGTCATTTGTCTTCTGGCAATGAATAGAAACATTTTCGCCACATAAATCACACTGCTATGATAAGTGCCTGTTCACCAGGCTGTATTGTTGCCACAGAAGGGAACGTGTGATGTTGAGAGTGTTGAAAGCTTTTGGATGCTGATTGTACTAAGCTCTATGTTCGGCGAGTTGATTTAATGCGTCCTTATATTGTTGGTATAAAATAACCACGAGAAAGGAGTAGAAAATATGTTCTTATCACAAAATGTGCCCCGTAGTTGGTGTACAAACTCTACTACTTAGCTGTCCGTTCCTTCAGCTATAAGTATGCAGACTCTACACTCAGAGTTGTATTCTTCTGTACCATCATGGCTAGATGTATATTATGTTTTTTATTATTACGATGATGTACCTTTTGTATGCGGCATCTAAAAATTAGAGGTGAATATCTGGATTTTTTACTTTCCATAATACGAACCGTGACGCTGCTGCTCTAGTCACATGCTATGGCTGCCATAGAAAGCACGCTTTGTAGTGACGTAGAACGCAATGGTGAAGTAATTCAGACCCACACTAATATAACGAATATGACAGTCAACGACTGCTTGGAAGACGGTTCAGTAAAATTCATACTTGGAGGTGCGTTTGCTGGTGACGTCACGAGATATGTCGTTTTTATCACAATGTTGTTGATTGCTCTATTCACTGCGCTTGGCAACGTGGTAATCATCGCATGCGTGGTGCGATCTCCGTATTTAAACTCTTCCAATTATAGTATTTATGTTGTGTCATTAGCCGTGTCCGATTTTGTCATTGGCGCCTTTTGCATACCTGTCATGGCACTTTACACACTGCTCGGTTACTGGTCTCTAGGTAGGGTAACTTGTGCACTATACAATCTGAGCGATTCGACCTGCCTGTCGGTCTCCAATTTGCATTTGGATGTGATTGCCTATGACCGATTCCGTGCCGTGGCTGATCCGCTGACTTATAGGTCTAAGTTCACGAGATCTCGTGCAAGAATATTAGCAGGTATGGCATGGCTTGTGCCACTGCTCTATTATGTTCTCGTCAATATCTACGTACGAGTTTTAGATGACATACAAACAACTTCTACCCCAGGACAATGCTATTATTTATCCAATGTAGCAGATACTTTAGGTATTGTGTTGTTGAATGCTTATGGGCCAGCAGTTTGTCTAATCGTAATATCTATATGTCTAATGATTGTTATGAAGCGAAGGGGCAAATCACAACGAACTCTGCAAACGGGAATTCAAAAGAAAGATACAGGGTTAAATCAATTGACAAACCAAGACCTGGAAAATGTGGCTGGGAAAGATAAAATCAGAATACAAAATCGTCGATGTCTTATAACACTACTTACGCAGATCATCCTATTCCTTATGTGCTGGACCCCTTGGATAATTGTCTGGCCAATTTCAATGCTCTGTGAATCATGTGTGCCTTCAGCTGTCTACGAAATCTCTTACTGGTTAGTTTATCTTAACTCCACAGGCAATCCCGTCCTTTATCTTATTTTCAATAAAAATTATAGAAAGGTCTTTCTTGCATTGTTCACTTGTTCAAAGGAAATGCTATACTATATACACCTGTGCAAAAGTTAAGCACCAGCAAAAACAATAGAACGTAGAAACATGATGGTACAACTAGGCTGCCATACTTTTTGTCCCCGCGTTAGCTGACATAATTCCAAGTACGAAATGCACATGCATGCATGACTTCACGCCGCTTGATGTCCGTGCGTGGCGGGAAACAGCACACGTGTTCAGTTATGTAAAAGTCCAGTTTGAGGTGTAGAACATTACATACAGATTTAGGCGACAAGATTAGGAATTTTGTGTTCATGACCGTGGTTTATTTGTACAGAGAGAATTAGCTCTTGATTGTGAACCGCTATGACAAGACGAAGGTTAAGTGATCGTGTGAAATGGCAAATCATAGGCATGCATACCACTGGTATGTCATGCAGAGAGATTGGCAGACAGCTGAACATTAACCATACTGTAATCAGTCGTTTGATTGCAAAACATGGGCAAACTAACGAGGTGAAGGACAGGCCTAGATCTGGAAGACCGAAGAAGACTACTGCCCGTGATGATCGAGCCCTAGTACGCCTTGTTAGGAGATCTCCATTCACCAACAGCAGAGTGCTCAGCCAGCCATGGGAAACGCGCAATAGAGTGTCAATGTCTACCGTCAAAAGGAGACTGTATGCTGCTGGCATGAAAGCTAGGAGACCTGTCAGACGTCCTCTCCTCACTGCACACCACAAAGAGGAGCGTCTGAGGTGGTGCAACGAAAGAAGACACTGGAACATGAGATCCTGGAGACGGGTACACTGGTCCGATGAAAGTCGGTTCCCGCTTCATGCCACAGATGGTCGAACTCGTGTATGGAGGTCCAGACGCACGGCGTACGACCAACGTAACATCATGGAAGAAGTTCCATTTGGTGGAGGTTCCGTTATGATATGGGGGTGCATCTCATTTGATTGTAAGCTGGATCTGTTGACTGTACCTGGAACACTAAATGGACAAAGATATCAAGATTCCATACTGGATAGAGTTGTGGTCCCTCATTTTGTAAATCATGCACCTGGAACCCACCCTATATTCATGGATGACAACGCCCGACCACATCGTGCTAGAGCTGTGCATGAATACCTCCGCCAGAATGCCATCGAAACCCTACCATGGCCAGCAAGGAGCCCTGACATGAACCCTATTGAGCATATCTGGGACATTCTGGGAAACATGGTGAGAAGGAGGGATCCTCCTGTGCAGAACCTACAGGAATTAACAGACGCACTCCATCTTGAATGGCAACGAATACCACAATGGCGTATCAGTCGGTTGGTGACCAGCATGAGACGTCGTGTCCAGGCCGTCATCCAGGCACAAGGTGGATATACCCGGTATTAATAATGACAGTCTCAAACTCGTGCACAGATGTTAAACTTCGTTTTCAGACACCATTAATGACAATCTAGCCACGTGTGTCAACTGTAGGGCAATAGTTGTCAGTTGTGTCAACGTAACCATATTCAGGCCTCGTTTTCAAGTTCAAACAAAAACATACAGTGTTTCCCCACCATCATAATCAGCATTCCTCTAGTTGCATTATTACCTCTTGCACTAAGATGGATGGGTACATAAATGTTTATGCTATTGCTTTCTTCATAGCACATGAATATACCCTCGCATGTGCGTAAAAATAGGGTGGTGCTTAACTTTTGCACAGGTGTATACATGTGGTAGTATACTTAAAATTATTAAATTATTAAGCGGTAATGCTTAAAGCCTTAACATTCAAGCCGGTCGAACAAAACTTCTGCACTCGTCATGGGAAATGTCCATTTGCTGCACCCAGAGAAAAAACCTATTTTTGATAATTTACCACTGAAATGACTGGCTCTTTAAATGAGCCAATCATTCCAGAGGTAAATCAATAAATTAATATTCTTCTGTTCCTCTGCAAATGGACATTTATTATGAGAAAATTTAAATTTTCTGGAAAAAATTTGACACATTTGTATCGTAACCAAACTGTCCAGTCTTATAGATCTTTGAAGGCATAAGTGATGACGTCACTCAGAATGCGACTTTCTTCTTGTGGTCCTTAGGTTGACCTTTTACGATAAATAACATGTGTTGTTCACATATTCGCTTGATCAGATTTATCTTTACAATTCTGCTTTGTTTTGTACCACAGTGTACAACACTGTCTGAAACATGTTTGGTAGTTCCGTTTTCTATATTCCCAGCTAAGTAAATGCGTGTAAAATGTGTCTACAACTGATACGGTGAGGATCTAGTGAACGTTACCAATTTTCGCAAGTATAAATAGTGTGATGGCCCAACATTGACTGGCAATTATGTCAAGTGTTTGACATATGTTAACTTAGAATATAATGTTTTTGTGATATAGCATATATATTCTTTGATTGATATATGACTACATGAAAATAAATGATCTTATGTACTTAATACAGCATTTAAATGGCCAAAAATGGATTCTACAACAGGACTTTATGGAGAGTTACATCTGGGATGGTTGCTCGATAATGCAGCTAGTCATCCCAGTCATAAGTTTTCAAAAAATATTGTGACCTAACCTGGCAGATCTCCAGAAAGTTACTAAACCAAAATCGTTATTTTGACCAATTCTGACTTAAAGGGTTAATTCATACATAACTACAGGCAAAAGAACAATACAAGGATTCGATGGAAACACATTTTTACTCTATCAATGGTGCTGTTATTGCACGCTTCTATTTATTGCTGCCTAGAATTACCTATAGGCGCGGCCATTTCGCGCAGGGGATTGTGGGGCTGTGTCTCGCGAGATCTCCATCGATACGAGGTCTAATAATTCTCGGCGCGAAGACGCGGCTCTATTTTTAGGTTGCTGAATATCTTATAATTATGATCTTCATGCGCGTGATTCATGGCGAGTTCTCTTATTTGTTCTGGTCCGACTGTAATAGAGTTTGCGCGGCGATGACCGCTTAATTATTTTAATAAACAGCCAACGGAACTCCAAATAACTACTCTAAATAAGCTTCTTTTGCTGGAGGACTGCTACAAAACATGTTTATCATTCCTTCTGCAGATGAAAGTACTCAAGCACACGCCCACTCGCGGCGTCTCTTATATGTACACTTTAGCACTCTATCAAACTGACCACAAATGGCTTCTTGCGGTGATCGTGAGAAATGTCCATTTGCATTAGCTTGTTTAGAAAGTTTACCACTGGAATGACTGGTTGGATGACCGATCCTATAATTCCAGTAGTAAATTGCAAAGGAAAAACCATAATGGTCTCTTGGACGGCAATTAGACATAGCACGTTTTCTATGACAATGGATTTTTCTGTATATGACGTCATGATTATTTAGGTCAGATGTAGCTGGACCTCACAATCAAAATATGTAATGAATGAATTGAATAGCCAGTCAAGTATGCGAATTGCACGTCTTTACTATTTAATCAACATGCTGTTGAATATTTTGAAACTAATTTGACTAGACGCTGTTCGAATTGTATGTCTTTGCTATTTATTCAACAGTCATTTTCTATGATAATGGCTGGGTTCGATCTGTAACTGAAGGATATGCTGTCATAATCAATTACTTCATATACAGGCTGACGTCACAATCCAAAATGTGTAAATGAATGGCGTATCGAGCTCAGTCATGAACATTGAATAGTCTGGCAAGTGTACGAATTGTATGTCCTTACTGTTTAATCAACATCGTGTTGAATATTTTGAAACTAATTTGACCTGACGTTGTTGCGGCCAGAGGCAACAAACCTTTAAAAGCACCCAGTCAAATTAGTTTCAAAATAGTCCTCAGCTTACCTGTATAGTTACCTTGAAATTGGAAGTCTGGGAATTCATTATTCAGCGTATATATATACATCGATTCCAACACGCAAAACGGGCATACCTAGGAATGGATCTCTCTATTGAAATTGTCATGAGCAAATTGAGCATTACATGGCTAATACCACTTGGTAATGCGTGGTCCACACAATATGGACCACTTGTATTAAGAGACCACCCATATTTATAGGTCACATATTTTAACAAGGCTAATCATAGATTGTTGCCCTGAATACAATGTACTCGTCCTCTGACGGAGGGAGGATAATTAATACCACTTGCTAATTGGCATTTTCATGTTGTCTATCCATCATATTAAGTCATAAGATGTCATAATCAACGACGTGACGTATAGGATGACGTCATGACTGACTCAATTTAGTCCGTCTTAAATGCTTAATAGTCCGACACGTTGTACGAATTGTATGTCTTTGCTATTTACAAAACATGCCGGTGAATATTTTGAAACTAATTTAACTGGGCGATGTTACTGCCACAAGCAGCAACAGCACCCAGACAAACTGGTTTCAAAATAGTCAACACCTTACCTGTATAGTTTTCTGGAAATTGATAGTCAAGAAGCTCAGAGATCCATCGATACCAACACGAGCGCGGTATTAATGTATTAATATACCATCCGGATTCAGTGACCGATTGACTAACGTTAGGCCTATAGAAGTCATTTCAAGCAACCGCCACCAAGATGTGACTTACTTGGGCACAATTGTGTCTTTTTCTAAGAAAATCCTTTAGAAAGTTTAACACCGAAATTTCAATATCTCAGATAAAGACAACTATACGAATATCTTTTTAATACTTTGACTGGTAGCCCACCCCACACTACCCACCTACTTGTTGCTATCATAGACCTGTATTAAGTATTGCAACGACAACGACTGCCCATGTAAGCCTATCATCTTCTCTTAATGTATTTTAACCCTTTCATGAGGAGTCCGCCAAAACCGGCCTCTACAGTGATCTTGAGGATGTTAATTTGCAGGTCAAGAGAAGATCGTTTTTGAAAATTCACCACTGAAATGACTGGTTCGATAATTGAGCCAGTCATTCCAATAGTAACTCTTCAAAACAGTCGTCTATTGGCCTGCAAATAGGCACTCAAAAACCAAATTTTTTTTTTCATATTCTTGACTCAATTTAGGTAATACAGGGTTAATAAATTATGAGGACGACGATGATGTACCAGGTCTGTTTAACCTTTCCCGTATTGTATTATAGTATGATTCACATTTGTTGCATTAAAAATTACAGACTTGTTACAGACAGTCTTGAGGCGTACTATGTGTGTGGTAAATTTCAAAAGAAAAACATGCATAATAATATATTAGAGGGCGAAAAAGTAGACCGAATTCACTAACAATAATGGATTCATCTAAAAATAAAGGCTTGGTTTCTTCGAAACTACACCTCTAATGTGATGACCAGTCATCTTCTTACGTTATAACAATGACTAGACTGTTACACAGACTCATCTTCGGATACCAAACAGACCGGGACCCAGTCTATCTCCGTAGCGGACAGTAAAAGCAACACTGTGGATCGTGAAATCACTACCTCAATGGCTACTCAATAGGCCCCTACATACGAGATACATTTCTCGATCTCGTATCGAAAGAGAACTCGCGGGATACGAATGAATAATGGATGTGTGATTATCAGTAGTATCCTTTTGTCTTTAATCCATCCGTGGGAAAAAAGCCATGTAGGGCCAATGCAATTATGTAGCAGTATTGATAAACTACCAATGTTCCAAATTTCCAGTCAAAACTGCTGTCAATAATATTGTAGCAGATTGTTGAATACAAAAATCAACCGAAAGTGTAAGCCTATGCATGTGCTAAGTTAAGAACGTCTACAGGAAATTCGGCCACAGAATTTCAACCATATAGTTAGATAGGTATATCAATACGCTAGTGAAGTAACGGATTGAGGGTAAACAATTTTTTACAATGAAGTAATTTCGTAGTGCACAATTTCATACCGAAAAGTTGCTAAATCTCCGGTGATTCACAGTTTTCAGTGACCTATTGTCTGTAGTATGTTTAGCCCCATAATTTCACCTACACAGACTTGAGCATTAATACACTAGGTATATTCCGAATCTAACAAATTCTAGATGAAATAATTTTATTAGGCAAAAATTGGCTTAAATGTTGGGTTTTTCATGCTTTTCTGTTCCCTACTGTCTGTATTTAATATGGTCGGCTCCAGAAATTCGCTCACATAAACGTAGAGGGATTTGAAAACGATAGTGGTATTGGGAATTAAAAAAAATTCGACCGTGAAGTAATTTCGTAGTATACGATTTCATCACGTAAATTCGTTTCAATTTTGGCAGATCAGCGGGTTTTCAATGCCCTACTATTACCTGTCTGCAATAGGTTTGGTCACATAATTTCACCGATATGGTTAGATAGTGATATGAACACGCTAATGAATCTTGAGTTTTCTACCACGTAGCAATTTCGTAATATTCACTTTAGTAGCCACGGACAGTTGTCAAATGCCAACAATTTACTATATTCGGTATCAGAATGTCTGTTCTCGATTTGTAATAATTTTTTTTATATATGGATGTATATAACTCAATATGAGCTAGTGCTTTTGCACACTTCTACCGTCAAGTAATCTCATAGTAGGTAGTTACATATTCGCCGTATGACCCCCATTATAATATGGTTGGTTCACATTCACCACATTCAGATAGGTGTCGGTATGTCCTGGCATATTGCTCATAATGGGTTCGGCTAGGTTTAGATAGGTATAGGCATACGCATACGGAGTAGTGAGATTTAAAACTATCTACCATGAAATAATTTCGGCTCAAATTTAGGCCGATTCATGGTTTTCGTTGCACCCAGTCAAATTAGTTTCAAAATAGTCATCAGCTTACCTGTATAGTTACCTTGAAATTGGAAGTCTGTGAATTCATTATTCAGCATATATATAGACATCGATTCCAACACGCAAAAAGGGGTGGAGCTTAGCTAGAAATGGGCGTGGCATACCTAGAAATGGATTCCTCTATTGAAATTGGCATGAGCATATTTTAACAAGGCCAATCGTAGATTGTACACCCTTACCATCCCGAACGCACATAGACCAGAATATAATACACTCATCCTCTGACGGAGCGAGGGCAATTAATACCACTTGCTAATGGGCCTTTTCAGGCTGTCTATCCATCATATTACGTCATATGACGTCGTAATTAATTAAGTGACGCGTAGGATAACGTCATAAAGATGACGTCATGACTGACTCGATTTAGTCCATCTTGAAATGCTTAATGATCTGACACGTTGTACGAATTGTATGTTTTTGTTATTTAATAAAAAATGCTGTTGAATATTTTGAAAGTAATTTGACTAGCTGCTGTTGCTGCCATAGGCAGCAACATGACCCAGTCAATTTAGTGTCAAAATATTCCACGACTTACCTGTATAGTTTTCTTGAAATTTATCGTCTAGTAGTTCAGAAATCCATCGATCCCAACTCGAGAGTGGTATGGGTGGAGTTTGGCTAGAGATGGGCATGGCATAGCTAAACTGGAAAGGTTCATTGTATTAATAAACAACCACAGTTTCCAGTGCCCTATTGTCTGTAGTATGTTCACCCCCATAATTTATCCCACATAGACTTGAGCTAGTCTATAAGCTAGTTATATTCCGAATCTAACAAATTCTAGATGAAGTAATTTTAATACGCAAAATTTAGCTTAAATGATGGTGTATTCGTGGTTTTCGGTGCCCTACTTTCCGTAATATGGTCGGTTCCACAACTTCGCTCACAGAGACGTATAGGAGTTTGAATATGCTAGTTACATTGGGAATTTAAAAGAATTCGAACGTGAAGTATTTTCGTAATATTCAATTTAGTAGCCACGGACAGTTGGCAAATGCCAACAATTTACTATATTCAGTATTAGAATCTCAGTTCTCGGTTTGTAATCATTTGTTTTTTACATATAGCTGTATATAACTGAATATGTACTACTGCTTTTGCACTATTCTACCATCAAGTAATTTGGTAATATGTAATTACATATTCGCCATATGGCCCCATTGCAATATGATTGTTTCACATTTACCACATTCAGATAGGTGTCGATATGTCCTGACATATCGCTCATAATGGGTTCGGCCCAGAATATCACCCATATGTTTAGATAGGTATAGGCATAAGCTTACGACGTAGTTAGATTTAGAAATTTCATAACGTAAATAAGCTCAAACTTAGGATAATTCATGGTTTTCATTGCAATACGTTCACCCCCAGAATTTCAACCACAGAAACTTATAGGAAATATGCTAGTTGTATTCCGAATTTAAAAAAATTCTACAGGAACGTAATTTCATAGTACACAATTCCATACCGAAACTTGGCGCAAATTCTGTTAGATCAACGATTTTCTGTACCACACTGTTTGCAATAGGTTCGACACCAGAAGTTCACCCATATGGTTAGATACGTATATGAATACACTAATAAACTATCAAAGGTTTAAAAAATGTTTACAATACAGTAATTTTATCATATGCAATTTAGTAGTGGCACACCATTGTCAACTTCCAATAATGTACTATATTCGGTACCAGAATATCTCTAGCTGTGCGAAAAATTGTAATAATTCTACCACCAAATATTTATTATAGTAATGTGAAAGTATTTCTGTATATCCCATATTATTAGCCACGTGTACTGGTAGAACCTGACGTATCAGGCTAATACCCTAACATTTGCACATATGGTCAACAAGATCGTCATCATTACAACGGTTGAGGCCGATTTTGGCCTTTTTGTCGAGCAAAAATATTTGATTTAATAGTTTGTCACTGTTTCCAGTAAAGATATCGTTTAATAGATATGATAGCTAAATGAAACAGATCACGATTGTGGCTGTTTCCCACTGGGTCTTGTCAGAATGTTTTCTACTATATCATTTTCATTGGAGAACTTGCTTTGTGTATTTCACTAGCATTGCAGTGTATATTTCACCAATATATTTCCGGGTAATAAGCTCTTCATGTCTGTTTAGGAAGGTATCAAGATTTAGGTTTAAAATATTCTTTACAGTTTTTCTTTAATATTGAATGGGTGTCAGGGTCTGTACTGCTTCTTGCACCGATTTTCTACTGACTGGGATTCCAGTTGTGTTGATTTCTTTATCTTTACAAGTTGTTGATACCTAATGACCCAAATTTGATCTGTTACGCTCTGTAGATGCAGTAGTGCAATTTTCTCATCACTGGTCTCTCTCTCTCTCTCTCTCTCTCTCTCTCTCTCTCTCTCTCTCTCTCTCTCTCTCTCTCTCTCTAGGAGTTTTGGCCCGGAGAAAAAGGATGGATGGAAAAATTGTTGGACTGACCAAAAAAATAAGCTGCTTTTCCTAGCCCATAGCTAATACTGCCCATATCTTTTTGCAAGAAATATTCCTTCTTTTGTGTTTATTGTCCGCATATATTTTTGTCATAAGTGGCTTGTATGCCTTTATATAACTTCATTTTTTCATAAAACAGTTGAGTTTATTCTCAGAATTAGCTATTTACCATTGATCCCTAGCATCAATATGTGTACTTGTATATTTAATATGGTACTTACAAAGTCATGTAAGGGGGAGTGGGCAGGGTACATGTATGGGTCAGTATCTCATGGGTGTACCATGGAGGACAGTACTGATACTAATGAATTTAATTAGCAGTAAAAAGAAAATTTTGATCTGTTGTCATTGACATAGAAGGGGTGTTTTGTAAAACGTAACATGTATTTAACCACCGTCGCATATTAAAAAGTAATTAAAGTAGATTTAATTGCTATTTAGAATCAGAATGCCATGAAATATTCATTTAAAATACATACATGTAAAACAGCTCCACGTTTAAATTCCCAAGTTCTTGATTTCACTACGTTATTGATTTGGCAGCTGAAAACAGGCTGTCCATCAAGCCTGTTTTCAGCTTGTAAACATGGGGCTGTCACGTGGGAAGTCATGAAATTGAGATTTGAAAATACCAGGTGAGCTAAATGTCCAGGTGATCTAAAGATGGATGTTACCACACAACTTCATCACTGATATATATGATTCAAGTTTGGGAAGTTATGATGCATAATAACTATCCAAGTACATGGCTGAGTCGCCCACATGTTGTTGATAAATATGTCAATCAGAGGGATGGTCAAAGTCGAACCCGCCAGGTCATCTCTTTATATGTAGTAATGTGCACTAATGTTGAATGGATAGGGATGCTGTTTATAGCACTGTATAACCAGCCGATGAGATTATCCTTTTAATATGATAATGATGGAAATGGGAAGATTTAGTTTAAGCAATTACATGCTTATGAGTTGATGTGTATTTGAGAAAGATTTAGTTAAAGGTTGTTGCTGCTTAGCAGGCAACTACTTTTAATATATTCAGCAGTTGCTGATAGTTGTAGTTTTGGAATAGAGTAACATTCAGTGGTTAGTGTTGGGATCATGGAATTATGATATAAATTAAACGTGACTAACTGACACAGTTGATGACGTAAGATGACTGGAATTTGATCTTGGGATAGAACAACACCATCTGGCCATGAATCATCCAGCATGTGTGCCTAACACCCTAGAATCCACGAGACTTCTCCATTAGTACAGAATGGACAGGACATGGACATTAAAGTGTTTGGAAAGTATTCATAACAGAATAGAGATTTATTGATAAACTATATGCCACTCATTTTGCGGTACACACAAACACAGCATACTGTAATGTTATTAGCTAGCTGGCAGATCACATCAAGCTCGAACCTGTTCCCACCACGTTGAATATGTAGGACACAATCTTCTTGGAAGTATTAGGTAGAGTATGATTGGTCAAAATGACACCATATCCAATTGGTATCATCTAGCCAAGAATATATCCTTTTCCAGGCACTGATTGGTTGGAAGAACCTGTTAGTTATCAGGTCAGAACTGCTGGGAAGAGATAAGTGGGAATTGATTGCTTGGCCTTACTGTAAGAAGATGCTTTGAAAATGTAGTTGTGTGACTTTGGGAAAATCAGAGCCTGTATTGGGTTATAAAAGTCGATGTCTCTCTTAGAGAGGAACACTTCGGTCTGCCACTCGGATCAGCTTGCGCACCATCCGATGGTGTAATCTCTCAAGCTGTGGCTTTGCCTAACCTAATGTTAGCTTGCCAATTGGCATGTGGTAGGATATGGTATGTTAAGTTAGATTAAGTAGAATATTGTGTGCACAAGAAATTGTACAAATTATCTCTGTATGAGCGATTCTGCTCAACCAATCGTACAAGTTGTAAAAACTGTAAATAAAACTTATCATCTTACGTTTATGTGAGACAATAGTTTGTCCATTTATTAGGAACCGAAGCGAGCTGGGAGCATCACCCAGTCCTTACCTCTGATCAAGACCAGCCAGATAGGCCCAGCAATTCAGAATAAATATTGTCCATTAACCACCAGGCAGACAAGACTAGCAAATTTCATCTCGCTTCCTCTTACCATCGGTGACGTTGTCACAGCAACATCAAAAGTCTCGGTAGTAAGGAGAAGTGACACTCTGTCATAATCTTTGTCGAATTGGAGTAGGTAATGATAGATTCGATTCGTTTTCATGACCGCTGAGGTCGTCTGACATCTTCAGGCCGTCAAATCAATAACATAGTGAAATAAAGACCGTTTGAGCTTAACTTGAAGCTGTTGGACATGCATTTATTTAAAAATTACTTTGTGTGGGGTGGGGGTGTGCGGCAGGGTGGGTGGGGTGGGGTGTGGGTGTGTGTGTGTGGGTGAGGAGAGAGGTACTCGACAGCAAAAAATAAATTGACCCATATTGGGAGTAAATTTTAAAAAGGTTAGCTTAAAAAAGCTTTATTTCAATAACTATGAACATATGTTAGTAATAATATTGCACAGAATGTATCAGTATTATCTCTTCTACCCAGGTGAGTAAAAGTGAATTTGAAAGCAAAAAACCATTAGATGAGACATGAATTGGTCATGTAGCATGTAGAAAGTTAAAGGATAATGATGATATATCGCAAATATATATATTAAATATCATCTACATCGTCTTGATAAGCCTAAACCAACGATAGCAATCTGCCATTGTACAATAACCACAGTTACCGCCTCAGCCTTCACCTCACCCTCAAGACGTAATAGACTTTGAATCGTGTCAATTCCTGAAACGACATTACAAAAGATGGACATGATGGCCATTTTCTATCTATTTCAATTTGCTGATCAGACGTGCTCAAGATAATTGCAATGTTTTTCACAGAAAATGCCCAATTGCAGACCAAGAACAAGAGAAGACTATTTTTTAAGATTTATGACTCCAGGAGCAATCATCCCAGTGACAAATTTTCAAAAATATTCTGCTCTTCGTCTGCAAATGGACATAATTTATCAAGGCCCCAACAGAGGCCATTTAAAGGTTCTTACATGCCCACTTGGCGGGTGAATCACAAATAGTAGCCAAATATCAACTTGACTGGATGTAGTAGAAAACCAAAGGTGAACACTTGCCGAACAATTAAACCTCTGCAACCTTTAGTTCCATTAGCCCAATTCTGTTAAAATCAAGAATAAATCATGTCTTATAAACCATCAGAAAGTTCAAGATGGATTTCTATTAGAGAATATCTGTTTGCAAGCCAAGAATACTATTTTTTAAACTTCACCAGTGGAATGACTGCCTATGTTATCGATTTAGGCATCCAGGGGGTTAAACTACAAAAAATAGTGGCCTGTAAACTGACATTGATTTACTAGTAAAAGACTTAATTCTTTACCATTTGATGGTGAAGATTGTTTGAGAAAATCTAGATTATTGCTCAGAGAATGCCAATTTGCAGGCTAGTAAGTAACCCCTTTTGGAAATCTACCACTATAATGGCTGGCTTCCTTATTGAAGCAGACATTCCAGTGAAAAGTGCTCAAAATCGTCTTCTATTAGCCTGCAAATGGGCATTCCTCAAGACCACTGCATGGACCACTACTGACTGGCTTGCCCATTAAATCATTAAAAGCGTGGGAATAACTATTGAAATCTTTTCTTTGCAGGTTTGTGATAATTGTGTACCAATGCCTACTGTAGGAAAGCTGTGAGCATGAAATGCCCTTGGTGAATTTTATGGTTTAATAGTCTGTCGCCGTGAGTAGGAAAATTGAGACGTATATGCATTTTCGGGTATAGTGGCTGTAACTTTCAGGGAATATTCTTCAATCAACTGGGAATCAAAAATCACTTGATACCAGATTTTCATTTGTCGTTATGGTGGCCATACTGGATTTCAAAATGGCTGCTATCTTAAAAACAGTTTTTCAATATTTTGACTCATTAATCGCCTAGTGTCTTGATTTTAGTGTCTAGGTATATGTTTTAATGCATGTCAGATCATGTATGATGGTTGATAGGCAATATCATAGTAATATGTTTAACCCTTTGAACCCTGAATACCAAGAATCTTAATTTCAAGGCTACTATAAAGGGTATGTTATTGAATATTTCATAATTAATTTAACTGGAACATGTTGCTGCCATAGATAGCAACATAACCTAGTCAAATTAATAGCAAAATATTGATCATAATAATGATTAAATCGTAAATGAGTGTTATATTCCAAACTTTCGTGTTTAAAAAGTTAAAAACGTATTTTTATAATAATACATGGGCCGGGATAATTTTAGAATCTCTGGATCAAAGTAAATTGAAAAGACGATCTTGCGCTTATCCTCAAATTTTATTTATAAAAAGCGCTGTCGTCTGCTAACAAACAGACAAACTGCATATCTTTGCCATTTGGTAACACATGTAGTCAACGATGGAGAGTGAATTAGAATTGCCGACAAAAAATAAACCAACTGATTACAGTTTATGTATTAAATGCCAACAATATAATAAGAAAGAAAGATTGACCACCCCCCGAGATGTAGAATCATATGATACATTTTTAGCGAATGTCAATAAAAGATCTGAATGGGGCAGCCATGATTTTATTAATGTAGGGAACAGATTAATAGGTATAACAGCATCGGACCTTTTGCAAAAGGGTGCTAAGTGGCATCGCAGCTGTTATAGTGAAACCACAGACAAGCTAAAAGAGACGAGATTAAGTATCACAAATCCTGCAAAACCACATACTGGAGAATTTATGTCCAAGGCCCTGAAAGACGCACTGCAACTAATCAGAATAGTGAGGAGACGATTTTCTTTATAGCAGCAGAGATGGAATTTTACGATGAATTGCATGAAAGAATAGAATCTGGAGACTACATAACGACTGTTCAGGCTGAAGAATTGTATTATAATATGATGCGTGACCACGGAGTCACTGGTCATGCAATATCCAGACGAACACTAATAACAAACATCACACACAATTTACCAGACATTGAACTATCCCAACATAGAGGTAAATTACCTGGCGTCTTCCATTAAAAAAAATCTGGACGTGAAGCAGTCGATATTGCTATTTCTGAACAAGACATAAAAGGCAACCTTAATATAATATTTAAATGTGCCAAAATCATCAGAAAAGAGATAACTAAAGCCAGAAAAGAGAAACCGTGGGTATTTACAGGCTCTCTAGATGGTGTTGGCGAATCTGGATTACCAGTAGAGGTATTAATGTTAAACAGATGGATCTTGCAAGGTTCTAAGGCTGCGACTACTGAGTCACGAGATCAGTCTCTAAGAAAATCATGTGTCACAATTTCTCAAATAATGATGCAGGAATTTAAAACTTCAAAGCAAGTAGCATACACAACACAATCCCAGTCTGAATTGTCTACTTTTCGTCGCCAATGTAAAAGTCCATATGCAGTCGGATTATTTTTGTGGATATATCACAATTTATGCAGCCAGACCGCTATAAATCTGCTCAGCCATTTATGTTGTGGAATATCATATAGTCGGGTGACCAGGGTTTGTAGTCAGATAGCCAATGCTGTGCAAGAAAACATAAATAAAAATGGTATTAGTGTCCCAGTTGGTATTGTGAAAGGTAGAGCTATTCGGGCTTCCGCTGATAATGTTGACAAGAAAGTTGATACTTTTGATGGAAAGTCAACTTTCCATGCAATGGCAGCTTGTGTATATCAGCCAATATGTGCTCAAGAGACCTTGGTAGAACCACTTGATCTATATGAAGTTTTTGCTGGTGGCCTTTTAGGTGTTCCGAGCACATGCATCAAGATTCTTAAATGTGACTTAGAAGGCAGTCCCAAACCTCAATTCAGTCCCCATTATGCATCGTATAAAGTGGGTTCCTATGATGAACATTTTGATAGAGCGATAAAGCATGATATGTGTTGGATGATGGCAAGATATTTCAACAGATCTCAAACAGTTGAATTAAATTCGTCTGATGTAGAACCTAAAACAGTTGCCTCTGATGAAGTTACGATTCCTGCTTTTGATGTTACCAATATTTTGTCAGATAATGTGCAAGGTATGCTTTCAGTAACTGACATATCAAATATGCCAGCAGTGCGAGAGGAGCACGAGTGTTTATTGAGTTCAGGTGAAATATCTGTACAAATGTCTCCACAAGTAGTAGATGACGAGAGAACAACGCAAATGATACCAGTGTGGGCTGCATACAACAGTCTTTCAAACACACCTGAATCCACGAATCATTCCTCTTTGATTGTTGATAAGGCATTTACTCTACCTATCATAAATGCCCCAGCACATGAATGGTCAACCATGGTTACCACTTTAGACAAACTTTGTAGATTGAACAGACTGGTGTCTGGTAATGGGCGGAAGGTTGTTGTCACATTTGACATGGATCTATACAAACGAGTGTTGAAGTTGGAATATTTGGATTCATGGTTCAAGGATCAGTTTGTTGTGTGTCCAGGTGCATTCCACACTTCATTATGTGCTCTCAGATGTTTGGGAAAGGCCATAGAAGGAAGCCGGATTGACGATGCTTGGGTCGAAGCAGGTTTGTACAGTTCTGTGACTGTTAATCAAATTATAAATGGGAATCATTACAACGGAGCTATGGAAGCTCACGAAGTCACCCTGCAGGTGTTGTTCGATCTTTCGATAGGAGGTTTTTTTTGCTGAAAGGCCTGCTGTCCATGTAGCTCTTGAAGAGAGTATTAATATACTGTCTGATGCATGCACATCGAAACAGAGCATTCATGAGTCACAAAAGGGATTATTAATCACACTTGAGTCACTTAATATAGAGAAACAGCTTGACGACTTTGATGCTGAGCACAAAACAGAGCCCATTTTCAAATGGGCATGGATGTACATGAAACAGGGCTTGACCTTAGTGCAATTCCAGCGTGCTACCCGGTTAGGTGACTGGTTCCTTCACCTGTCGTCACTTGAAAAACTATGTGTGTATTTCTTTGCTTATGGGAGGCATGATTATGCACAGAATATTCCAGAATATATTGCACGAATGTGTCGGCTTCAAACTACTGATCCAGAAATCTGGCAGGACTTTATGGCACATGAATTCACTGTGAACACTTCCAACCAGATACCATTCACCCGCATCGGTATTGATCATGCTCAAGAACATGTAAACAAAAATCTCAAAGGTCATGGTGCTATTGGTGGCATCACTCAGTCTCCTGCTACTCTTCTGAAGTTTTGTATGTGCGCACCAGAATTAGCACGAATTGCCAATGAAACAGAGGCCATGGCTGACTTAAAGAAACAGAGTAAAATGTATCACCATGAACTCAATATGTCAACAACACTCAGGCAAGAACAAGCTATTAAAAAGCTATTTGATGTCCTAGCACCTTATGGAATATTCAAGAGTGGCAATACAGCAATGGTATTTTAGGTAAATTTAAGATGGACTAAATCGAGCTATTTATGACGTGATTAATTATGATATCAGCCTATGCGCCACATACTTGATTAGGACGTAGATAAATGGGATTCCTTGTAAATGGTATTTTCTTATTTGATCTTTCTGTTCAGAAGGCTGAAATAGATGCGATGGAGTTGCAAATAAAGCATTCTTCTGTCATTGTGATTACGCTTTTCGTCCATATTGAAAATTCTCAAAACCGTCTGACGTCGGTCGGTCGTTCTTCGCAATATCGGTCCACAAGAAAAGATAATTGATTATGACTATCGAGTCCCAACTGATGCTACGATGGATCGATCATTACGGGAAGTAAACTAGTTATGGAGCTGCAACTATGCTTGCCTCTAATGGTGATCGAAGATGATAGTCAACTCGTCTTCTTTGAGCGATAACACTGAAGAATATTTTGCTTAACTTGATTATATATATACTTTTATTACGGTACTATAGATTTAAATTTCGAGGCAAAATCGCCAATAGATAAAACTTTATACACAATGTACAGATAATTACTAAGTTATTCTATTCACACAATCCGACCAGCAATCTAATTTCACTTACGACACAGGCTACCAAGTTTGTACTCGCGGATGAACGGTGGTACGTACAATCATGAGCTTATATTGCTCCTGCATCTGCTTGTATACATTATTCCTCGCGCAATCTTGCTACTTTCATTTAGTTAAAAACATCACAGTTTACGCAACCCTATCGGCTCGGTTCAATTCCAGTCTCCTAATTGGTGAAATTGTTGCTGGGTACATTCTGCGCATGCGTGTCAGTGCACAAAGAGATCCATCTCGCCAAATATAGTTGAACCCTGAGCCCCACTAAGTCGGGTTTGAAAAAGTCTGTCGCCGATCACATTCCTCCATTGGCGGGGAAACTAAGGCTTGAAGTCTATGTGGTTTCATCAGAGATATTAATAGATCAGGACCGACCCCTCGTTTCCGCGTTAACGATATTCCACTCACAGTTGATTTCTCGGATGTCATCCGATCAACTATAATCAATCTTCGTTTTAAACTATTCGGATAACATTTTCTTAGCATGAGCTACCATGATACCACATCGTGTTACAGATAACTGATTCTAAAAACCTGCGGACAAACTTGGCGCAGCAATAGACATTATTATTGTCAATTCAGCTGGAACAGAGATCGAAAGGTTTACTAGTTACTAGTTATTACTAGTTATCAAAACGCCATTCTGAATCATTTTGATATTATCGCTATCATCTGCACAGTCTACTCTAACTATAATTACACGAGAAGTCTAAAGTTTAATGACATTAAATTATGATCTGCTACTAATTTTAATGGATAGTCGATCCGACTCATTCAACGAAAAAGTGTTGCAAATGGAACATATATAGTGAACAAATTGGTCATTGCTCTTCAACCAATCAGAAGCGTTGATTCCCAGATACTTGATTTTCATCAGTGGCGGAATCGGATGAGGTCTGATGACGGTGTACCAAAAATAGCTGGTCTTACATCGGTTTCCATGGCTGACTCATCATCATCAGGTTGTTCATTAATCATTTCCTGGTCGTGGTGTGGCGAAATATACCTATTTAAATAGATTAGAATTGTACAGTGGGTGGGTTCGCCTCCATTTAACTCGTTATGACCATCAAAATTATTGTAATAGGGTTGGATACCCAAATATTTCTTTTGTTTCACTATGATCTTTTGTCAAAATGAGGTGTTATATTGTGAGAAGGTTGTTCTGTATTATGATATTTGGAATTTCGTCCGCGATCCTTGCAGAATACGATTAGGATTAATATCATTGATATAATAATCAACACTTATAATTTTACATTTCATTCTCCACAATCGGTACACTGTATTGATGGTTGATAATTGTCTGTTGGGGTCAAGGGGTGTCGTGTGTGTGAGAAAATAACTATTTTTTGTCTGCACTATAATATTATAATGCTCAAATAGGGACCCAGGTCAAATTGAGTGTTGTAGCACGAAAATTTATGTTCGCTCTTATGGCGAGTCCAGAATCCAACATGTGCACGCTTGTCATTCAATGGTGTGGTCTCGACAGAGTGACACAAGAAGATTTTAATCATGGTGTGTAGGCCACAATTATGGCCAAATTGCTCGAATTAAATTGTCCAACGTGGTCAGCTGTGACGATGTAGTTGATAAGTAGTCATGCCAGAGATGTGGCACCTTGTTTCAAACAAATGAGCGGAAATTTCATTCCGTGTATGGTGAATCCGTGACTGTTCATATTGTGTAGCAAGCATGGCAATGGGGGGTAACAACTATGTTCAGTTTGCGACCGTGAGGTGCGAGGTGAGTGTCAATAATCATGCGATGAACGCCATAGGCCTTTAGATGTCATAACCATGAACTAACGGTGGTTGCTTTGATAAATTCCGTTATTACCACACAGCTTTCAACATTTTAGCTTTGGGTGAAGTAACTCCCGCCTCATGATCTGATATATACCTAACATGAACAGGGGAAATGTACACTAGTGCTCGCTAATGTTTTAAGTTACTGTTACTACAGTCGACGAACAGGATAAAGTATGGGATCATAGACACTGTTCACAACATCACCCAAGGGGACTATTCCATTACATCCGACCACACCACACCATTATACATGTCGTTTACTGATAAGCAGCTTTTGTATGAGTAATTGGATAGAACTTTTATAGGCTATCTTTGTGGAACTTTTTCAGGAAACGTCAATCGGCTGGATGTTTTTATATTTACATTACGCTAAAATTTCAGTAAATAATCTATGCAAATATGGTCGTATTTAGAATAACAATTGAAGTTTCATTCCTCTGTTTCCTCACCCTGCGTGATATGTCATCATCGTCTGTGTGTTTGTCGGTAAAGTGCACTGACGGTTGGTTGATATAAAATTCCTTTGAAAATTCTTCACAGGTTACTACTCACCCCATTCCACATACACCACCTTATCCTCACCCAACCCCGCCTTCATGGTTTAACCTTTAAAGTATCAATACTCCATCAATTACATGGTTTCTGGTACACATTTACAAAACAGTAAATATTCCTTGATTTTCATGGTATCAGGTAAACATTTACGAAATGTAAATGGGGATTAAAGGCCTGGCTCAGAAATGATCAAAGTTATTATTTGAGCATGTACTCATCATAATGTGATATACTTGTATTATATTTTATGTGCGCTGAAATCGTGAACACATATTTGCATGCTTATGTGCAGAACGCTGATTAAGTTATCCTTCTCTAAGCAGATGTCTCTGTTATTTATTTTGCTCTATATATAGCTGCAATTGTTCAGATGCTCAACCAGATATCATGTAATTAATTTTCTAATAGAATTAGTTAATTTATTACTTGTCTGGTTATTCTGTATTTCAGTGCCACCTTCAAGCCATTTAAATGTCTTGTTTGAGAGCATGGGATATAGAATACGTAGATCGCTTTCTTATTAAGATCTTTGAAAATCAGTGACGTCATAAATTAATGTCAGAGTTGCATAAAATCCATACTATGTAAATTAAATTATATAAACATCCTTAGCCTTTTCACTTATAGCTGGATCACTGTAAGGACAAATAAGAATGCAACTGACAGTATGATATATTAATATCAGAACCTTCCTGTAAGCATAACCTATCGGATTGCTAACTTAATATTTAAATCAACAAGTCACTATGAAGAATTTGCTTACATATCAAATCTGTTCCAATCTCATATATGTCGTTCTAACCATATCCAACTATGTGCAAAAAGTTTTGAAATTAATCATATTTCCATCGAATTTGGTATATATCGATTTTAGTGTTATTGTGTTCCAGAACCGAGGACACATTACGAACTTTGTCACAGACAAGTGTTAATTTCAAGCTGTTTGACAGTTTATTAGCTATATATTGTCCTGACAGAGATGACCTAGATTTGATTCCTAGAAGATGGGGTCTATATTCCTGGACTTCTAGGCTCACATTAACGTAAGTTCTTGAAAGCTGTTTCGTGAATAGATAGAATCCCTAGATATTTTATTAATTTTCTCACTGGATGTGATTAATTGGGTGTATATTCCCAAAGATGAAATAATCAGTGATTATAAATCTGCTTTTCACAACAGTGTGTTTCTGATGACTCATTCTCTGCGTTAGGAACTACTTCCATCTGCACTTCAGGCCCTCGGCTTGTTGATGGACTAGGCTTTGTTTGGAAATGGAATTACTTCTAAAATCGCTAAATCTTTCGGAAAAACAACGTTTTTCACAAGCCCGCTCTGTCTGGTTCTTTCACTGGATTACGTATTGGTCATGGTCATAATTCATTCCAACACATTTCCGGATCTACTATGCATAATTTTGAAATGTTTAGGATGCTGAACTCACCGGATCACTGATGCCAAACTTAAGCAACTGGTTTGTTCAATTTGAATACCTCGTACTCCAAATCACTGCGTGTTGCCAATTTCATTCTTTCTTCGGCCTTCAGTACTACCAAATCTCCAACGTTGAATTCTGCCGCATTCGATCTCTTGTCGATCTGTGCATGGTGGTATTCTGTAAATTTCTTGGGATCGGCACAAGCTCGCAATAAAGCATGGTTGAGGCTCGTAAGTCTATCACCAAAATCTTGAAGCCAATCTATCAGAGTAGCCATTGGTAATCTACCACACCTGCCATACATTAGGTAAAATGGCGTGAAGCCTGTGGTTCCATGCCGAGTATTTATATATGCTGTTAGTGCAGCACCTAGCGCATTTTCTCATGCTCGTGATTCGTTGTTGATAACTTTCTGAGCTAGCTCTTTCAATGTATGGTTGAAATGCTCAGTGCGTCCATTTGTCTGACGATCATATGGCCTCGCACATCGATGATCTATCACATAATCCTTGAATCTAGCCTCATCGCTCCTTGTGCAGAACACTTTATCTTGATCTGTAATCAGAATCTCTGGCACACCGTGTCTTGCAACATACTCATTAAAGAACTTCTCTTCCACATTTAGTGGTGTTTTGGCTGGAATAGGGTATGCCTCAGCCCATGCTGAACAATGATCTACAATCTAACCCTAACCCTAACCCCAAGATGTAGACATTGCCTTTCGTAGATTTAATTAAAGGACCTATCAAATCCATGCCAATTTGCTGACTAGGTTATTTAGCTACATGCATATGCGTATACTTGGGCCTTGTTGTCACTGCTTAGTTGACTTGACACACCGGACAAACATCTAGCATTTGGGAGACATCTTTTCTTAACGTCGATAACACAAAGGAATCTCTAATCAGAGTTAGTTTTCTGCAGACCTTGAAGAGCAGCTATTTCAGGTGCTTTCTCAATTACCTGTTTTCTGAACCCCGTTGGAAGAATGACACACAGGTACTCTGCATCTAGAACTGACGGAGTAAGTGCGGAATAGATGACTCCATTATGGATTATTCAGTCTTCTGCTGAATATTTCTGGAAACTTCATGCTGCTCGCTGTACAGTTCTTTGAATGAAATAGCATACGATTCTAAGGGAATGTACGAGCGTACTCCATCTTCTACATCAGAAACGATGTTATCTCCTGTGTTGAAGGTACCTACTTCTGCTGGTCGTCGCAGTCTAGACAGCATATCTGCACGAATGTTCTTGGATAGTTGATTAAACACGATATTACAGCCATATTCATCAAATAACACTGCTCACCGTTGTAGCTTTGTGTTGAGCACATCACCGACAAACAGACTCTTGAGAGGTTTATGGTCGGTATAAACTGTGAATTTGGTGCCAAAAATGTATAGGTGTAACTTCTTCAATGCATAAACAACAGCATACACTTCTTTCTCAATAACTGGCCAATTAATCCGACTATCTTTCAATGTAGTGCTGACATATTGTAGGACACGTTCTATGCCTTGATCACCATCTTGGACAAGGATTGCTCTGACCGCATAACTGGAAGCATCTGTGTACAAACGATATGGTTTTGTACAGGTTAGGGTATGTCAAGACTGTTTTGCTGTACAGCATAATCGGCAGCTTGTCGACTGCTATCTGCTCCTCTTTACCCCACATAAATCACCTATGCTTCTTCCTCAGTTCCACTAAATGGCGAGCTATCTCCGCATAATTCTTCAAACATGATCTATAGTATCCTCTAGCACCCATAATACTTCTCACTTCTCCAACATATTGAGGAGCGTTCATTTCTCATATGACCTTTAGTTTCCCATCTTGAGGAGAAATATTGTGTGCTGAAATGTGGTAACCAAGTAGATCTTCCAACTCGCTGCCAAAATCACACTTTCTCTTCAGCTGGAGGTTGTATTCTCATATCCGCTGCATGACTATTCTTAGATGATGAGCATGTTCTCTATCATTCTTAGAATACACTACTACGCCATTGACGAAAACATGCATGAATTTGCCTACATAACTCGGAAATATGGTGTTCATTGCATGTTGAAAAACCGCGCCTGAGTTGCAACATCCAAAGGGTGTACAAGTCCATTAAAAAGACCTTCAGAGCAGATGAACATTGTATTTTCGATGTCTTGGCTGAACATTGGAATTTGGAAAATATTAGGCCATCGCCATCACCGTCGGCGTCGCCTATCACGTTAGTGCGTAGGAAAGATGGCACTACTCGCTTCTGTATTGATTACATGTCTCTAAATATGGTCTGTCGTAAAGATTCATAACATTTTCCGAACATATCTGCTATTTTTGACTATATTTATGGAACATCTCTGTTTTTGACGATGGACTTCATTAACTGCATCCTTTAGGTACATTGCCTAATTGTCGGATGATCTCCCATTTTGAACTGTACACTCAACCATAGGGTTTTACCTAATGTCTTTGGACGAGCAGTATTGAAATAATCGGCAAAGTCACTAAGTACTTTGTCAATAACGTCATATCTTGTAGTTTGTTTCTTTAAAACTGGCCTCATCAAAATTTAGATAAATGGGACATGGCGTCTATACTTCTTACCAAACCATTCCATCGCACACTTGCTGTAATCAATCACAGCCATACCCACATGCAATCCATCTGTACCAATCAAACCATCATACCTTTCATGACAGGCACTGAACTCGGGCATGCATTCTGAAACCATATTTGCGTTTCTCCTAACAGATCAATGAGGGTATCATTTACAGCAAGTAAAGTTCCGACTCTCCTGAAGGGACGAGTACCAAAAACAGTTGTCCAAATATCACTCCTAATGAGCGAGGTACTAGCACCAGTATCTATCAATACATCTACATACTGACCAGTTTCGTCTTTCAGACCCATATTATTTTCTAATAATACTCGGACCAGGAACCGTTTGGTCTGTTGCTCCCTCCACTGGCATTTCTCACACATGGGATATCCGCATGTAGTCCAGCATGTGCATCTTCAGGATAGCTCCAGCATCGCACATTTCTCAACGCTCGGCCTCCCAATCACTTCTGGCACCATACCCAGCTGCGTTGATTGCCATTGATTCGAACGTCGGCTTGGTGTCGCTTCTGGCGTGTCGATTGTTCATGTTACGATGACATTGCCAGTTGCTGTGTCAAGTCTCACCCCAACCATAGCAAGGAATGCATGTTCGTGCATCATTTCGATTGTTCTATGGCTGTGCATTTCTTCTATTGATCCATGGGCACTGACCTTTTATGTGTCCAAGTTGAGCATATCCTCAGCACGTGATGTTCGCATTGGTGTTCTTCGGTGTCATGTTGGTCATGTGCGGACCAACTCGTCATGGTATCTTCATGCTCTGAGCTCTCGTCTGATTTGGCTGTGCTTTATTCATGGTCGGCAGTTTCGCTTGATATGGCCAGCTTGGCCACATCGATGCCAAGTCACTGTCCTCTTCAGCTGCCTGGATTGCTGCTTCCCTGATTGCTGATACTGTGGCATGGTTGTCGGGCAAAAACAAAACACTTCCCTGACTGTCTGCACTGATAGCACTGTTGTGGTTTTCGTATTGTCAGAACTGTGAACCACTGCGACTGTACTGTATTGCTATTCGTGATAATTGTCTGAAGGTTTCTCATCATGTCGAATATCTGTCCGAATACTTTCTCTTGTCTCATAATCAACCGTCTCTCTAAATCTCCAAATAGTTTTTCCGTATGATACTCAGCATGTCCGAGCGCATCAGTTTCCATCGGTTCTTCGGAGCATGCATCATCAATATTCATTGCATCAAGGAAGTATTTATGATTATGTTGCTGTTCTGTGAATCTAATGGCAGCTTCTAATCGGTCTTTCTCTTTGCATACACTCTGTCGGGCAAGTTGTTTGTCTGCTAACACCCTGATATACACTCTAACCACGAGACGCTTGTTATCTTCGTTTTCTCCGCTGAGATAAGCTTTTCTAGTCAGACTGGGGAACTTTCCGTTAAATACGTTGATCGTCTCACCTCTTTTCTGATGTACATTCTCGATCCCGCATTTGAGTCACTCTGCTTCATTAGCTGATACGAATTAGGTGATGATGTGGTCTCGAATCTGATCTCACGTCACTCCATTACGATCTCGATTAGACAAGAACTGTTCCACTTCCTTATGTAATTGCCCCCGAGATGTCCAGGAGACGATATAGGCTGCATTGCCTGGTCATGGTTCTTTAATGGCGTCTAAGGCACACTGACATGCCTCCACGTACTCACGTACTTCTGCCGGATTGTATGTGATGATCATAGTCGTGGAGCTCTTCTGTTACAATGCACGTGGTTTCTCCCTCTTTAGTATCAACCGCATATTGTCGCAAACTCGGTTTCATATCCTCCGCGAGCTGAGCAAAGGTGTTGACTATTCCTTTGGCGTTTATGTCGGGATTCCTCGTGCTAGGAATAATTTCGTAGGATCTGAGCCTACTGTGCTTGGATTCCCTTCACGCCGGTTATTTTCACAACTTAAATTGATATCACAACTAACTACGAGAGGATTTTGTCGTCACCTCTTGTGCACACAGTTTCAACATTAATAAGTCACAGGCAAGAGGATTTGATTGTCACCTCTTGTTGCAATAACTATACAGTTTAGTCAAAATAAAGTTATTGACATTCTATTTATTTTGCATGACAATTTCTCGGTTGCAATGTTATTCTTAATTTCAATGTTAATTTTAACACTGCGGTCTTCTCTATGTTCAAGATGTTCTGTACAAAATGTTGGTCCTTTTTCTGCACAATCTTCAGCTATACATTTACGAACGTAATTCAAAATACGGTCTAATGATTCACAAGTATGATTATTCTGTGATAAATCTTGATTACTGCTCAATCTATCGTTATTTTCATTCATTACTTTACTCACAGTTTTGCTGATTCTATCGGCTTGTTCGTATTGTTCATTCAAAACTAACTACTACTACTACTACTACTACTACTACTACTACTACTACTACTACTACTCCTACTACTACTACTACTACTACTACTACTACTGTGCGATTTATACGGCTGTGCGCTATTTCGTTTTCAGGTTTGTTACGAATTGTACACGCCATTCACTGCTGCTACTTGCACTATGATTTGTCTTACCTATTTACATGACTATATTTTATCAGCGCTAATCGTGTTACCGACTTGTAATACATCATTACAGACTATTCTACGCAGGCTATTATTACTCATAGTATTCTACCGCTGAATACGCCTACTTGATTATGACACATTTCAGCGGTATTCGCTTTATGAAAATACACAAACATACATAAGTATATAACTACTAAAATCGGTTCTCGCTCATCTACATGAACGGATTAATGCTGTTCCCTTGACGATGCATCTACATTTTATATGACAGGGCGCTGGTCGCCTCGAGATTCTGGTGCATTATGGCAACAATGGACCTTTCCATTTTAGCTATGCCCCGCCCATCTCTAGCTAAGCTCCACCCACATCTCGCTCCTGTTCGGATCGATCGAACTCAAGAAAACTATACAGGTAAGCAACAGCACCCAATCAAATTAGTTTCAAAATATTCAACATCATGTTTCTTAACTAGCAAATAATTACAAAGACATACAATTCATACAACGTGTCGGAGTATTTGAGATTTGGTGACAGTCTATATGGAACCCTTTGCGATGTAATGATTGTGACGTCATCATACACGCGCTGAGCTGATTATGACGTCATACGAGGTCTGATGATGGATGGATACTCTGGAAAGGTGAATTCGGTAGGCCATAAATGAGCGTGTCAGAGTTAGTTTATCAGACCAACTCATCCAAATAGACAATATGTATATGCCTCGTACTTATACATTACACGTTGGCTGTTCACGTTGTCAATACAGGTTTCAAAGTGTAATAACCATTGGAATGCCATCATTAGTTTCATTATGGCTTACAGTAGAGCAATATCTCTATATATATATGGTTATATGACATAGATAGTATTGAAAGAATAAAACCATAGACACACACTACTCATGTACACACTATTGATACACGTACTACTACTACTACTACTGCCGCCGCCGCTACTACTACTACTACTACTACTAATAATAATAAATAATAATACTACAACTACGGCTTCTGCTGCTGCTGCTGCTGCTACTACTACTACTACTACTACTACTACTACTACTACTACTACTACTACTACTACTACTACTACTACTACTACTACTACTACTACTACTACAGGCATTCCGGCCCATAGAATTGGCATCCAGCCTTGGATGAGAGTAGGATGCCCTCCACGAGTAGTGACAGAAAGCCCCTGAATACACCTTGGAGGACCGCCAGCCCTGGCAACAAAATTCGAACATCCGGACTGGACATATCAAAAGTACAAAAGTTTCTTCTAGAAATTGGACATTTATTGAGAAAATCTTCCATTTCCCTGAAATATCTGGATTATTAAGGGGTTATATAAGGAGAATATCGATCGCGTTGATGCACTGTTAACTTGACGCAAGGTGGATTAAATAATTTAATTTTATGAGCATAGGAAAGCGCAAGCACTGCATACGAAAATGGGATTCTTACTAAGATACCTTGCCCACATCAGTATATAAATATATACAATCAAACAGAGTATTTACGTAGCACGAGACGCAAACACGACCTACATAGAGAGATTACAAGAATGCAGCAAAACCCTGGGAAGCTTATAAGGAATCTCAACTATGCCTATTTGTCAAGGACAATAGTAACGATGGGTACACGCGCTTCAGTTGGCGTCATTTTTGCGCTTCGCGTAGTCAAGTTCTGGTTTCGGATCACTGCTGTTGACTTTTCCAGTGTATCTATCAATCATATGACGTCATAAACAACTACGCGATGCGTATGATGACGTCATAATCAATTACAGCATGAATGACTCGATTTAATTTTAATGTCTTGAAGGCTTAATAGCCCAACACGTTGTACTACTCGTATGTCTTTACTATTTAATAAACATTCTGTCGAATATTTTGAAACTAATTTGAATGGGCGTTGATGCTGCCATAGGCAGCAACAGTACCCACTCAAATTAGTTTCAAAGTATGCAACAGTTTACCTGCATAATTTTCTGGAAATTTATAGCCAATGACTCAAGGATAGATTGATCCCAACACGGGCAAAGGGTGTGTGGGGGAGCTTAGCTAGAGATGGGCGGAGCATAGCTAAAACTGATTTCCTCAACTGTACCGCACTAACACTGCATTGATACCACGCCAGTTGGTACGGGTTATCAATGGATACAGAATAAGAGATTCGATTCTATGGTCCCAGATTCATATCACTACCAACATTAGCCGCCGAAATGTGTAGTGTCGTACTTTTCAGAGAAACATCTTTTTAAAACTTCAGGATAGGCGCGATAATTTTTTAGGATCAACCCGCAACATTGGTTTTCTGATGCTTGATTATTATCTCCTAATTCCAAAAAATGAATAATTCGTAATCCAAAAGAAGGAAAATATACTTATAGATTATTAGTACGAGGACGAGTAGGAACAGTCATCATTTGACGCCAATGGATGACTCTAATCCGTCACTCAAATATACCTGGAACCTGGAATATTCCGTGAGTTGTACGAGTTGTATTCCCTTACCATTTAATAAACATTCTGTAGAATATTTCGAAACTAATTCGACTGGGTGCTGTCAATTTTCTTGTTAGTGGTGTTGGTCAGCCCTCGTTCAAATTAGTTTCAAATTATTCAACAGATTAGCTGTATAGTTACAATGAAATTGAGATTCTGGGAATTCATAATTCAAAGTATATAAATCGGTCACTACACGTGTAATCTATGGGCGGAATTTAGCTAGAGATAGGCGGGGCATAGATAACAGTGGATTCATCCATTCTGTACTACAAAATGAAATCGACAATCTGACGTTAGTGAGACGCAACGTTCCTGAGGTTCAGGCAGCGACAACGAGAGGCGGGCTTGACTAGCTTACTGCGTTATCTGTATTGATAAAGCAACATAACCGCCATTCGCAGGACATATTTCTAGGGTGTTACATAACTCGGGATGGCACGATCAACACACATCCCACTATTTCCAAAATATGACAACATTTAACTTTTGCTGTCAACATTTTGACCAAGTTCGCAAGGGCAAGCGGCCATAATGCGCCATGTGTACGGAATGCAAGGTATTGAAAATGTACATCTTGACAATCTGTTGTAGCTTTCTTCACGATTTGCTCTTCAAAAATTTGGATTTTCAAATTTACCAGAAAGTACAGATGACATAGTGCCGCGTCACCTAAGTAACTCGTACACTCAATAACTCCACCCACGCCCTTCCCTCCTTGTTGCTTTACGCGCGCCATATATAACACAATACACCCAAAGGTTTAATCCGAGAAAAAACCATTTACAATGCAACAACTTGTCATTTGTGTTTTTTAAACAAATTTGACTGGGTGGGTGGGATGGCGCTGCCATGCGCAGCGACAGTTTTCTCTCAAATTAGTTCCAAAATATTCAATAGCATGCATGTACGGTTTCCTTGAAGTTTGGATTCCGGGAATTCACGGTCCTTTATTCACTCAGGCCGTTTTTAACAGCATATGAGGTATACATTTTTAAAAACATTTTGGCGGTAGTGCCAATATATAGTAATGTTAATTATTATTATTATTATTATTATTATTATTATTATTATTATTATTATTATTATTCCATTACCATTTTATTGCAATCATAAACATTATCATCGCTTAGAATAATTAGTATAATTAGATGGTTTGAGGAGGTAATTAGTAAGATACTAAAGTATGGAGTACAGTGTAAGTGATTTTTTGTAAAATGAGCAATGTCAATGCTGCAACATACTGTTCGACTACATCTGCATAATTTCTGTACCTTAAAAGAAATATATTGTTAGATTTTAAAGTTGATATTTATAAATACACATGTCAAGTCATCTTGTCATATTCCGTCATGGTACCTTTTCTTTAAAAATTTGCATAGTCTCTTTAGTATAGATTTGTTGTAAATTGCAAATAACCCCTTCGTTTTTTTCTAGGGCAATATAGGTTAAGTAAAAATCTGGTATGCACCTATTCACCAGGCTGTATTGTTGCCGCAGAGAGAAACGTGTGCTGCTGAAGGTGTTAAAAGCTTTTGGATGCTGATCGTGCTAAGCTCTGAGTGCAAATCGTCACAGACAATTTAGTGGGAATAGAAAATAACGGAAATGTAGACTTTTGTATGTTCAAATGGGCCTGCGTTTTAACCTGCTTAGGATTTGTCCATATGAAAAAGAAATTTTTTTTTTTGGACTTTAATTATTTTAGGCCTGTTTTGTATTCAATTTATACTCATAATTTCTTGGTTAAGCGTTTTTAAAATGACATTTGCACCCACAAGGGTTCATCCGATTTGAATAAAACTTCACAGATATGTTCTATACGATGGTTAGGACTTGTCAAAATCTTTCCATACTTTTTCGGCATTTGAACTTTGATAATTTTATGTCTGATTTACAACCAGGCTATATGTATTATGCTGTGGGTAACGATTTTTCAAATGACAATTTAATCAGCAAAGACTTGCTTTTGAAACTTGAAACCTTGGGGATGATTATGCATATGGGCACGGATGTGCATGCCACTTTTGGAATCTTGTTCTGACCACCCCCCCCCCCCACCCCCCGGGGGCTGGGCACAGGGGTAAAAAGACCAAAATTGGCCAGTAATTATCGATTGTAATGCAACTCCTGCTAGACCATTTCAGATAGAAACGAAGCTTTGGGGATGATTGCACATATGGACAGGGATGTGCATGACACTTGGAATTTTGGCATGAACCCAGCGGCAGGGTCATGGGGTGGGAAATGAGCGGTCAAAAATTAAATTTTTCCAAAGGTCATGTTGCATATCATTTTCAAGCCAATGATAAGTAGTCTACAGTACAAGGAATTAGTTTGATCTTGGGTCAAACTGAGGGTAGGGGCGGGGTCAAAAGGTCAAAAGTGGGCACCAATCGATTGTAATGCAACACCTCCTAGACCATTTCAGATAGAAACTTGAAACTTTGGGGATGATTGCACATATGGCCAGGGATGTGCATGACAATTTTGGAATTTTGGTATGGAATTTTATGGGTTGGAACTGTGGGTAAAAAATTAAATTTATCCAAAGGTGGTCATGTCACATATCATTTTCAGGCCAATGATGAATAGACTACAGTACAAGGAATTATTTTGATCGTGATTCAAACTGAGGGTAGGGGGCGGGGTCAAAAGTGGGCACCAATCGATTGTAATGTAACTCCTCCTAGACCATTTCACACCTAAATATGTATTATGTTTATTGTTTTTGAAAATGTTTCTTCTTTTTCAGACTATGAACTTTGCTTATGTTAGGACCATTTGCCTTTCAGTTAGCCCCAGGGTGCCAGTTGTCATTACAATGAGTAATGACATCAGGTTACTCCTTGGCAGAAAGGCTTTATGGTTCAGTCTCCAAGCTATGCTTGCCGGATGGGTAATACCTTGTGTGTTTTGAATCGGCATGTTGATTGTCAAATTTCAAAATGAGACTATCCGGTGGTCCATCATATCCTGTGATGTACAATGAATATCCAGTACAGGTAAGCTATTTGCTATTTTCTGATAGCTCGTCTGGAATTTAGGTATGACCCCAGGGTTACGGCCCTGGGGTGGGAAATATGGGGTAAAAAATATAAAATTTCCAAAGGTGGTCATGTCACATATCATTTTGAAGCCAATGATGAGTAGAAGTCAAAGTTATGGTAGGTTAGGAGGTGGGGTCAAAAGTTGGCACCAATCGATTGTAACGCAACTCCTCCATTTCACATAGAAACTTTCGGTATGATTACACATATGGCCAGGGATGTGCATGACACACTGGAATTTTGATATCACCCCCAGGGGCAGGGGTGGGGGAATTGGTGGGCAGAAAATAAATTTTATCAAATGTGGTCACAAATTATTTTGTCTTTTGAGTCAATCTGAGGGAAGTGGCCAGTGGTCAAATGGGCAATCTAATTATAATTTTACATGGCTTGGACATTATTTTTTCGCAGAATATATAGTCCTGGGAAGACCGGATCCTGCGGCAGCCGGATCCTGCGGTAACTTAATAATGTGAGATATTGGTATCTTCTGATACCTCTTGTTCTTCTGGTTCTATATGTTGCATCGCCGGCGGCTTTCTGTTATTAGATGTGATCTTGACCATGTGTTTAGGCAGACACAGAGACTGCTAGCTCAGAAGTACAGATTAGCAGATGGCAACACTGGTATGACTACACCTAAACTATCAGATGTATGATGACCAAAGTTGATATATAATAATCAGTATTATTAGCTCTTCAGGACTGAGTGGATAATTATTTATCTTCTTTCATATGCTACAGGTGTTTAATAAGTGAATGAATCAGTCATTCTTGTGGAAAATTCTCAAAAAACACTTCTTGGTTTCAATTTTCCTGATCAATATATGATGTATGATTACTGTATTCTGCGGCTGTTGTAATAGAAACATCCTACAGCTGCAATCTGTCCTTCGCTTTTTACCACTGTGTCTTGTCCTCGGCCAAAATCTTTAGCTTCCTCAGGTCCATTTCTTGATTTGAGTGTAACGAGAACTGCTTTCTTGAGGTCACCTCATAGCACGCTTAACAGATTTATGCAATGACATCCTCTCCTGGCTTTATACTTGCTGGTTCCCAGTAGGTCAAATTTAAAAGCTCTGCGGGTGTGTCCCATGGGATGTCCCAAAACATGGACCATCTTTGCTGAGCGATTTTTATGGGCAGCAGCAATGTATTACCCATCTTGTATAGTGCATCATTGGACATTATGCTGTCTGGCCATCAGTGTTCAGTAATGGTGCATAGATCTTTGCGATGGCAGGTGTCAAGTTTATCTAGAGCTGCCTTTGGAGCTGCCCAGCTGTTAAAGTTATACAGCATCAAGGATATGCAGGTTGCATTGAATAAACATAGTCTTTTTGTCATGGGCATCTTCTATCTATGAATCCATAGCTTCAAGAAGGACTGGAAAGCTATGTTCCCCATGACGCAGCATGCAGCAATGTCAGCAGTACTACAAAGCAGTGACCGCAGGATGGTACTTTTCCTCCATTTTTCGCGGCCACAAGGTGGATCGTCATTTTCATTAGTTTCACGCTTTATAGATAGGTATGTGGGTGAACTCTGTTTTGGATTCATTCATTCTTGATCAATATTGATCATCAAAGAATTAAGATCCTGTGAGGCCAAGTTCAGATTCTGTTCATTTCCATAGATATTTAGATCAGTTAAGTGTGATAAAGAATTTTTTTTAATATGTGGTTTCAGGGAATATACGGATTGGAATCGGATTTAAAATATGCATCCAAATACTACTAAGGCAGAGGTCAGGATTGCCCTCCACTTTTCATCAGTATGTGACCATTAATGGTCAAGACAGTGTTCTCCGACTGCATCATTCAAGAATGTCATTCTTTTGAAAACTGAGTGGGAGAAGATTTGCTGAAATGATGTCTGTCTTTTCATCAATCCCTATAGCACTATCATTTCATCATTCCCATAGCTTCTTCATCGTTAGACCAAAATCACTTCTCACCAGCAGCAGAAAGTTGTTAAATTATTTACATTATGATAGTCATGTTGCGGACATCGACTGAGGAGAGCATGTCTGATGTATATACACAATGTAGTCTGACATGTGTCTGGTCAGCGAGGTAAGAAAAACACCAAATCAGTTTCATTTATGAGAAAGCTGGCATTTCTGGTTTTAATCTGTGTCCAATGATAACAAACCTGAAATGTTCTCAATAATCTGGATTAAGAACAGTTACATTTACAAGTATTTACAAAAACTAGATTAAGGTAACGTGGACTTGATTAAGCAGGCTTGCACATAATCTACATATAATTATATAACACATAAATGAAAGATTTAATATATTACCATTTTCCAGATTACTAACAGTAGTAGCTATGAATTATAACTACCCGGTAATTTGTAAACAATTATATTTAGGAACAAAGTGGAAGATCCAATAAAATGTTTTTAACACAATAATTGAATGATTTAAACAAAAATCATGATGGGTCTATATCACACAGCTGAAACATCTGTTTTTGAATAACAAACATGGAAAAATTTGGTTCCAAATCTAAATTGTCCAGAAATGTACACATTTGGCCTAGAAATATGCAATCTTTAGATACTGAAGATTGTTATAGAAATGAGAACATTTTGGACCATAAATTTACATAATTTCGCTAGGCGCAGGCAGAAAATAAGAAAGCTTTGGATGGAAATATGAATATTTTGGGAAGGACAAAGATTTTGAGATATGAGATATTTAAGCCTGAAATGCAAATATATTGTCTGGAAACATGAGGAAAGTTTGTGAGAAAATGCATTAATCTGGGTCCGAAATATAAACAAAATTTGATCCAGAGAAACCTTCACAATGGACACTTAATAATAGTGTATATTGAATATCACTAGCTATGTCTATGCTGTGTTTTAGCATTGTAATAGTTATAATTTGAGTAAAGATATTTTATCTGACAATTTGCATATGCAAGTTAGTAGATGTAGAATAATATACATGTGTATACTGATTACTATGCGACTTATGTATGCGATTGATGATCAATATAAATGCCATAATAAACTATGAATGTTTTTGTGAATGGTACGTGTATGATGATGATGATGATAGACTTATAATATCTTAGTGCTTAACCATTGGAGGTCTAAATTCTCAGAATCTCAATTTCAAGGAGGTAACCTATTGAATATTATGAAGTGCAACGTCTTCCAGTCAAATTAGATTAAAAATATTCAACTGAATAGCTCTTGCGTTGTAAATGGTTGTTCTGGTTTTTCATATTTTACCCTTCTGTGTCAAAGGTCTCCAATTTATTTCTATCTTTTTCAATCACCATACAGAAAGATATAAATAATTTATTACTACATCCATATTCATGAGCAAATTAATGGATCACTGAATATCTTCAATCATTAGCAGCACCCATAGCAGGTACCCGATTCCATAAGATATGGTACAGCTTAGAAATAACTTAACATGTTTCCAAAATAAAATGAAAGGTACTGGTGAATATTTAGAATACAGTTGGATTGGAAAACATTTCAAGCCAGCAATGTATTCTAATCCATTTCACCTTTCCAGAGTACCCACCCATCACATGACGTCATAATGAACTGCGTGACATGTGCAATGACATCATAATGAATGATGTCGATAAGTACGTCACGAACGCATATTTGAAGACGGTCTATGCGTTGTTGTACAAATTGTTTGCTTTTACTATTTAATAAATATTCCGTTGAATATTTTGAAACTAATTTGACTGGGCACTGTTGCTGCCATAGGCAGCAACAGCACTCAGTCAAATTAGTTACAAAATATTCAACAGCTTCCCTGTATAGTTTTCAGGAAATTGATAGCTAGGGCATTTGGGGATCCCAACACGGCGAGGTGTGGGTGGAGCTTAGCTAGTGATGGGCGGGGCATAGCTAAAAATGGAAAGGTCCATTACCGTAAAAATATGCATTAGAACATTTTAAAATCAAGCACAAAATAGTCCTAACATGTTATTGTTATTTTATTTGGAGACATGTTAGCTTATCTATAAGCTGTACTGTACTCCCTTAAGCCCACTTGTGTCAACTTAAATACTTAATGGTCTGTATCCGAGCCAGTCATTCAAGTGGTAAGTTTTCAAAAATAGTCCCTCAGCTGGCAAATAGACACTAGCTAAGAAAACCCCTGATTTTCTTGACCATTTTCACGGTCAAGATGGCCAAACATCAGCACATACAGTGGTCTTGAGTAATATCTATTTGCACGACAACAGAGTTATTTTTGTAAATTTTGTTGTAAAAATTATTTTCTTGAAAAATCTTGACCATTAAAGGGTTAATTGATATAAGTAGAATTTTGAGCGCTTTGAGGAGCTGGTGATACAAGAGCGGTTAATAAATAAGCTTCTCTGTGATCAAGTTTTGTTAGAGCTTTTATGTCTTCACTTGTCAGATAGTTTGATAAAATCTTTATCTATAAAACTACAGTAACAGTGATGAAAAAAGAAATTATTCCCAAAATAGAAGCTAATTTGACATGGCAGAAGCTTCACCTCTAAATGCACACCTGGATATTTATTTTCACAAATTGATTGAAACATGACAAAGGTTTATGCCCATCTGGCACATGGATAACCATTGAGTGAATAGTTAAATGTCAAAACGTAACACTTTCTTAAATTATAAATACTCAAATTTTTGTGAGACAACAAAATTATAAGATTTCAGTAGTGTCTGTGTACTGAGACTCTTGACTCCAGTCACAGATTATGGCTACGGCTCGTCAACATGACAAATTAACTAAGCTAAAATTACATAATTAATGTGATAAATATAAATTGTAGATTATGCAAAAACTGTTTACACTGAAAGCCATGTTATAAAACAATGTAGATCTTTCTGTATGTCATTGGTGGACATTACCAAGCCTAATTTATATAACATTCTTCACACAGAAACTTGCAATCTGCGGTGGATTTCACAAAATTTTCTAGACTTGTGGCAACTGAAATTTGATTGGTAATGATTAAAACTAAGTCACCATCACAGCTCTAAGGTTTATGAAATCCACCTCTGGTATACATATAAAGTAATCAGAACTTTAACAATATCTGTCATGAATGCACAGACTGACTAGATTAATGCTATTAACAGCCAAGTTATCTGTATATAGATGTATGGTACATAATACCTATCTGAGGTTAGAGTGGTATGATATTGATATGGTATGAGATTGATATGACATGCCCTTTTAGGCCTGCACAAGATTAAGGCAGCTGGTTTACTCCAGATTATACTGGCTGAGGATGGCCCATACTGTACCAATGGTACTCACAACAAACATATTCCACGAAAAGTTCTCTCCTTTTAGCCATTAGATGCCTGTGTCATTCAGGCTTATTAACGAGGTGAAATTAATCATGAGTATATGCGTTGTTATTTGACAGTGCTGTCAGATACCACAGGGGAAATGTATTTAACAGATTCAGCCGGTGTAGGAACCAATAAGCATAGACAACTTAATTTATTTGGATGTAAATTTCTTTTTCATGACTGAGAAAAATGCCAAATTTACACAAAATTATGAAAAAACCTTAGTCCACATACGTAGTACATTTCTCAGTCATAAAAGGGTTAATAAATAGACAGAATTTACTTTTTAACCCTTTAACACCCATATCAGCCAAAAACGTCTTCTGCAGTGGTCTTGAGAAATGTCCATTTGCAAACTAAGAGACTATTTCTGAAAAATTTACCACTAGAATGACTGGTTTGATAACCGAGCCAGTCATTCTAGTGTGGAAAATTGAATTTTTAAAACAAATCTGAGGGTTAAAGACAGGGCCAAATCAATTAATTTTCTGTCTTTCTGCCCCCCCCCCCCCCCCTATGATAACCTAATCTTTCCATATTTATAAACAAGAGCTCTGCAAACGGCGCATAATACCCCGCCATGATGACAAACCAATCAATGAGCTATCAGAAAATATTTATTTCTTCCTCAGAACCAGACCAGTCAGCCTTATGAAGTGTCAAAGTGATCCGTTAAATGGTCAAGGAGGTATCGTCCGTAAACCAATTTTCAAGATGACCGCCGCTGACTGGTAGTCATATTGGATTTCGAATTATCGCAAATTTCGATAAGTTTCTTCACCAGACATATTCCAACGACCCTATGAAGTGATCCGATAAGTGGTAACGGAGATATCATCCAGAAACCAACTTTCAAGATGGCAGCCCGTGGCTGGTGGCCATCTTGGGAGTTCGGATCATTGTCAATTTCGATAGGTTTCCTCTCAGGATGTAGTCCAACCACCCTATTAGGTTTCAAAGCCATCCGATAAACGGTAATGGAGTTATCATCTGGAAACCAATTTTCAAGATGGCCACCGGTGGCTGGCGGCCATCTTGGATTTCACACATTGTCAAATTCGATAGGTTTCTTTCACAGAGGTAGTCGAACCATCCTATTGAAGTATCATAGCGATCTGATAAACAATAACAGAGTTATCATCCAGAAACCAATTTTCAAGATGGCCGCCGGTGGCTGGCTGCCATTTTGGAGTTCAGCTCATTGTCAATTTCGATACGTTTCTTCCTTAGACCTAGTCCAACCACTCTATGAAGTTTCAAAGTGTTCCGATAAACGGTAACCGAGTTATCATCCGGAAACCAATTTTCAAGATGGCTGGCAGTGGCTGGCGGCCATCTTGGATTTCGGATCATTGTTATTTTCGATAGGCTTCTTCACCAGACCTCTTCCAAACACTTCATGAAGTTTCAAAGGGATCCGATAAACGGTAACGAGTTATCATCTGGAAACCAATTTTCAAGATGGCCGCTGGTGGTCATTATGGATTTCGGATCATCGTCGATTTCAATAGATTTCTTCCCAAGACGGAGTCCAACCACCCTATGAAGTTTCAATGTGATCCGACAAATGGTAACGGAGTTATTATCCAGAAACCACTCTGCCGCCCGCCCGCTCGGACGGCGCCATTACATAATACCCCGAAATTTACACCAAGGGTCATGAGAAAATACCATTTGCAAACCAAGCAGAATATTTTCAATTATGTACCACTGCAATGGCTAGTTTGTTAATCGAGCCAATCATTCTAGTGGTATATTTTCAAAAAGAATCTTGGTCTGCAATCAACAAAACATTAAATTGGTCTGGCCTAACTGTTTGATTTGCCATATTGGGGTAAATGATGTGTAGTAATCATTTATTGAAAGCTGCTGTGGGAGACAGTTGCAAGACAACAGCTTATCAAAACACACTTTTTAAAATAATTATCACTGACAGCTGCTTTGAATACTGGCATCATTATTATCAGACCAGCCCAGCTACCATAACCTGTACTCATACGTACATTTACATTTCACAGATGAGTAAATAAATATTGACTATGTACAGAGATTATACCATTCTCAGAATAAACTTACAAAGCTATGTATAATATAATGTACTTTGCAAAAGTTTTAATATCAACAAAAATTCATGAGTATAATATTATTAAAGCTATCACACTTCTGAGGGAAACATACAAGGTTAATGAGAAAGCTATGGGCAGCATCAATAGCATAATAATATTCACGCTATCACGGATGGAAGAAATATGTTTTTGAATAATAACCGACAGTTAGTTGTGAGCATGTACAGATGAGAAAAAACTTAAGTTGTCTCAAAAATAAAATGTACTGTTGAATACTTTGAACTTAATTTGATTGGAAACCATTGCTGCCTAAAGCTGCATTCCAATCCAATTATGTTCAAAATATTCAACAGTAAATTTCTTAATAACTAAGATGTTTCTGTTTTTGGAAACATTCTAACTTATTTGTGAGATGTACTGTATCAGTCAAACCTGCTCAGGGGGCCACCTGACTTTTGGAGACACATGGAGCAGAGGCGTGATCCGCTTAATGGTTAAGAGCTCCATAAAGTGGCTACTTAAGGCAGGATTGACTATCAGCAATGATCACTTTAAAACTTTCTCATTTATTGCTATGCAGTTTATCACCTGTTGATATTTACATACTTATATCCATCTGGCAGAGATTAATCTACCAGTTGACCTATATTCAATTTATTAAAACACGCACACACACACACACACCAATCTATAACGGAATATCAATCATTTTAACAAGCGTCGAACCCCATATCTCTCCACAGTCAATTCAGTAAAATGTATATGATAACAATATAATCACAGATGACTAAGGCTAGTATAGAATACTGTATGACCACAGATTATGGAGCATCAACATTGGGTTACCTTTTAACCCTTTCACCGATCAATTCCCTATATCTCATTTTCAAGGTAACCATACAGGAAAACCGTTGAAAATTTTGAATTTAATTTGACTGGAAGCCATTGCTGCCAGCATCAGCTTCCAATCAAATTAATTTCAAAATATTCAACAAATTAAGTTTTAATTCATAAAGAATTTACTTTTTCAGAGATTTGTCGTTAAAAGGGTTAAATGTCATTTCATTATTAACCTATATTTATAATTATGTAACAAATAACGTACAGCCGAGAAGATTGAGATCATTGTCCTTACAAAACATGACGTGGTGCATAAACAGATATTTGAGAGGCGCTCTTGGACCCATATAAAATGTTTGAACCATTAAATTAAATGATAACAGTCTTTGTCAATTAACCCTTAAATTTCTTTAAGAAAAATTGCAATTTTTTTCCTAGAAAATCTCCATTTTGCAGATCAAGATCATCTTTTAAAAATTTACCACTGGAATGACTGGCTTGGTTATCGAGCCAGTCATTCCAGTGGTAAATTTTCAAAGGTTTTCTCTTAATGTCCATTTCTCCAGACCACTACACAGGCCACTTTTGGCCGACTTGAGTTCTGGCCGACTTAAGCATTAACGTGTTAACGCAAGACTAATGGTCTGTCTGAGCGTGTTTTACTTACGACTGAATGCAAGAAACAAGCAGGAGCCAGACAGCCTACATTCCACATCAAGCACCGAGATTCTAAATTATGCAAATCAACTACCATTATCAGCTTTCATTTATCAACACTAGCATGTAGCTATACAGAAATATGCCAAGTATGATCTATAGTCGTGAGTGCTACCAAATCCGAGAAGTATGGTTTAAGAGCGCAAGAACTTATTGGCTAGCTTGCCCTATACCAAGTCCCTAAGTTCTAGTTCCCATTCAAGCCATATCTAGGCTGGCTTTATTTTCGGTCTATTACACCATTCCGGCTAACTTCCCCAGTTTTTAAACTGGTACCCATTTATACTCCTGGATGGAGAGGGCAAGGCATGAACGGGGTCGGCCAGTAAGATAATTCACCACTTAGGCGTGAACGAGGTTCTCTGGTTACGTAGTCCTGAGTGCTAACCACTAATCTATACCAAGCTGATAGACCTTGTCTGAGGCAATTTTTTCAAGTCATTTTATCTTATTGGAAAAAATTCCTTGTACTTTTTAAATCGCTGGTTTGATAACGAAGCCAGTCATTCATGTGGTAAATTTTTTTAAATACTCACGTGGATATCCATTAAGAAATATCTTTGATATTCTTGACCAATTTTGACTATTAAAGTATTGGCTTGTTGTTGGCTGATGCATATAACAGCATGACCAGTTCTATGTAGTTTCTACATAGCAGAGCGAGAGCTGTAAGAAGTCTGCTTGTTAAATTAGTTTCAAAATATTCCACAACTTTTCTGTAATTACCTTGAAACCAGGATTCTGGGAATTTAGGGTTCAAAGTATATAAATCGATCCCAACATGCGCAAAATGTAGGCGAGGCTTAGCTAGAAACGGGTGGGGCATAGAAATCGATCACTCCATTAATGGACCTTTCAACTTTTAGCTATGCCCCGCCCATCTCAATCTAAACTCTGCCCACACCATGTCCGTGTTGGGATCGATCGATATCTGAACTCCCTGACTAACTATTTCAGAAACCTATACATGCAAGCTGTTGAATATTTTGAAACTAATTTGACTTGGTGCTGTTGCTGCCTATAGCAGTAACAGCGCCAAGTCAAATTAGTTTCAAAATATTCGACGGAATGCATTGTCGGACTATTAAGCGTTAAAGACGGACTATATCGATTCATTCATGCCGTAATGAATATGATGTCATCATATACATCACTTAGTTAATTATGTCATCATATGACGTCAGATGATCGATGGATAAACTGGAAAGGTGAATTGATTGTTATTTATTTTCACTAATACGTAGAATATCACAATAACAGCACCCGGACACAGAAGCAGATACATACTGAATACACGGCTCATGGTGATTACTGCATTAAAATTGACACACTTTAATGCAAGCATATGAACATGCACTGGTCATGAGATTTAGAATGAATAGATGTGCCTGTCTGTGGCTGATTAAATAGTTAGTTTTATGTCACAACAGTCATCCGCAGCACCGGTTTTACATTAGGTTAATTGTATAATTGGTTTGAAAAGGGTTTAATATCTGAGAAATTGTGCCACACAAGCAAACATGGAACTCTCTGTTACAATATACTTACTCCTTTAACGGTCAAGAAAATCAAACGTTTGTTTCGTGAATGTCCATTTGCAGATCAAAAGATAATTTTTTAAAGACTTCCCACTGGGATGACTAGCGCTCGGTTATCGAGACAGGTATTTCAGTGGTAAAATTTTCAAAAATATCTCTTGGCCTGCAAATGGTCATTCCTTAAGATCACTGCAGAGGTCAGTCTTGGCCAGCTTGACCATTAGTGTTAATATTTGATGTATGGTTGACATCATTTCTAAGAAAACGTAAGTCACCATACGTTACTTTGTGCTATTCTACACTAATTTTCCAATCTTCTTTTGAGAATACTAAAGCAAAGTATAATTTTATATGCACGTTTTCCTGACCTGGCTGCGCATTCATTGCTGATAGCAGCGATACTTTCTCACGGGCTCCTTCATCGAGTTTCCAGTCAAATGTCACTTCCTTCTGGCCGACTACTGCAGATACACGCACTTTGTTGTTCTGAAGAACGTCTGTGTCAAATGTCAAAGATGATCCTTTGGCAAGGGGAGGTAATTGTGTTTTCATCTTTTGGCCATCAATATACACAGAGCCTACAAAAATATGTAAATATTCACATTCATTTTGGTAAATATATCAGGTTTAGGCTAAAGAAGGTCGATAGAATCTCAGTAAGTGCAGGTGAAGCATGAAAAGTAGCTCACTGTGAGGTCACACTGACATACTTTTCTTACACTCCATACCTTAACATTGCATACATATGCCAAGTTTGATTGCTGTGTATGAAGAAACCTGGAATAAGCTTTTCTGACTGACTGCCAAAGGAACTAACTAAGTAACAAAGGAGCATCAAAGCTTATTGAGCCAGCACCTGCCCAACCACGTGTCTAGCGTGACAAGCGACAGCTTTTCATATGTAAACCAGCAGAAATGTATGCAATACTCGCGTTGTTTGTGTTTGGAAGAATTTATCACAAATCTTCAGGACCCCCATGGGCAACCTTCAATCTAAGTCTGTTCAAGATCTCTCTAGTAGAACCAGAGTTATTTTGAGAACTCCTGTCTGAATATTCATCTTTTAATCTGGTCACTGTGACCATGCTCGTTGACCTTTTGACCCTAAATTTATCACATCTTCGGGACCCCATGGGCAACTTTTCCCCAAGTTTGATTACAGTGTAGCAAAAACTCTTGAAACTACAGCTCGGAATAAGCATTTGTGACTGACTGACACACTAACTAACAGACAGGATGGTTTATTGAGCAGCTACCGGCTGCTAAAAATATGGAGTAATTGTTCTTATACACAAGGGAAGCAACTCCATCAAATTAAGTATGAATAATTTTCACTAGTTGTCTCCCTTATTTTGTGGCTCAATAATTAAATCATTAACACACCAATAGAATTAGATTGATGATGAGTGTTATTGTGAAATGGACATAAGCGATGATTTTTCATCTGGTTTTTTATTATTACTTTTAGATCTATTCTTGACAGATGTCAAGGATTAGTTGGTGGATAAATGTTGACTCATCAAGTTGGACTTTGAACTCATTCTCACTACAGCTTCACAAATTACATTTGTATCAGAATGGATAGAAACCAGACAGAGTCCATGCAAATCCCAATTCCGCAACTGCAGCAAAGGAATGGAATCATTGGAAGACGACTTTCACTAATTTCCTTGATTCTGTTGGAGAGAGAACTCTGAACAAACTCAAAACCTTGATAAACTTTGTGTCTCCATCTGTGTATGAATATATTGTGGACCGTACTATGTATGATGTGACTATCGAGTGTCTAGAAACAATGTTTGTTCCAATAATGACATTTTTACAAGGTCCCTACTGACCACTTGCAGACAGCAGCATGGAGACTTTGGACCAGGATTTACAACAACTATGACAGCTTACCGAGGACTGTAACTTCAAACATGTTGCTGCTGATGCATACAGAGACAAATGTGTCAGGGATGCGGATTATTCTCTCAAATCATTCGACAGCACTAACTGGAGAATAAAACTCTCAATTCGAATAGAACTCTCAAACAATGTTTGATGAAGCACAGGCTTTGGAATCAGCACAGAAGAGTAACGAACATTACATACAACCGATAACTTCCATTAATGCCACTGTTATAAGTTCTAATATCAATGAGACTATTCAGACAGTTACAAAAGGAATTCTTCGGCGGAAGATGAGACGTCAATGGCAGTGAATAACAACATAGTCAGTTATATGAGCTACTTGTAGAAGGTTATTTAGCCTGAAGCTTGGTCGCAATGTGAGACCAAACGGAGATAGTTACAATACCTTCACAGTCCGCACTGAGCCTAAACTCAGTAGATTCGAACACTCTACTCACCAGGTCTAACAAACACCTGAATACCACTATAAAACCACGACGGCTAACACCACCTTCAAGCGAAGGAGTGGCAAGCTCCTCAACAGTGGCCCTTCCAAGACCACAGGCTGTTAGAGAACAGAAACGGAGAAGGTTAGCTCACATACAGGCCTAACACACAGATCCAAAATCATAGGCAACTGTCAGACGAGGAACATTGTCTACCTACTAACTTGCAACAAATGTAAGAAAAAGTATGTAGACGCACCTTCAAAATCAGAATCCAAAAAACCTCTGAGATCGATATCAAACCACCATAGGAATGAACGATATGACACACCCGTATACAGACATTTCAGTAAACATGGACATTCTAGAACTGACATGCAGTCCAGAATTATCCAGGTACTCTCATTAGACCCGGACGATGAAAACTCCACCCCACGGAGAAAACAGAAAGAATGCCATTGGATACACCAGCTCCACTCAATGGAGCCTATAGGCATAAACCTAGCAGGATAAGGGACGCCTCTCCCCTGGACTAGCACGGCCACCATGGGAGGACACGCCCAGTACGTTGTTTTAACCGAGACGTCAATGGCCGCAGCCACTCACAGAATGAGCTTCAGTAAACAGACATGTTTTTTCTGTGGGAATAATTCGCATCCTTGACAGTTTTGCCCTACTAGAGAAGCTCCATGTAATAACTGTAAGAAGAATGCAGGAAATTTCAATTTCCCTTTCTCCGAGATCTAACAATACTCACCATTATATTACTTCTGATACAGCTAGCCTGGATAGCTGGGCCCAACTGCCGAGTACCCGGTTCCAGGAGTCGGTAAAGTTTACTAAGTCTCTAGTCCTAGGGCCCAGCTATCCAGGCTAGCTGTATCAGAAGTAATAGAATGGTGAGTATTGTTAGATCTCGGAGAAAGGGAAATTGAAATTTCCTGCATTCTTCTTGCAGTTATGACATGGAGCTTCGTTTGCCATGAAGCTCATATTGTTTGCATAGCCACCAAACAAGAGATACCCATGGCTTGCCTCCGTGGTGCTGGGAGGCTGGGTCCGTAATAGAATGGTGAGTATTGTTAGATCTCGGAGAAAGGGAAATTGAAATTTCCTGCATTCTCCTTCGATCAATACTCACCATTCTATTACTTCTGATATACACCAGATTTAGACAGTAGCCTAGTGGGAAGGGGCAAGCCATCAATTGCTACTTTTGCCCCTTGGAGAAAGAGCTAGACTTAACCTTGATTAATGGAGACCTAAAAGGACCATCAAGTTAACGGAACCGAATCACATTCGCATCACTGCCCCCCCACCCCCCCTTTTTCGCCTAAGAAAAGGGAGAGAACTCACAAACATGTATCTCGCCTGAAACACAAATATGCCAAGAGGGTTAACTGCTCTTTGCATATATTAGCCTGGGAATGAGCATGAATATATAAGATGAATGAACATGATATATAGACATAATACAAAAAACTCTCAATCTTGAATTACCTCATGATATTTGGATTTCAGACGTGGAGCCTCCAACCATTCACTTGTCCGGCCATCAGTGACACAATCTGGTTGACATCCTCTCGCTCGACCATATCTGCTTCTTAATTCTTTCTTACAAATGCCCAAAAAGGGAGATGAGCAGTGTGGTTTTATAGCTATCATTTCAGCTAAAGCGAGTGGATTGGCGGAGTCTGACACATCCCTCATGTAGTAATCCGTGAAAGAGGCCTCACAGTGCCATTGTGCAACAGCCATGATGTCCTTTAACGGAACACCATTGTAAAGGGCGGTCGAGGCGGCTATTCCTCTGACATCGTGTGCCCTTGCGCATTGCACCTCGTGCCCAGTCACAATCACATGGGTAGTCTGAATGCATTCGACTACCCAATGAGAGATAGAATCCTTGGATGCGGCTCCATATGGCAGATCCACAGATGTCTATCATTCGACCGTAACGAGTCTGTCCATTTTCTGTACTTAGTCAAAGCACGGACTGGGCACCAGACACTGGCATAACGATCAAACCTAGTTAGTTTCAGTTTGCCGGGATATCTCAGACTGATTCTTTGACATAAACTCTGCTCTTGGCAGTAGATGCAGCCCTTCTCCGGAGACAATAAATCGGTCTCTCTCTGCTGAAAGTGCATGGATCTCACTGCGCCTTCTAGCTGAGGAAGCTGCCAATAGAAAGACCGCCTTTAGAGTCAAATCCTTTAGACTAGCCGAACGCAACGGTTCGAAAGGGTGCTTGGCCAGTACATTAAGCACTAAAGATAGACTCCAGGCTGGAATGACTACCGGTTGTCTCGGTCGGAGATCGCTCATTCCCTTCACCATCACATTCAACTGGGCCACCTCTGGACTATCCCTGCTGGCTAGACAAGGGATAACTGATGCCAAAGCTGACCTGTATCCAGCAATTATGACAGGAGCTAGTCCTGAAAAGAACAGCTCACAGAGAAAGTCTGCTATTTGCTGAATAGTGGATTGAAAGGTATCAATACCCTTTTCTTCACACCAGTCTGCAAATCTGTTAACCTTGTTGTTATATGACTTGAAGGTTGACCTCCTCGCAGCTGCGGTGAAATCTGCAGCTTGTCGAGAAAAGCCTTCCGACGTGGAACGTTGTTTGATAACATCCACGCAGTCAATTTGAACATTTCGGGACGCTCGTGTAGGAAGCGTCCCTTGGCCTGGGAAATGAGGTTCGGAATCTCGGGTAACTGCACTGGATTTTCCACCAGCAGATCTAGAAGATCCGTGAACCACGCCCTGCTGGGCCAAAATGGCGCTATTAGCAGGACCAGGCACGGTTCCTCCCTGATCTTCAATATTTTCGGTAGAAGAATGGTGGGTGGGTACGCGTAAGCGTGCATCCCTCTCCAGCTTATCGCCAGAGCGTCTGTATCGACGGCATTTGGATCTGGAATCGGCGAGACATAAGTCATGATTTGAGCATTTTCCATTGCCCACAAGTCCACGTTGGGTTTGCCCCAATGCTTGAAGATCCTGTGAAGAACTGGAGGGTTGAGAGACCATTCTGTTGGCAGAATTCTCTGTCTGCGAGACAAAGCATCCGCCAGAATGTTCAATCGTCCAGGAATGTGAGCTGCTTTCAAAACAACAGAGAAATTCCTGCACCATTGAATCAAGTGCCACACTTTGATACATAGTGTGGGTGACTTGGTCCCACCTTGGCCATTTATGTATGATACTACTGTCGAGTTGTCCGACCGTATCAATATCGCCTTGCCCCTGACTTTTGGAAGAAACTTTTCCAATGCCAGTTCCACTGCCATCATTTCCAACAGATTGATATGCAGCTGGCTCTCCTAGAGAGTCCATGTGCCCGAGACCTGGTGTTCTCCCAAGCAGGCTCCCCCATCCCTCCAGCGATGCATCCGTGTACACGGACAGCTGGGGTGGGGTAGGTGCAGCGAAACTCCTACTAGGAGATTCTGATGCCTTTTCCACCATACATTATTGGCTCCAAAACTGGCACCAGTTTTGACAGGGGTTCTGTTCTCTGTTCCCACAGAGACATCAGATACAACTGGATAGGTCTTCGCATTAGAGTAGCGTACGGGATTACCTGCTCCATGGAGACCATCATGCACAGCATCTGAAGAAACCGCCTTGCCTGAATGTGGTTTCCCAATCAAAAACTCTTGAGGATGGCTAACAGAGACACCACTCTGGGCTCGGACAGGTAAACCATGCCCTCCTCGAGATCGAATCGCATCCCTAAATAAACGAAATGTTGAGTTGGTGTCAACTCGGATTTCTCCTGTTGACTATCCAGCCTAGATCTGAAAGCAACTTCAGAGTCAGAGCAGTATCCACCTCTAACCTGGCTGATGTGTCTGCTTTGATCAGCCAATCGTCTATGTAGGTGTGAAGCACCACGTTCTCTATTCTGAGAAACGCTGTCACCACAAGGACCACTCTCGTGAAAACCTGTGGAGCTGTCGACAGGCCGAATGGGAGAACTAAAAACTCCCATACTTGATTCTGAAATGCAAATCTCAGAAACCTGTGACAACTCCTGTTCATTGGAATGTGGAAATATGCATCTTTCAGATCGATCGATACACACCACATTCCCTTCCTCAACCCTGCCATTACCGACCTCAGAGTTTCCATCTGAAACCGAGGCGTATGGATAAACCAATTTAATGGCCTGAGATTGAGTACGGGTCTCCACCCCAATGTGCTCTTGGGGACAAGGAACATGTTTGAATAGAAGTCTGGAGTGTTCTGGTTTGCTGGTTTTATTGTTCCCTCCAGAAGCAAACCTGACACTTCGTTTTGAATGGCTTCTAACTTGTCTGGCTCCCTTTGTACGGGTGACCAGACAGGTGCCAAAGACAGATTCTGTGGTGGAAAATCCCACCATTCCAGCATGTATCCCTGGGATAACCATCCCAGGACCAGACTGTCTGACGTCACACCTCGCTAAGCCTCGACGAAACGCATGAGCCTTCCACCCACTATAGACGCATCGATGCCTAATGGGGGTGTCTGGCTCGTGATCCGCTCCCCCCCTCATTTTGGTCTTGGCTTGGCCGGTCTAACTGGCACCGCTGTTCCTGTCGCACAGGTGCGGTCCAGGCAGATACGAAGGGAGCCCTCATACCCTCAGGTATGATCCGCTCCCTTCTTTCCGCCCTTTGAAGACTTACCCTTCCCCTTGCTCTTCCCGCCTCTCGGGCGATCAGGAGCAACATTGGGGAGGGTAGGGCCTCCACAAACTTCTTGGCCTTCTTCGCCGGAGGCGGCTGAGAAAACCCAGTAGAAGCAGAAGCAGCACTCTGCTTAGCTTATGCCTTGCTTTTGTGCTTTTTCTGCTTCTTAGAAGGTTGCCCGGTTAGCGGCTTGGCTACAGCCCCTAGTGCGTGTGCTTGACGCACTAGCTCTAGCTGCAGACTAACCGCCAACCGATTCTGCGCAATGCTGGCCGTGTCCTCTAAGATGGCCTGTGCTTGGCCACCAAAGATGCTAGGGCCTGTAAGGGGCGTCCCAAGAAGACGCCCCCTGACGGCCGTAGCTGGATGCATAGGGTCAAGAACCATCTGCCTCCTGGACTTTGTCACACGCACCTGCACCCTTGCCAATGCGTCCATAGACAGCACCAGGCCGTCATCAATGCACGAAAGCGCCACAGGTGGCACAGGGTGGCCTGCCCCCGCTACAGCCCACACCGACGGAAGAAGGCGATAAGAGTGGTTGACAGCACTCATTGCTGCCCTCATCCCCTCATCACATAGGGACAGGACTTCATCATGGTGTACTTGAGCTTTGTCCACTAGTGCCGGGATGGGGCCACCCGTTCCAGCACTCTGGACACCCAGTACCCAGCGGTCATCCTCAGTGACCGTCGGGACAACACCATACATATCGTATTCTCCCGTGGAATATGACACCTCGCTCGCACCTCCCTGAAGGCCGCAGGAAGCTGGCCCTTGGTCAGGAGTTGGTTGCTATAAATAGCATCCAGCAACTCCATAAACCTTGTATCCAGTCCAATAGACTGGATCCGGGCTGCAGGCAAGATCCCCGTCCTAATCGATGCAACTGATGGACGGGGGTGCATCCTCCTCGGCCGTGGTTGAAACCACAGACTAGCCAAGCCAGAGCCTCAGACCAATCTGTCTCCGAAGAGGACACTCCCGTGAACATGTCACCCGTTGACATGTTCACGGCCCTACCAGCAACGGCCTCCCGGCTAGGAGCCATTGCTGATACACCAGGAACTTCGGTACCATACGGGTCCGCCGCCAACCCATGGAACACACCAGTCCATGGAGTAGGCCCACATGGGAAACTGCGGACCCGTAGCGGTTGAAGAACCATGGCCAAACACAGGCGCCAACGGCACCCCATGTCTGACCGCCGGACCAGGCGAGATAGGTGAGTACCACACCTGGCCAGCCACACCCGTTACCGTGTCGGTTAGCGGCGAACCAACCATCACGGGACTGGTGCTCGGTACCGGAGTGGCCTCAACCACGGGTGTGGCCTCAACCACAGGCGGAGCCGCTGCCCTGGCTTGCGCCAAGCCAGACAGATGGAGGGCGGTTCCGTCCAGGATGGAATCAACCTCCATGCTCTCCACCCGCGGCATCACAGGCCACAGCAACCTCTCCTCCTCGGCTTCCTCATCTTCAGACCCCGAAGTCGTCACTAGACTAGGAAACCGTGGAGCCGTCCTGGCGGACGGCTCCCATGCCTGACGGGCTGGCCACCACTACTGGACCACCCGGAGGTGGCTGCAGAGGGACAGAGCCCATCAGGCCGGAGCCCGATGGGACTGCCAGGGGGCTGTACGAGACGGCTCCCTCGGTGGCCGGTCCAGAACCCTGTCCAAGGACAGGGTCCGAATCAAACATGGGGAGAGATTACCCTACAACTTTTGGCAGCAGGGACGACAACAACGTGGGCAGAACGCTATGCAAGAAGCCTTGCATGGCAGGACCAAACCACGTTGGCGGTGCCATCTCCGCCACCTCCGGTTGCAGACGTGGAACGCCCCCAAGGGCCGAAATGGACGCGCCACGATTTACTTTCGGACCGCCTGACCCCGCGTCAGACCATGCCAAGTCCTTCTGGGCAAGGAACTTAAGCATCATATCGACCGACCACACTGCGCAAACGTTACACCTACTGTCAAGATTACACTTAGTACAGCGGAAACAGACATGGTCCTTGAATAGAAACCTCACGAATTTGTGGCACACGTCACATGATGGCGGGGCTGGCTTGGCCTATAAATAAGCACAAACCTACAATAAGCAAGCGGAACAAAACAGGAATGGAAGGCAGACAATTAATTTTCAAATATTTTGACTATAAATTAACTGTTAACCCTCCCGCACCCCACCCCACAATGTTACAGCAAAGATCGCATTGATTATGACGACATGAACGAAGCGGGCAATAATACACCCATACACTGATCCTCAAGGATGTATAACGGAACCAGGAATCATATCGCATAGCATTCGGGGTATATTTACTAATAAATATAAATTATACTCCTAACGAAGGCCAAAACAATATGTGAAGAAACAATAAAATGTAAACAAACTGCTGTAGCACATGGTAAAACCGCAGACCACACATCTAAATCAAGAATTTTGAAACCACTGATCATTGCAAACAGATCGTGATAACATGCAAAACTTGAAAATTCCAAAGTTTTTCTGGTACCAATTAAAGTACGCAGCACCTAGAATCAGATGCACGAATTAATGAAATATTTTCTTCACATAAACATCCGAGTAACACGGTGTGACGTCACCCGCTCAGATCTTACGGAGAACGACGTCAGCCGATTTTCGTGTTAAAAACACTGTCAAGCCAACACCTAATTTCATATCTGCCGATCGCCTGTTCAGGTTTAAAGGAAGGCAATCATCTGGCATATTTCGTTGTTAACACACGTCCCAGATTCTTTGGGGTTAGAAATTGGAACATGCGACACAGACAAAATTTTGAAGACCTAAGTCTTTTAGCTATGGAATAACATGGAAATATACAACCTGGTTATCATCGGTAGCATCCATGGTAATCCAATATATCCTTAGAGAGCGCACAAAGCTATCACAATTACACAGAAGAAAGACTTAATATAAACTCAAGACTTCCAACTGCAAAAAAGCATGTGTCTCTTGTCGCTATGCAAACAAGAATGAGCTTCATGGCAAACGGGTACTCAGCAGTTGGGAGCCGAGTACCCGGTTCCAGGAGTTGGTAAAGCTTACTAAGTCTATAGTCCTAGGGCCCAGCTATCCAGGCTAGCTGTATCAGAAGTAATAGAATGGTGAGTATTGATCGAAGGAGAAAGGACAGTTTTCCAAAGTTTACCACACATCTACTGCGGGTTTTGCTGGGACAAGTGCCTCGTGTACATCTCTGCTAGCTAGTGTGGCGGCTGCATCTCCTCAGTGTTTATCTAAAGCAGTGATTAACATTTCTATAAATGGACAACAGTCCTTAGTAGATACTGGAACTTCAGAAAGCTATATTGATCGACAAATGGTGGAGACCCTCTTAGTTCCTGTTCTGCCTAGCAATCCGGTTATTTGTGTTTGTAGTGTGAACTTGAACCTTTAAAATCTTATAATCTTTATAAGAATGTTCGTCTATCTGTTCTCGATACACTCTGATGTGATGCCATCCTTGGACATGATTTCATGGACAAACATTAGTGTTTGTATTAACTTTGGAGGCCCTGAACCACCCATGAATGTTCAAAAATACAAATCCCATTTGTATGCTCCTCTGCTGATCCTCCTATTTTATTTTCAAATCTCACTGATGACATCCACTCTATTGCAAAAAAAAATCAAGACGGCAACATGGCAGAGTAAGAGTTCATTGACAATACAACTAGGAGATTGATTGAGAGAGGCCCCCCAGGGCATGTGACACTCACCTAGACCTTTAGCATTTGAACTATTTGTATTTAAAGACATGATGGATAATTTCCGCAAAATGAACCAATCAAAATTCTCATTTGATTTCTTAAAGCCTATCATGATAGGATCATTGCATCCAAGTTTGGTTCAGATTAAGTAGTAGTAGGGATTTAAAGGCCTTTCAAAAATGTTTGGAAAATCCAAGATGGCCACTGGAAGAATTTATCAACCACATTCCTCTTTACAAGTTTTGAAGCATATGACCATACGATCCTTCCAGCCAGGTTTGATTGAATTATGACTATTTGTTAACGAGTAGAGATTTAACAGATTTCCTAATTTTTTTTGTAAAATGCAAGATGGCTGACAAAAAAAATGTACCAATTAAAATTCTAATTAGTCCTCTTGAAGTCGATCACCATAGGATCTTTCCACCCAAGTTTCATTGAAATCAGGCCACTGATTAATGAAGACTAGTGTTTTAAATGATTTCTGGATAATCCAAGATAGCTTCCAGAATAATTGACCAATCAAAATTCTACATACATTATCTGAAGCCTACCTGCCTAGGGTCGTTCCAGCTGAGTTTGGTTGTAATTGGCCAAGCAGTTAATGAGTAGTCTTTTAACCGATTTCCCAAAATTTTCAGAAAATCCAAGATGGCCACCAAAAAAATTGACCAATAAAAATTCTGTACACAAGATCTGAAGCCTACTTCCCTAAGGTCATTCCAGCCATGTCTGGTTGAAATCACCCAGCAGTTAATGAGAAATAGCATTTTAGATGATTTCCCACCATTTTTCGGAAGATTCAAGCTGGCCACCCCAAAAATTTATCAATCGAAAGTCTGCATACAAGTTCTGCAGCCTAGACCGATAGAGGCCTTCCAGCAAAATTAATTAAAAATCTGCCAAGCGGTTAATGAGTAGCCTTTTGACAATTTCCAGTAAATCTTCCATAAAATCTAAAATGTTCCAAAAAAATTGACTCATCAAAATTATGTATATTTAAGTTCTGAAGCCTACCCACATATGGCCCTTCCAGACCAATTAATTTGAAATCCATCAAGCGCTTAATGAGGAGTAGCATTTTGACCATTTAAAAATTTTCATAAAATCTAAGAATTTTCCCAAGCAAATTGACCAATCAAAATTCTGTATATAAGCTCTGAACCCGACCCAATGGGGACCTTCCAGTCAAACTAGGTTGAAATCTGTCAAACGGTTAATGAAGTATAGCGTTTTAAAACAAAGGTTGATGGATGGACGGATGATGTCATGGCATAAGTTCAATTCGCCATTCTGGCTATGTGAGCTAAAAGGATTAGTGAAAGACTATTCCCAGACAATAAATAAATCTCCAGGACTTGATGCGTATCCATTCCCGAGAATAGATGAACTAGTTTCCACAGTTGCTAAATAGTATTCTGGATCTTCAAAGTGCCATCAAATTCCTCTACAAGATCATGAGAAGATATTCACTACTTTCAAGGCTAATGGACAATTGTATCCATAGTGCTGTGTTCCTTTCGGTGTCACTAATGGTGTAGAATGCTTTCAGAGGGTGATGGATAGACTTGTTGAAGAAAATACTCTTACGGGAGCTTTTGTGTATGTTTATAATATAACTTGGGGAGATGAATCAGAAGGAATATGATGAGAATCTAAGTAAGTTTCTGGAAGTAATCAGTAAATATCAGTGGACTTTCAATGAAGCATGAATAATTTTAATAAACAGAGTTGTTGCCCTTATTTGTGGCTCAATAACTACAGCATTAATGTTCATATGGAGATAGAATCCCTGGAATCATTGAGGCATTATTAGAGCAGGTTTTCTCATATACAAGGGAAGCAACCCCATCTAATTCCATCTAATTTTAACAAGTTGTCTCCCTTATTTTGTGGCCAAATAATTAAACTACTAAAGTACCCACAGAGTTAAGAGATTTAGTGAGGTGCTCCGAGAGCAGTTATTACCTCACATGGCCTAAAGGGACAAGTGAGGTAATGGTATGGCGATCATCCAATGGTATGGTGATCATCCGCCACTTTTGTGCCTGTCATCTGTCCAGTCAACATTTTCTTTCCTCATTAACAGGACTTTACCAATTTTAATCAAATTTGGTTTGGACTGATTGTAGGATGATAGGCTTCCAAAAATTTATACATAAATTTAATTGGTCAATTTTACCAAACACCATCTTGGATTGTCAGAAATCATTCAAAATCTCTTTCCCTTCAAAATGTCTAAATTTTAACCAAAGACTGGAACTTCCAGTGGAAGGATACAAAGGCATACGCCTAAGCCTGGAAATTTATACAGGAAATTTATTTGTCACTTTTTCTGGTGGCCATCTTTGCTTTTCAAAACTATCCAAAACTTTCAAAATTCATCAGCTTTAATAATTTCCCAATTTCAACCATACTTGGCTGTAATGACCCTAAAGGACTAGGATCCTGGAAATATATACAGAAATCTATGAGGTTTCAGAATTTACATACAGAAATTCTAATGGTTAGCCTTTTGGTACATTTTTGGCAAAGCTGGTTGAGTGACACTTGTTCGGTGGTTATCTTAGATTTACTAAAATGTCCAGGAAATTGGATAAAGGACTTTCTGGAGTCAATGAGCAGCTTACATATTCAAGGGAGACAACCCCATCTAATTCAGTATGAATAACTTTACTAAACTGAGTTATCTCCCTTATTTTGTAAACGCATAATTGAAGGAATTCTCATACTCATCTCTAATTTCACATCAAGAGTATACTTACCTCCCTAATACTTTTGATATTGCTAAATATCGGCTTTCACTCAATAAACACTCAGATTAAACAGTTATGTGCCCCTACTGGGCAGGGAGTCAGAGCGTAGTCTGGCGGATGCCAGCCCCAACACCGCGCATGCGCAGACTAGCACTTCCTCTTTGCTAATTTATTGGCAGAGAGTCTACACATGTTTTTGTGATAGAGCTTTTCTTGACTCAATTCTTAGTGTTTTTGTGAAAATTTGGAAGTGTTTATCCCTGATAAAGATGGCAGGAAGGATGACTTCGCCAGAGGAGGGCCCAGGACCTTTAAATCAGGTGACTTCTAGTAAAATTAGCGAGTTTTGTCTTAGCGAGTAATGTGTTTCCGGGACTCGCGCTTACCGTGATAAGCGCCTTGTTTAGTTGGGTTATTTCAACTAGGTGCTATATCATACTAATCTCTCTTTGTGTTTATGTCCGCAGGTCTGTGTGACGATATGTAATGGACATCACATCAGCAGAGGGTTTGTTTTCTCTCCACCATGGTTCCATTTCCTACTAATACTGTTAGGTTATCTAACCAAAAATTTTATGTCCAGTGAGTCGGAGGCCTAGTATAAAGGTCTTCTCACTTTGCCCTCTTGATCCAATTCCTTCCCCTAGAGGTGGAGAGAGTTAAAAGGCGTTCAGTTGGTGGAGTGCTCCAGTTCATCACGTTGGATGGTTTGTCTATACAAAGTGTCAGGTATCTAATTATTGATATGAGGTGATGTTAATTATTTAGAGAGGAAAGGGAGATAATTAACAGTATTTGCCATTGTTATCAGTATATATCTGATGGTTGTGTAGTCGAAATGTCCATTCTGCACATGTTCTGGTTAGAGATACAATTCGTCCTTGCACTTGGATGTTTGTTGGGGATCGATTTTTCCCTGTCATAGGATTAATGACGTCATAATCAGCCTTGCTCTTTATTAACAATTAAAGTTGTCCGAAGCTGGTTTTCTGATGAATATTGATCTTTATGATCATTTCCGTCTCTTGAGTTGGTGAGTTTCTGAGCTTAACTAGATTGCTCATACTCCTCGTCCTTTGCCCTGTTTCAGAGACCTGGTTGTGCGTCCTGTGGACGGTTTTTGAAGGACAAGTTTGTGCCTCATCTCTGTTATCAGTGTAGCCCCTGTGGTCCCTTGCTTAATTGCGAGATATGTAAGCACTGGGGGGGCGAGCTAATGTCCGAATTCTTGTGCTTGCAGGCGAAGGACAAGGTGGTGGAGGAGGAGAAGAAGAAGCAGAAAAGAGAGGTTGTGAGTAAGAAGGGTAAGAGGAAGGCCTCGTCCGCGGTGGACATGGAGGCCTTCCGGACCGAGATGTTGGGAGAGATGAGGAGGACAATAAAGGATTTGGTTCCAGAGTTGCTTCGTGGCATGCTTCCTGGACCAAATCCTTTGCTGGCCTCATCATCTGCTTCGGAGCAGGTAATCCCCACCTCTGAATCACCTTTCCTTAGTACACTTCCGTTGTTCGAAGATTCAGAGGTGGCCCCATTAGAGGGGGCGTTCCACGACCCTGGCAGCAGGCTTAGTGCCGCACCGAATAGGGACCGTGGACGGTTGTCGCTGGAACCCGCGGGCTGCTTATCAGTCCAGGGGTATCCGCACGCCGCGGGTGCCAGTACCTCGTATGGCACCTTCCCTGGCCAGTCCGGGTTAGCTCTCTTTGCTGACCCGGAGTCTAATCTGTCTGGCCAGGAGGATGAGGATTACCTGTTGGGGTCGCCGTCTGAGGACGTGGCCATGGATTATGACGTCTGTGCACCCCTCGCGGGGAATACAGGCGACTTATTCCACGGTTTTACTCACGCAGGGGTAGAATCCACGGTTCAGACTGTGGCCCTGGGCGCTGAGGGCCAGCGTTACCGCATACCTCGGCTTGCCGAGAGTGTCGCTGGTGCTGGCCGGGGCCGTGGTGGGGCGGTATGTGCCCCGCGCTCTACCACGGCGCCTGCTCCTGGTCAAGCCAGTGAGATTAGCATGCCGGTGTTGTCAGGCCCGCATGCTCTCCCTGGCTTGCCAGGGATATCAGCGTATCCGCCGTCAAGCTCTGTTGCTTGCGCTCAGGAGGAAGACGAAGGCCCCCGTCTTGTAGAGCGCTCGCAGCTAGCCACGGAGGATTGGTCTGACGCTTGCCAGTGGTTGGTGAGTGTTAGACCAGATCTGCAGCGTGATCACAGGCCGTGGTTAGCTGGTAAGCCTACTGCTAACGCTATGCCTTCTCTGCCGCTGGCAGAGCATGTCGTTGACATGTTCGCGGCGGCAGAGACGTCCATTAAGTCGAGTGGACGTCTCGCTAAGGCCCCGCGCGAGGTGGCCAGGCGTTGCCGCATCGTGCCCCTGGATTACCAGCGGTACGGTGTGGTACCTAAGCCGAGCGTGGATGACTGCGCGGTTTGGGTGAGGATGCGCGGCCAGGCTCCCGTTCTGACACGGGAGTCTTGTGTTCGAACGCGTTGCGTTCAGCAAATACCGCGTTGCGTGATGCGGAGGAGAGTGGGAGGGCTTCGATTGCCGCACTGTCCCACGTCTCCCAGCTGTTACAAGGGGTAGTAACAGCATCCGCATCGCGCCAGCCAAGTCCGGTCACAGTCCAGCGAGCCATCCAGGATGGTATCAACCTGGCTCTGGACTGTATGACGCGGGCGGTGACCAGGAGTGTCCGGGCAAGGCGTACATTTGCCTTGGACAATCTGTGCCCGTCCCAGGACCTGTACAATAGGCTACTGTGTACGCCTATGACAGGTCCTGGTCTCTTTGGAGGTGAGGGATGTAGGCACCTCCAGGAGACGGTTACTCTGGTAAATAACCAGAGGGCGCTGCACGAGCAGTTTGAGGTGCTTCGTCGTGCTAACGTTCGCGCCGCACCCCCTGCGTATCGTCCCCTGCAGGCTCGAGGTGGTGGTGGCCAGGTCAGAGGCCAACCACCATCGCAGCGTCGGCCTCGGCCGCGTGCGATTCGGCCAGCAGCGAGGGGGGCGCAGGCTCCTCAGGCGCAGTCAGCCACCCGCGCACCGAGGTGCGCGCGGTGCTGGTCGTGGCGCACGAGGATCTGGGCGTGGTAATCGTTCCTGATGGGACGGTTACCGCGGTGAGAACCGCTCCGGTGTTTCTGGCAAAGGACACAGTGCCGCTCTTGCACTCCTTATGTCCACCTCTATCCCTAGGTGGACCGGTGGGAGGCCGGCTAGCCGACCACATGCAAGAGTGGGAACGGTTAACTCAGGACCGTTTAGTCTTGCGATGGCTTTCAGTCGGGTATCATCCCGATTGGATGACAGGCCCGCCATCGCGACTGTCTCTAGTGCCGATCTGGACTCCAAATCCGAGAGATCCAGAGCAAAGGTTGTGTATCGAGGAGGAAATAAATTCCCTCATACAAAAAGGAGCTATTCAGCCGGCACAAAGGTGTCCGGGCTTCTATTCAACCCTGTTCTTAGTAACAAAAAACACCGGAGGGTGGAGACCAATTCTCAACCTCAAGCCATTGAACAAGTTCATAGAGATGCCCAGTTTCAAGATGGAGACTGTGCGCTCGGTGTTGGCGGGGTTAGAGGGGAATGTGGACAGCGTCGATAGATTTGAAGGACGCTTATTTCCACATCCCCATACACAGGAGTTTCCGTCGCTTCCTGAGATTTGCATTCCAGGGCAGACAGTGGGAATTCAGGGTGTTACCCTTCGGAATTTCCACGGCTCCTCGGGTTTTCACCCGTGTGGTTCTTGCGATCACCGCATACCTCCGCAGGAGAAGCATAGCAGTCCACACGTACATAGACGACTGGCTGCTGAAAGCGCACACCCAGGAAAGTTTATCGGCCAGTCTGGAGATTGTTTTGAAGACTCTCACAGACTTGGGCTGGATGATCAATTTCCCAAAATCAGAGCTGACTCCATCCCAGAAGTTTGTTTACCTGGGGATGTTCTTCGATCTAGAGACAGGATATGTTTTTCCTACTCAGGAGAGAGTTCAGAAACTCATCTCATTGATTCAGTCAGTGTGCGACAGTCGTCATGTCCTGGCACGGGTTTACTTGAGAATGCTGGGGTTGATGGTTTCATTGGAACCAGTCATTCCTCAGGCCGCCTTACGCAGGCGGCCGATCCAGTTATTTCTCATGACACAAGGGACCCAGAGTACAGGTTCGCTGGACTCGAACGTGTCAGTGTTGGCGCCTCTGATTCATCACCTGCAATGGTGGTTGGACACAGAGAATCTCTTGGTGGGGGTTATGCTAACCCCTCCCCACCCTCAGGTGACTGTGTATACAGATGCATCGATGGAGGGCTGGGGAGCTTGCCTGGAAGAATCCACGATATCAGGGCTTTGGAATCTGGAACAGTCAAAGGAACATATAAATCTACTGGAGCTAAGAGCAGTAGTCCTGGGCCTGGAACATTTCTTACAGAAAGTTCAGGGCAAGATTGTTCTTATTCGTTCAGACAACTCAACAGTTGTGACTTACATAAACCGCCAGGGCGGAACGAAGTCGCCCAGTCTCTGTATGATGACATGGAGACTGCTTTGTTGGTGCCTGGATCACCAGATTACCTTGAAAGCAGTTCATATTCCGGGAAGGTTAAATCTGCTAGCAGACTCATTGAGCCGAAGGATGAGTGTTTTACCCACGGAATGGCAACTAAATCAATGTGTGGCGGATCGTCTGTTCGACCATTGGGGGAAACCCAACATCGATTTGTTCGCAACGAAGAAGAATGCGAAGATGACGACGTACGTCTCTCCGATTCCGGATCCAAGCGCTTTCGCAACAGATGCGTTAGCTATCAGCTGGGGGAGAATGTATGCATACGCATTCCCTCCAGCAATCCTGATTCCAAAAATTCTTCAGAAAATCAGACAAGAGGAATGCCAAGTGCTTCTGATCGCCCCGGATTGGCCAAGTCGATCATGGTATACGGATCTGCAGGACCTTCTGGTCTGCAATCCGGTTCCTCCGCCTCTGATGGACGACATTATCTTCCAGGGCAAGGCCCTTCACAACAATCCGTCAATGTTCAGATTGACTGCGTGGATGTTGTCAAGGAATCTAGAATTAAGGAGGGCTTTTCTGAGCAAGCAGCCATGTTTATGGCCAAAGCCAGGAGGGGGTCAACCTCCAGAGCATATAATTATAAAATCAACAGATTTGCAGAATGGTGCTCAAAAAGATGTATTGATCCAATGGATTCATCTATTCAGGTAGTAGCTGATTTCCTCTGTCACCTGTATGATGCCTATAGCCTCAAGCCTAACTCTATTGCTGGTTATAAGTCAGCTTTAATGTCTGTTATTCCTTGCTTGGCTAAGAGGGGAAGTGATGAAGTAAATATATTAAATGTATTAATTAAAGGCATGGGCAATCTAAGACCAAGGAATCCCCCTGTGATTCCTTCTTGGAATTTATCGCTAGTGCTTCAAGTACTAGGTGATAAGCCTTTTGAACCACTTAGTTCCATTTCTATGAAACTATTAACACTGAAGACTGTGTTTTTAATTGCTGCGGCCTCGGCTAGGCGTAGAAGTGAAATTCATGCCTTATCAGCCGAGGATGACCGTTTTGTGGTTTCAGGGGAAGGCCTTAAGCTGCTACCTAGGATTAATTTCTTGGCTAAGAATCAGTCGTTGAAATATCCAGGTCAACCTATTGTTTTGCCTGCTTTAACTAGATATGATCCTAATTCTAAAGCATGGTGTCCCGTCCGGGCGCTTCTCCGGTACAAGCAATGTACATCGGAGTGGCGCACCGACCAGTCGGCGTTATGGTTGTCATATATTGAACCCCATGGCAGGGCTTCTAAGGACACCATTTCCAGGTGGATTGTAGAATGCATTCAGTTTTGTCATAAATCCGCCACCGGGAAGCAGGTTGACGTGGCCAAGGCTCACAGTGTCCGCGGCATAGTGACATCCACTGCCCTATTTAATGGGGTCCCTGTGGATGATATTATGTCGGTGGCTCAGTGGCACTGTGAGTCAAGTTTTACAGACCATTATCTCCGTGACACCTCTAATCCTCTCGCCTTGTCGATTTTGAAAAAATAACTAGGCTTATATTTTTGATGGGGTTTCCTCATTGCTTATATATTTCACAATTAATTTATGGAAACAACCACTTTTTTGGGACTGCATCGTTCTTCACCAATGGCAAGAGGATGTCAGCAGCCATTTTAACAAGGTCAGTCTTGTGCATGGGTTGTCCATTGTTGATTGTCTTGTCACGTTACCTGTTATTAATATGATGATGGTTTTGTGTATTTATGTGGTTCATTGTTGAGAGTATACGAAAATGGAGTTTTTTCGTCTCTGTCCTATAGTACATGGCACTTGTACGTAGAGAGCGTATAGGACATTGAGGTCATTCGACTCTTCCTCCCAGGAAGGAGGGGGGGGAGCGCATATGACATTCGGTCATCTCTCATACATCGGTGGTGTTATCCGATGGTTAGTCAAATCCTGACTGTTTTTTCATACAGTTTCAGAAGTTTAAGTGCCTTAAACGCAGAAAAGCGTATAGGGATGAGCTGGTCTTTTGACCTCGCCTCCCTCCCGCCGAATTCACTGTCGAATTCTGGCAATATCAAAAGTATTAGGGAGGTAAGTATACTCTTGATGTGAAATAAACGAAATCAAGGATTTCTTTTTTCACGAGAGAGTTGATACTTACCTCCCTAGATACGGACCCGGCCTCTCCACCCCACAGAGGCTCGGTCTTCAGGCTCTTAATAGTTGCATGTGTATCAGCCAATAAATTAGTCAGAGGAAGTGCTAGTCTAGGGGCACCTAACTGTTTTAATCTGAGTGTTTATTGAGTGAAAGCCGATATTTAGCAATATCAAAAGTATTAGGGAGGTAAGTATCAACTCTCTCGTGAAAAAAGAAATCCTTGATTTCGTTTATTCAGTATTAATAATTTTTTAATCACTTGAGTTGTCTCCCATATTGTGTGAGTGAATACTAAAACTGGGAATACATGAATACAATTGCTAACCGTTGTTGGTAATTCTAGAATTCTTTTTGGTAAAATATCAGATTAAATCTTTGAAGACCAAATTCGGCAAACCCTTTATATTTTAAGAAATGCTCTTTGAAAGTAACTTGACTGAAAACTATTGCTGCCTATAGCCTATTAATTTGCTTTAAAATATCCAACATCTTACCTGTATGACTCTTTGGAACCATAGAAAATTGTCCTTTGTGTTTTATATGAAGGGCCAAATGTATTATTTTGTGTCTCTTGGGAGAAATAACAGTGTGTTTTATACCGAGGTCTCCTTTCAAACACGTTTGGCTGTAATATTTCTTGTCTAGTTGCACATTACAGAAGCACCATCGCTGCTAAGCAACATGGATAGTAAATAAGTCAATAACCACCTATACTATGATTAAATCATGCGACAATGTGCATGTGTTAACCCTTCAAATCTTTTCAGGAAAAGTTCAAGTTTCTCATATAAAATGTCCATTTGAAGACCAAGAGATTATTTTTGAAAATTTATCACTGGAATGACTGGCTCAATTATTGAGCCAGTCATTCCAGTGACAAATTTTCAAAAATAATCGCTTGGTCTGCAAATGGATATTTCTCAAAACCTATTGGAGCCATTTTTGGCGAACTTAAGTGTTAAAGGTGCAATAGAATGTTTTCAGCTTAGTTGACTATCACCTGACATTAATACTACATGAGTGGGGGAGACACATGTAAAATGATATGTAATGATTTAATGAATGTTATATAGTTGAATGTAAGTAATGTTGATGCAGAAATTATTAGTGCTAAGGTACTTGGTTACGCCTTTGAGCCATAAAGGCTGGTATTCTGGACACATAATGTACTGGAGGGGACTTGAGTAAAAACTACAGATTTTAAGGTTAAACTGTCTATTTACAAAAAAACACATTCGATTTTGACTATAAACTTATGGTGGGTGTCGCCGCCAGTGAAATATATTCAGGGTTTCACAAGGTTAAGAAGGTTTACCTACAATCATTAAAAAAGAGAATAATTATTATCATTCATTCCTTAATGTATATTACCTTTAGCCGATACAAACAGCGCTCCAGGTCTCTCAAACGAGGGCGTATCTTCCTTGGTTGTTGTCAATCCTATCCCATCAAACACGCCCATATCATTCATATCTAGAACTCTGAAGGTGATTGGTTGGCCACAAACATAGCTTTTCTCGCTGGAGAACAGCACCTGAGCTTCATCTAGATTAGCGCCAGTACGTGTGGCCGTCTTGTTCTCGTTACTCATGGAGAAGTTCTCGCTATCATTGGACCATTCTGTTTAAATATATAGGCTACAAGTTAAAACCTCTGTGTTAGGGAGAAAAATAGAGGAATATCAATGGGCATTTCTATAGATGGTTTTATTGACATTTAATGATACATTGTAGCTTATTTAGTGAACATCGGTTAGTAATTTACTCAATTTATTTATTTGGATTTTCATATAAGGTAATTATGTTTTCGTCACAACAGAAGGCGTTGACTTTATGACTCCGCAATGAACTTTGACAGCTGGACTTCAAAATATAATTCTTCTTACATAGACTGGCCCAGGCTACCAAGTGAAGGCCTGTCAATACACCTACCAGTAACCATGACCATTTGATGCCAATTTTATTGTGTTATGACCTCTAATTATAAGGAAACATGTGTTCAAACTTGGGTCAAGTGTTTGCCAAGGACATAGTGACATAAAGCCTTTGACCTCATGGTCATTGTGTAATGCCCTCTCACTATCTAGCCAGGTATGTGTCCAAGTGTGTGTGTGCAATATGATTAACCAAACATGAGATATGAACCAAGAAGTTCAGCTTAACATAAAATGCCATTGTTGAAAAGAAGCTTTTGTCATTATGACACTGTATTTGTCCATGACATTTTGATGCCAACATGACTGTGCCATGCCAGCTTGTGACCAAGAAGCACTAATCCAAATTTGTACTAAACGTAAAATGTGCATGTTGAAAACTAAGTTTTTTTTTTATCAAGGTCATATTAAGGTCATAACCTTGATATTTGAACTTTTGAGCACAATGTCAGTGTTATGCCCTCCCACTATAAGGAAGCAGTTATCCATGGCTGAGTCCAATATAATTAACTAAACATGTAGATTAAAAGTAAAGTTGAATTAAACACAAAATATTAATGTTGAAAAAGAACACCAAAGTTTTACCCCAAAGATCACAATCACCTTGAACTTTAACCCCCATATCATTGGCTTATGCCCTCTTATTATAAGGAAGCATGTGTCCAAGTTTGGGTCCAGAGTAACTACATACATGAGATATAAACCACTACAGCTAGACACAAAATGATGTCGCAAAAACCTTTGTCATTATCACACAGACCGTGATCTTTTAATGCAAAGCTGATGGCTTCATGGCAGCTGGTTAAACGAGGAAGCACTCGTTCCAATTTGGGCCCTGTATATAATGCTTAAACAACCATGAGATGTAAACTGCTAAGGTGAGATATACTCAAAATGTTAACATAAAAAACCTAAAAGTTTCTTTATCACAGTCGCAATGATAATGACCTTTGACCTCAAGGTTATTGTGTCATGCCTCTCGTCATAATGAAGCACATGTCAAAGTTATGGTTCAGTATGATTAATCAAACATGAGATATGAACTGGTCAGTTGAGCGAAATGCAAATTCGATGATGCTGCCGCCACCGCTGCCAGATGATACGCAGGGTATTGCAATAGTTTGTTTCATTGTGTAAAGTTGAGCTAAAAAGCGCATATGTGCATCATAGCTGTAAGGTATGTAGCTCTATCAAAAATGTTGAAAGGTTACAGCCAGACTGACTTACTAGTGGTGCACTGAAGCAAAGAAACCAAATTCATAAATTCAAATTTATATTTCAAAATGCTTCATTTTTAGAATACAAAGTGAAATGAAAGTCATAGAGCCTCCCTCCTATCACAAGAAAGATGAAAACATCTCAATTAAAATCCCTGTATTCCATCGGCGGGTATAAGCACAATGCATGAGAATGACTGCAGATCAATGCAGAATTTTATTGTGATCAATTGAAAATGGGAAATAGTCAAGGTTACTGTATCTTGCATATGGTCAGTGGCTCTCATGGAAGGAGGGCTTTACTTACGATAATGTGGTATACTTGTGCATGCAATATGCGGTACACTCCATACAGCCCAGGATTTTGTACGATCTGCCCGGCCACTGACACGGAATGAGTATGTTGTTCCACGTCGTAAATGTTTAATTGTGCAGACATTATCTGGACCAGTATACGCTGTGTGAAAGTTAGCAGTGCTATCATCATTAGATTTGATGCTGCCATAACTAAATTGCAGACAGAACTCAGTGATCTCTACTTCATCCTCTGTCTGGAAACACAAACATAAACACTATTATTGATTTTTCTTTGGATGTAAATGGAGTTTTACTTAATGAAAAAGAAGGAATAGGGTCATTCCATGCCAAATCACCCAGAACTCCGGATGACCACCTCCGATTTCCACAAAATTTCACACAAAGGATGATTTACGAAAATGATTGTGGCAAATTCCAATTAGTTAAAAAGATATAATTAATTAAAATTAAGGGGGCGTGGCACTTTTTGGCACTTGCAAATCCTGTACGTTGTGATGGAGTATTTTAAAATGCTAATAACTTTCTTAATTTTGAAGAGATTAACCTGTAAATTGCTATACTACACAATTACTACATGGGGAAATCAGAATATCTGGTCAATTTTAAGATATTTCTTATACTTACCATCGTATTGATGTCTAAATATGGGTGTTTATGCAATTTCGAATGTATTTTAGCAGATTTTCTCATAGGATTACTAGCTAGTCATTCATCATACAGACTTCATTTGATGTTACCTGGATTATATATCCATAGGTACTTCTTCAAGAAAAAACCCATCTAAATTAACTCAAATATTAATGTGTAGCTATGGGTCAAACATGTGACGAAAATGAAAAATGTGGAATTTGGGCCCTCATACCAGGGGTGATTTGCCCACGTGGGAAACTACCCAGCATTCTGAGCTTTTGATAAGATTAACATAGATATATTAGCTATACGTGTACCAAGTTCTGACTTTGTGTCTCAGCTCCTTCATATTGAAATAATTTCTAATTCTAGGTGCCTGTCATGGCATTTTCAGTACTTTTCACTGACCTATGCGAGTACTGACTAGCAAATCCTAGATATTTATTAGCTTTGGTTCTAAGCCAGTTAGATCAATATAGATCTATATTAAAACACGTAAAATGATATAACAGCTAAATCTCAATTACTGTCAACACTCAGAAACTGTATAGGTTGCATTAACATTGATTTGATCAGATAGATAAATGGAATGACAGGTGAACAGATAGCCATAATAATCACTATTAAATCAATCCCACCATACATGTACAGACTACAGCCTATTTCAGACTGTTTGTATAATAGTTTCTTTGTCCAATCCACTAACAATGCACTAATTCTGTTTCTGAAATAAATTGGAGCTTTATATAGCTTTGTTTATCTAATGAGTTCATGCATTCTTCACAAGCAGGGGTCAAAATGTTCACTCATCCACTCGTTTAAATTAAGACCTCAAATTTCAAAAGATGAGATTCTACGGCGAGGTCATCATGGATGCATGAGCTCAACATGACTGAACACATGGTTAGGAGGGAAAGGCAGCTAAAAAAAGACAAAGGTATTGTGGCTAATCCTGACTCGAAGAAAGGGCGTCCACTATCTTGTGAAATAAGTGAAACGGTTGTATGTTTTTACCAGTCTGCTGCATATTCCCATATGTCCCCTGATAATAAAGAATATGTGACCATTAGAACAAATAATATTAAGCAATATAAGCAAAAACAGCTACTGTTGGTGAATCTGAGCTTTATCTCGAATACACTAAAAAATATCCATGTGACAAGGTTGGATTTTCAAATTTTTGCGAACTGCGACCCAAATGGTGTGTTCCAGCTACTGCTTCCGGCATGCATGCTGTCTGTGTGTCTGAACATCATCAAAATATCAAACTTATAACCGCTGCCATTCCTGGAAATGATGTATATAAGGATATTTTAGCTAAATTAGTTTGTAGTACAGAGAACCTTAACTGTATGCTCCACCTTTGTGATACTGTACTTGTCCTGGAAAAACAGCAATTCAGGAATATTTATCAGATTTATTCACATCACATGATTTTGACTTTGATGATTCTATCGTATACAAGCACTGGATTCATGCAAACAAAACAACTCAGATTGTAGAGCTAACAGTATCAGTTCAAGGGCTCATACAGATAGCAAGCGATGCATTTAATGAACTTTGTCAACATCACTTCGTAGCAAAAGCGCAGTCTAGCTATATTACGAAACTAAAGAAAGATCTTTCTCCCGACACTGCTGTTATTTTGCTGGATTTTGCTGAAAACAAGAGCTTTATCGTACAAGATGCTGTGCAAGGCCATCATTGGGACAACTCACAAGCTACCCTCCACCCATTTGTTGCATATTATAGATCCGAGGTAGAGTTAAAATGCTTAAATATCTGTATTATCTCAGACTGTCTGAAGCATGATTCTCTCACCATACATTCATTTATTTCAACCATGTTATCGTATCTTAAGACCGTGCTACTATCCATTAAGAGAGTAATGTATTTCACTGATGATGCTGCTAGTCCGTACAAAAACTTTAAAAACTTCACAGATCTGTGCCATTACAAAACAGACCACGGACTTGAAGCAGAATGGCATTTCTTCGCCACGAGCCACGGCAAAAGCCCCTGTGATGGTATTGGGGGTACAGTGAAGCGACTAGTCTCACAGGCCAGCTTGCAGGCAACCATGAATGACCATATTCTGACTTTAACTCAGATGTTTCATTGGGCATCCAAACACATTACAGGATTGTTTTCTTTTTAGTTTCTACGGTTGAAGCTGCACATAATGCAGCAAAATTTGATTTGACTTCACGCTTTGAATCAGCAAAAACAGTTTCTGGTACACGTTCTCATCATTGATTTGTTCCAGTGTTCGATGGCAAGTTGAAGGTGAAAAGAATTTCAGCAGATTCAGATTTTACTAATGGTCACTCTGTGTGAAAATATGTTACTATCGGCCACATCCTCCGAGTCCAAACAAAACATTCATGATCAGTTACAGCCGGGAAAGTTTGTTGCATCAATTTATGACAAGGAATGGTATGTTGGGAACATAGTGGAACGTTCTGATGAACAAAGTGATGCACTGATTAACTTTATGAAACAGTCTCAGACAGGAGGTCTTTCCTGGCCCCCACCTTCACGGAGAGATCAATGTTGGGTACCGTTTCATGATATTATCTGTCTGATTGATGCTCCTGAATTGCAAAGACATGGTGCTCGATCTTATAAACTTTCTGCACATGATGAGAATCAGATATTCCAGAAATTACCTGCATTTTATAGAGCAGAGACATGTATTAGTACTGAAAATGTCCAGACGGGCACCTACAGTAGAATTAGAAATTATTTCAATATGAAGGAGCTGAGACAGAAAGTTAGAACTTGGTACACATATAGCTAATATATGTATGTTAATCTTATCAAAAGCTCAGAATACTGGGTAGTTGCCCACGTGGCCAAATTCCCCCTGGTATGAGGGCCTAAATTCCACATTTCTCATTTTCGTCACATGTTTGACCCATAGCTACACATTAATATTTGAGTTAATTTAGATGGGTTTTTTCTTGAACAAGTACCTACATGTATGGGTATACAATCCCGGTAACATCAAATGAAGTCTGTATGATGAATGACTAGCTAGTAATTCTATGACAAAATCTGCTAAAATACATTCAGAATTGCATAAACACCCATATTTAGATATCAATACTACAGTAAATATAATAAATATCTTTAAATTGACTTGATATTCTGATTCCCCATGTAATAATTGTGTAGTATAGCAATTTACAGGTCAATCGCTTCAAAATTAAGAAAGTTATTACATGTAGCATTTTAAAATGCTCCATCACAATGTACAGGATTCGTGAGTGCCGAAAAGTGCCACGGCCCCTTAATTTTAATTAATTATATCTTTTTAACTAATTGGAATTTGGCAGTAAAACTGTGTATGCAACAATTATTTCCATAAATGAACATTTGTGTGAAATTTCATGGAAATCGGAGGTGGTCACCCGGGAAGATTTAAGAATTTTGGGTGAGTTGGCGTGGAGTAACCTATATATATATATATATATATATATATATATATATATATATATATATATATATATATGGGCTTTCAGAGCAGCAGGGCTTCTGTGCAATAACTTTGACCAATTTGATAGAGAAACCTTGGTCCCAACATTGGTAGTCATGATTTCAGCTTCACCTTTAAGTTAATGTAGATGATATTGCTTATTCATCATTTTACTGATATGCTTCTATCTCCAACAATATAATTTGTGTTTTTAACCCTTTCATGACGAAGCCGGCGGAAACTCACTTCTAGAGTGGTCTTGATAAATGTCCATTTGCAGGCCAAGAGAAGACTATTTTTGAAAATTTAAAACTGGAATGACTGACTCGATAATCGAGCCAGTCATTCCAGTTGTAAATTTTCAAAAATAGTCTTCTCTTGGCCTGCAAATGGGCATTCAATTAAGAAATAATTTAATTTTCTTGACCAAATTTAGTCATTAAACGGTTAACACTTAACCAATGAATACTGGTCAAGAAAAGACGGATTTGCTTAGTCAATGTTCATCGCAAGACAAGAGACTATTTTGAAAGTGTTACCACAGGAATGACTGGCTCAGCCATTCGTCTTGTAAATTTGTAAAAATAGTCTTCTCTTGTCCTGCAAATGGACATTGCCCAAGATGACACACAACCTACAATATTATGCTAGACCAGAATTGTTTGCCTATCTAGGAATTGTCAGATTGTTTGATTAGGTTGAGCTGGGGATGGTTGTCACTTGAATTTTTTGTTGGAGCAAGAGGCATGGATTTAGATGTAGCACGGCCTGTTACCTTGGTCTTTGACTAAATGATTAATAGGTTGTCCTATTGTGGTGGGTGCCTAGAGATGAGTTTGTTACCTCTAACAAGAATTGGGTGTGCGTGGTTTCCATTTGAGGCTGGTTGCAGACTTGGGGCAAGGGCACGCCTAGTGTGTGCGTGCGTGCGTGTGTGCCAACAACAAAACGAGAAAACGCAATTGTTGAACTAGATGAAAAGTTTGGATTCAACATAAAGATATTTATCAATCAGAATGCAGGACATACATGTAGCTTCTCAGATCATCGCATTTTTACCTTTTGTATGGGAGGGGGCATCTTCCATCAGCACTCTCCCAGATTGGACCCACTGCATAATAACAGCGTTACCCATTAGCCACTTAGACAAAACTAAAAAAATTCTGAATTGGCTTGTAGAAATTTGGATTGGCTAATACTATTGACTAAAACCATGTAGTCCTGCTCTATAGACATAACACAATTTGAGAATTATTATTGAATATTTAAAATTAATTTAACTAGAAGCCATTGCTGCATAAAGCAGTAACAGATTCCAGTCAAAATATTTTCTAAATATTTAACAGCTTTCTTGTATGCTTGCCTCAAATTCTCTTTCGATTCATAAGTGAAAGCCTGATATCATTACCATAGTGCTAAATATAAAATTGTTCTTGGCTAAAGAAATGAGAAAATGACTAAAAGACCTTCATTTGGCGAAAAGACTGGCTACAAAGAAAATTTGTGTAGCGCTGGTCCTGAATATGATCGTAGCCCCACGCTTGAGCGTATTACTTGGTGGTTCTCACTACTTGGTCCATCTGTCTCTCATGTTCAGTCATCCATGAAAATGTCTCTCATGTTCAGTCATCCGTGAAAATCTATGTCTCTGCTGACACTCTTAGAGCATACCTGTGGCTGTTTTGACAGGTGTCTATGAGAATGGTGTTTACCAGAATTTGATGTATGGTGGCTGCCTATTATGGCAATTGTGGTATGTGTTTTGGATGAGATAGAGTGATGTTCTATGTGGCCAGATATACCATTGTACATGGTGCACGCTTGAGATATGAAACTGTCACACAATAGATCTTTCCAGTTTTAGCTATGCCCTGCCCATCTTTATCTAAGCTCTACCTACACCTTGCTTATGTTGGGATCGTTCGATCTCTGAACGCCCTGACTATCTATTTCCAGAAAACTATACATGTACAGATAACATGTTAAATATTTTGAAACTAATTTGACTGCGTGATGTTGCTGCCTATGGTAGCAACATCGCCCAGTCAAATTAGTTTCAAAATATGATTTATTAAATTGTAAAGCCATATAATTCGTACAACAAAGCATAGTCCATCTTCAACTGTGCATTCATGAATGACGTACTTATCTATGTCATTGATGACATCATAATGGCATCATTGATTGTGATGTCATGTTATACGTCACGTAGCTGATGATGACCTCATATGATGGATAGATACAGTGGAAAGGTCCATTGTACGGCGAAGGTGCAGATCTCCATATTTGTACAAAGATGGGTAATTTGTCCAATTTTGTGGTCACTACCTATGTTGGTGTTATTTACAGAACGAGTGTGTTATTGCTCAAACAATATCTTGATTATACTTGGAGAGTCAGCAGACACAGACAAACATAGTGAACATGAATTAAACAGAACTACATGTACATTTTGTACCTCTGTCCATTTGAGCAAAAGTGCACCAGGTCTCTCTATGACATCTGTAATGTATACTGGTGGAACACCAAGAACTCGTCCATCCTGTCGGATATTCTCCAGTAATGGATTTATGTTTGAGCTAGATAAGCTTACAGAAATAAATGCTACATCAGATAAGCATGGCACTTCAGGTAAGCTGAAAAAGCAGAAAACATGATTAGACCATACAATAATCATTAAAGAGGATTAGAATCTCTTTGTAGAACTTTATAAAAATACACTGTTATGCTTTCGCGATTGTTTCTGTCTATTCAGCATTGCTGTCCACTGTGTGGTTGTAACAAGACAATCATTATATTAACATTTATAACAAAATGCAAGCGTGTATGTGCATGCATGCATGTCAAATGCATGTGTGTATGGGCATGCGCGCAGGGCAGTGATGTGTCATGTGTCCATGCACATGTGCATGCCTGCATGTGAATGAGTACATACAAATGTAAATCCATGCATGTGTGTACATTTGTACATGTTGATAATGCCTGTAATAGTTTAGCGTACCTATTCAATGTGTGAGTTTCTGGCTGTTCACAATACTGTCTTAGGATGTTAGTTCTATCTTCAGGATTATCAGATAATAAATTTTTCCCTGGAAAACATAAAGATGAGTGAGTATGATCAAAGATACTATACACTGTGAGCAAGGGCGGTTGCTAATCTGCTCCATCATATACACTACAGATCATAAATAAGTTAACAAACAAAATAATTTTAAACACGATATATTATAAATGTCCTGTTGAATATTTTAAACATAATTGGATTGGAAGAAGGCAGCAATGCCTTCAAATCCAATTATGTTCATAATATTCAACACCACATCTTTATTTTTATTTGGAAAAATATAAATTTCCTTCCGAGGTGTACCGTACTGGCCAGTGGCAACCCTCAATAGCTTATAAATGATGAGTTGACAGGTGGGGGGGGGGCATTGAGCAGTAAAAGTGTAAATGTAATCCACCTCCACACTATATGCCGCCTAACTCGCGCACACATGTACAGATACTGAGTCTGGGAGACAGGTCTCATCTCAACACTTTATTTTGACAAGAAAAGCTTTGCTTCAAACAAACCTCTTTCTAACCTGCCCAACTAAGGCGTCAATCAAATGTTTTGAAAACTTAAGTGTAATAAATTAATACTGTATGCTTCATCGGATGAAGTACGTTTATGTGTGACAACTTGTCAAAATAATAAGTTTATCTTCAAAGGTACTGCAAATCTCTGAACACTGTATTTTTGTATGTGTAGAGACTGCTTTCTGAAAACAATGGAAAGATCTGATCTGTCACTCACATATCTGATGTCATAATCAAATATGTCACATGTTAACAAAGGCCACAATCAAAATGATGTAGCTTTGTCATAAAATTGAAGTCTGTCACACAATGTACAACTTAAATACATATGTCTTTGATGAACTTACAATTTAACAAGAATGACAATCAGCCAAATTTGGTTGAAACTGCCCAAGCGATTAATGAGGAGTAGCATTTGATACAAATTCCCATTTTTCGGAAAATCCAAGATGGCCACCATCAGAATCAAGCCGTCAAAATTGTGTAAACATATTTTGAAGTGTATTAGCCTCGGGTTCTTCCACATGACGTTGGTTGAAATCGGCCAAGCGGTTTATGCCTAGTAGCCTTTTAACTGATTTCCCAAAATATTCAGAAAAGCCAAGATGGCCACCGGAAAAAACGACCAATCAAAATTCTGTACACAAGTTCTGAAGCCTACCGCTCTAGGCTCATTCCAGCTAGTCTGGTTGAATTCACCCAAGTAGTTAATGAGTAGCGTTTAAATGATTTTCAACCATTTTTTGGAAAATTCAAGATAGCCACCGAACAAATTGACCAATAAAAATTCTGTATACAAGCTCTGAAGCATACCACTTTCGGGTCCTTCCAGCCGAGGTTGCTTGAAATCAGCCCAGTGGTTATCGAGGCATAGGCTTTTAAGTGATTTCCCGAAATTTTCAGAAAATCCAAGATGGCCACCGGAAAAATTGACCAATCAAAATTCTGTATACGAAGTTCTGAAACCTATACCAGCCTAATATTCTTCCAGCCAAGTCTGGTTGAAATTGTTCAAGCAGTTAATGAGTAGCGTTTTAAACGATTTTCTGCCATCTTTCGCAAAATTCAAGATGGCCACCGAAAACGTGGACCAATCAAAATTCAGTATACACGTTCTGAAGCATACTACACGTTCTGAAGCATACTATGCTAGGGGTTTTCCATCCGAGTTTGATTGAAATCGGCTCAGTGGTTATCGAGGCGCAGGCTTTTAAGTGATTTCATAAAGTCCAAGATGGCCACCAGAAAAATTTACCAATCAAAATTCTGTATACAAGTTCTGAACCATACGTACCAGCGTACTATACTCCCAGCTAAGTCTGGTTGAAATTTCCCAAGCAGTTAATGAGGAATAGCATTTTAAATGTGGAAATTTCCACCAAAAAAATGGACCAATCAAAATTCTGTATAGAAGTTCCGAAGCATGCTAGGCTAGGGGTTTTCCATCAGTTTGATTGAAATTGGCTCAGTGGTTATCAAGGCTTTTAAGTGATTTCTAGAAATTTTCAGAAAATCCAAGTATTAGGCGGCCGGAAAAAATGACCAATCAAAATTCTGTATACAAGTTCTGAACCATACCAGCGTATTATACTCCCAGCTAAGTCTGGTTGAAATTGCCCAAGCAGTTAATGAGCGTTTTAAACGATTTTACGCCATTTTTCGGAAATTTCAAGATGGCCACCGAAAAAAGTGACCAATCAAAATTCTGTATACCAGTTCTAAAACGGACCCCCATAGGATCATTTGCGTCAAATTAATTTGAAATCCGCCAAGCAGTTAATGAGGTGTAGCATTTTTAAGCAAAACTTGCCAGACGATGGACAGTCAGCATGGTGTAAGCTCACTTGGCCACTCTGGCCAGGTGAGCTAACAAATCACAGATCAAGAACAAAAAGGACAAGCGCTGGTCACAGAATATTGATGAGAGGGTGGCAGCTTGATGTAGTGGCTAGCACTCATAACTACATGTACTTAACCGGAGAATCTCGGTCGCACCTGAGCCGTGAACTATCTCACTGTCATTGGAAACCTGAGAAATCTCCTTTGCTCCTTACCTCTCTCCACCCAGGTATATGAATGGGTATCAGAGTAAAGGCTGGGGAAGTTACCAATAATAGACTGAAATAAAAACCGGTTCAGATATGACGGGAATGGGACCTGGAATCAGGGACTTGATAGATGCCCATAAAACCAATATCCTCTTCTTCACAGAATATTGATTAAACAAAAAAGATTTACTGTAGCTGCGCTGTAGACTTGAAGGGGTTAATTATTATTAACTGATGGGTTAATCCTTTAATGGTTAATATGTATCAAGAAAATTAAAATTTAGCTTAGTGCATGCCCATATGCAAACCAAGACTACTTTTTTTAAATTTGTTACTGGAATGACTGCCTAACCTTTCCAGGCCAGGCATTTCAGTGGTAAATTTTCAAAAGATTATTTTGTCTTAGCCTGCAAATGACATTTCAGAAGAGCATTTCCAAGGCTGGGCTTGGCTGGATTGACCATTAAGGTTTTTAAAACAACACGATGAGATCATAGAATATACAACATAAGTAAACTTCTCTCTAATAGACCTGTATATGGCTACTCAGCCATATAAGGGTTTATTAGAGCGAGGTTTACTTATGTTGTATATTCTGTGATCTTATCTTGTTCTTTTAAAAACTTTAATGGTTAGGTTGCATTGTCACGCTCCCTTTGCCTAGTGGATTGCTTTGAAAACAATTCTGCTGTAGGCTGATAGAATGTATAAATAGACAACGATTTCAGAAATATAGTTTTTAAAATAAATATAATCAATCTACATTTGACTAATTCTTGTACAACTTGGCTCTCAGGTAAACAGAATTAATGCTTTCAGTGCTACATACCTGATACACAGCCGTACAATATGAGCATTTCATATTTCAGGTATGAATATTTTACAATGAATTTGCATGGAAACTATTGGTGCCTGATGCAGTTACACCTTTCAGTCAAATTAATATGAAAATATTCAACATCATTCATATATTGTTGCTATGAAGTGGTTATTCAAAGCTTATATAAATTCTATTAATGTTCTTATCTTATGTTATGTAAACAACAACAAGTCTATAATCTGCTTAGCAAACACAATATAACACTAAGCTCTGTTTGATCAAGCTATACTATGGGCAACAACCCTCCTATTGAGTGATAGAAATTGTGGTTTTCTAACTGAGAATAAGCAAATAATGCCTAGTTAGCAAAGCAGCTTAGTGTAAGGTGAACATATGTCTCCAATAGTTTAGCCAGGGGTCATTATGCCAAATTAAGTACACACACTTATGGGCCCTTTAACCCTTTAACTATCAAGCCAGCCAATAGTCTTCTGAAGTGGTTTTGAGAAATGTCCATTTGCAGACCAAGAGAAGACTATTTTTGAAAATTTACCATTTGAATGACTGGCCAGTCATTCCAATACAAAAATTTCAAAAATAGTCTTCTCTTGGCCTGCAAATAGACATTTTCTGTGAGAATATTTAAATTTGCTAGAACAGATTTGAGAGTTAAAGGGTTAAAAGCTCATTGACCATGGAGCTAATTTCTCCTCAAGCAATTTATCTAATAGTCAATATAGATCATGTTTATTTCTCCAAGAGCCTCAAATATCAGAAGACCTCAAAGATCTGTATTACGCTCAAGGTAAGATTTTTCATGGGGGGGGGGGGGGAATAAATAAATAAATAATATGTCAATTGTTTGTAGTTAGCATAGTCAGTATGCACCAAATGGTTAAGCATTCCATAGTCAGACAAAGAAAGATGGGTGCACATTTTGGAAGAACAGTTTCTAAAAAGCTGCTACCCATTCTCTCATAGACAGCAATAGGTTACAGCAAGGTTGTTTGCAAAATGATCACAGGTGCCAAGAGGATAACATAATCTATTAAATTAGACATTATTTGTGGATAAACAGATGTATTTTTGTAAACAAGTGTCAATGATATTACTGGCTGGATTTAACCCTTTAATTGTCAAACCCGGCGAAATCTGGCCTCTACAATTGTCTTGAGAAATACCCATTTGCAGGACAAGAGCTTATTTTTGAAAATTTACCTCTGAAATGACTGGCTCGATAACCGAGCCAGTCATTCCACCGGTAAAATTTCAAAATTACTAGTCTTCTGTTGATCTGAGCATTCAATAAGCAAATATTTTTAATTTCTTGACCAAAATTTACCTATTAAATGTTAAAATAATGTGCATAACTGGATCCTCGCAGCCTTGATGTTTGACATTTTAATGAAAAAATCAGTAGGGGTCTTCAGGTTCCTGAAGAGCAATGTGTAGGTTAAGTCTGGTGGATATCCATTTAGAAGAACTTAAGTTAAAACTCAATGAAGAAATACAAGCATTGGTAGACAAAACAAAGGCAACATAACTTTCATCTATTTCTAGAGGGAAAGGGGTATGACGGGAAAGTAGAAAAAACTTATCCGTGACTATAAATGATTACTAATTTAACCATTTAACTCTCAAGCGGTCCAAAATGGCTTCTGCAGTGGTCTTGAGAAATGTTCATTTGCAGACCAAGAGAAGACTCTTTGAAAGTTTATGACTTGAATGACTGGCTCGATAACCAAGCCAGGTTATTCCAGTCATAAATATTCACAAATAATATTCTCATGGTGTGAAAATGGACATTTTCCATTAGAAAATTTAAATTTTCTTGAACAAATCAGGATTAAATGGTTAATCAGATGTTAACTCTGCTGACCTGAGACTAATCTGTTAAGACAAGCTGAACAAAGCTATTTATTGTAAGCAAATTTAGTCACTCAATGCCTGAAAAGCACAATCTCAAGGTAAAGGTACACATGTATTACTAATAGAGTTTCTGTTTTATTGGTGGTTATAATTAAGTATTCTACATAGTGAATGAATGCCTAGTTATATTGAGCAGATAGCATTTCTTTTTCCATGCAATAATTAAGATATGACTGTGTATTAATAAGCATGACAGAGGACTATATTTAACAGTCAAGTGTCTATATAGTATTATATCGTATAATTATACAGTAATTAGCACCTACATGTATATCAGCTCACTCAGGCCAAAGCAGGTGCAGTTGTATAGTTGGTGAATAGCTCTTTGTTATTTGTGAAGAGTGAGAGGATTTAGATAATAGTTGTTTGATAACTACATTTGTGTATATGTAAGCATTGGTCAATTTCAATCCATTAATGATTAAGCAGGCCAAATAAAAACCAGAACTCGGAAAACCTTTACAAGGACTATTTTTTCAAAATTTACCACTGAAATAACTGGCTTGCTAACCGAGCAAGTCATTTCAGTGTTAAATTCTCAGAAATAACCATTTCTTGGCCTGCAAGTGGAAATTCACTAGACAAAATTCTTAATTTTCTTGATAAATCTAGGCGTATTAATAGGATGAAGTGAGTAATAATTATATACTTATTGTACAGTGAAATATGTTCAGGGACCTATATTCCATTCTGCGATATATAGAGTATATAGACTAGAAGCTAGATGTAGCATACTAAAGCAATATTGAATGCATTGTATAGTAGACCTGGATGTTGATGTTGCCCGAACAGTCACATTAACCCATTAATCATCAAATTTGTCAAAGAAATTTCATCTTACTCATAGAAAATGTAAATTTTCAGACCAAAAGAAGATTATTTTAGAAAATTTATCACGGGAATGACTGGCTCAGTAATCGAGCCAGTCATTCCAATGATAGCTTTTCAAAAATAGTCTTCTCTTGTTCTACAAATGGACATTTCCCAGGACCACTGCAAATCTGTGTTTTGGACAGATTGAGTGTTAAAGGGTTAATTTACCAATAATAAACAGGCGTTATATTTAGTTCACTGGAAAATCTGAATTTAGACCATAAACTGATTATCTATTTAGTGTGATCATTGCAATATCCTATGAGGATGGTGTTCTTTAGTGTTGTTATGGGGGTAAGTACCCATGAGAAACAGGATCAATCGTTGCCTCACATTGTAAAAAGTTTTCTGATTTTCCCGTATTTATTCGGATCACCTCCAAAGTTGTGGAATCCTAGTGTATTGTCACACCCTTTCTTGTGTTAAAATTTGAGGAAAATCAGACAAGCAGTTTCCGAGATATCCACATATCCAGAACTTGATCCGATCCAGATCTGGGCTATTTTATCCGGATCATGGCCAACGTATGGAAATCCTCTTTTGCTGCAAGTTCCATCCTTGTATTAAAATCTGAGCCAAAATGGATTAGTAGTTTTTGAGATATGGGTGTGGACACACACCCCACACACCCATGCACACACACATCTGTTCACAATATCACCACTTAAAAAGGGCATGCTTTACACATCCTGATTAAGCACATTCTGAGATCTACAGTCAAAAGCAGAATCTGAAGATGAACATTTACTTTAGACATGAAAATGAATTGAATTTGGCTAGTCTGAATTCAATAGAATCTGACAGTGTTCACAGAAATAAAAATATCTGAAGTAGAAAGCCGATAGCATGACAGATGGGTGATGACATTAAGTTCTAATACATGCATTCTGATAAAAATAGTTTTGGGTATTTTGTGGTCTCTTCTGTGTCTTACACGTAGTGCGCATCTGTGATCAAACATCTTTTTCTTTAGGATGCACCATGTGCACTACATGTAGTAAATCACATAAATCATGACGTCAGACACTTATGATGTCAAGGGTTGCTATGGCTCAGCCCTACACCAACACATATGTGTTTCTTCACCAATGAACAGCCTAAGTGCAACATGTCAGCACAAACTATACATGAACATCAATGCTTCCTATTCGATATAAGAAACGCCAAAAGCACTCTTTTGTGCCTCAAATCCTCTGATGAGTATCCCTCAGAACAAAACGCCATAAGCCGGATCTCGGTAGGGCCGAAACAAATTTTTATCAATGCCTCCCCTCTATTTATTTTTGGCAATTCTCTCACCAAGTAAGCCTACTCAGGCTTCACAAAAAACCAGATGTTTCCCTCCTGTGATCATAACTTTAGAAAGTGCACATCTGCACAAATAACTCACCAAATGAGTTCCCTCAAGACTAACTGGCATATGAGCTCACGCATGCACAACATGTAAAAACACCCAAAAACAATTGAATTGAGTATTCTGTTTTGGTATGACCAGGTTCATACTAAAAAACATTTATATCACAGATGCACACTACGTGTAAGACACAGAAGAGACCCAAAAATACCCAAAAAGTATTTTTGGGCATGAATTTGGGTATACCCAAATATCCAACAAACACTGTACATGTGGAACAGCCAATACATTTGGGTATTTGTTTGGGTTACCCAAAAACACATCCTCAATGGGCATGTGTGGACATGCTCAATGGTGAATACACAAGCCGTATCCAACTGCCTAAAAATAGAGGGCACTAAATCAATGCTAGGAATCTGATTTAATTCTCAACTCGAGAACAGAGTCAATGTGCTATCTATGTTTACTAGCTATTTTTAAAAGTAACACTGCTAAATTAGTGAGTCAGCCAGGTCATTGATTAATTTTAAAGGTTTTCCCCTTCCTTTGACCTGGAATTAGATTTCCCAAGACCACTGAAGAAACCATATCTGCCTCAGGTCTCACCATTCATAAATGAATGATGAATATGATAGAATCTTATATGGTTACTGCTGAAATAGCAACTACATATATTAGTCATAATAATCAAAATTAGTTGCCTCTCCAGGCTGTGGAATTTGTTTGAGCATATCTTTTGTGACCATCTCGATCGCTTCTTCAGCACTTACCGACAGTCACTGGCTATGTCACTCTAACCAGAGGCCGAGATCGGAACTATCTATTAGAATGATCAATTCAGTAGTAAAATGAGTCATATGTTCTATAATTAACCCTTTGTTTATAGAGGACTTACTAAGTATGGGTAAGTGTTTTTATTATGAGAATATAATGACTTTGTTCATTAACCTTTAGCACACTGATGTCAATATTCAATTTTTTACGTTATCAATAAAAAGAAACCAGTGTACCGTTTCAACAATTTTGGTGGAAGATGTTGCTGTCTACGACAGCACCATCTTCCACCAAATTTGTTGAAAAATAAACACCAGTTTATCTTTTATTTTAATTTGAAAATTTATAATTTTGACATCACAGTGGTAAGGGTTAACTGACAGTCTGGTCACACATATGTAACTGTATTTGGGTGTTGTGGACAAATATTTATATCCAGTGTCTTAATTTTTCAGCTTGACAATGCTAAAGAAGATCAACCACAGATCTTACACTGATAACAACTCATGAACGCTTGTGACTGGTCAGTACATCTAAACTTTAAGGTTCTATAGGTACAATGTAAATGAATTTCAGCATACTTGCTTTATTTTCAGTTACATGTATTTTCTGTTCTGGATACATGACAAAGCATAAGAAGTAATACATTGTGTACAAGGATCCATTTCTAGCTATGTACATGTATGCAACTCCGTTTCTACACGTAACCTCTGCCCACTCTACGAGTGTTGGAACTGATTTTGATACTTTGAAACCTGAATTCCCAGAATTTAAATTTCAAGGTAACTACATGTATACTGGTAAACTGTTGAATATTTTGAAACTAATTTGATTGGAGGCTTTCCAGTCAAATTAATTTCAAAATAGTCACCTGTATGTACATTAAATTGTAGATTTATCAAAGACATGTAATTCATACAATTTTGTGATGGACATTTGAGTTGCATGATGGAGCTACAGCATGTCATTTTGATTGTGACATCAGCGAACTCATGATCTAATTGATTTTGATGTCAGATACTTGAGTGACATCAGATCATTCTCAACTTAAGCTCAAGATGTGCATTGGAGTTTGCTTGGTTCTGCGTATGGTCATAAGGATATGGCTAATAATGAGGTGGTTATATTCAATATTTACCAAAGCATTTACAAGTGAGAAAATAGATGATTAAGGGCTAAAAATAAACTTAGTGATGATCGAAATATATCAAACAAGAGGAAATAATGAATACAGACATTTGCCACATCCACGTTTTCAGAGGGTATATACAATTTTGCAGATTTTTAAAATCCCAATATGATCCAAATCTGGATCCAGGTTTTTACATCTGGATTGCAACCAGTTTTGAAAGCCTAGTTTATTGTAACAGCATTTCTTGTGTTATGTTTTGAAACAAATTGAAGTAGTAGTGGTGTACGGGCACATTTTGAAGTGCCAGAGATGTGTGCAGCTGCAACAGTGCAGGGAGGGGTGACAATACTATTTCTATGGGCCGGTGTGCGAGGTGCTGGAGTGAAGCTCTGGTGTGCCCTGGCATCACTACATCTCTGATTAGTAGTTTCACAGATACCAATAGATCTATATGTAATTTCTATGCAAATTTGTGTTCTTAAATTCTGGATCACGACCATAGTCTGGAGATCCTAGTCTATGATTACAACCTTTCTTGAGCTAAAAGTGAAGACAAATTGAATCAATTTTGTGATTATAGTACAGCTCAGAAATACGTTTTTTTGCTTTCAAAAACAAACACAGAAACATGTTGATTAGTAAGAATATTTTGAACAATGTCTTCCAATCCAATTACATGTATGTTCAAAATGTTAAACACTATGTATGATTTGTTTCAAAACACATTATGTTACTTATGAGCTGTACTGCAGTTGATTAGCTGTGATACAGTTGTGGAGAGACATAAGCATGTATGTGCGTGCACATGCATGGACAGACAGACAAAGACACACACACACACACACCCACATGAGCAACATTTCTCACTAGGCAGCATCTATCACCATCCTTACCTTCAGTTAGTAGTTGTTCTGCTATATTGATACCATGCTGCAGTATATCACCACACTGTTGAAGCGGTGCTAGTGCACTCTGCTCATACTCATCTACCTCACTGAGTAATTCACCGAGGCGTCCATCCAGCACATCACTGATGCATGTCTTTAATTCAGCATAGTGTGTCTTCAGCTTTTGGCGAGAATTACCGGCACTACTGGTCACCTGTACACGATGAAAGCAAGAACGAGAATTGCTTCAAGAATATAAATATTACAAATATTTAGAAATTTTTTTATTTTTTGGGTGTATACACACCATCCTATTAGATAAAGTACCAGTACACACTCTTCTAGTGTCTCAGAAATAATTCAATTTCTGACAACAGGATGATAAGTACCCTTTACCCCTTAAATATGTTCAAGAAAATTTCAATTTTGTCAAAGAAAAGTTCCTTCTGATGAGCAGACGATTTTTGAAAATTTATCACTGGAATGACTGGCTTGGTTATTGAGTGATAAATTATTTTAAATACATGTAGTCTTCTCTTAGTGTGCAATGGACATTCATCACGACGACCTCACAAGGCATTTTTGGCTGGCTTGATAGTTAAAGGATTAATATCTAATGTAGCCACTAATTAGTTGTTGTGAAATGAGATTCTGCGGGGAGGAGAGGACTAACAGTCTTACAGTACAGCTCAGAAACACAAAACATGTTTCAAAACAGTAACATTGTGAAATGAGATTCTGCGGGGAGGAGAGGACTAACAGTCTTACAGTACAGCTCAGAAACACATAACATGTTTCAAAACAGTAACATTCTGAATACAATGTAAGAATTGTTCTGTTAAATATTTTGGACTTAATTTGATTGGGCTTCCAATCTAATTAATTGCCAAATCAGGGTTATAAATCCAAACATGTAAATGAAAAAATCTAGTTGCAACTTATGATGCCATTTCATACATTTTCACGTCGCCCACCGCAGATTAAGGTTGCCCGTATATGTTACGCTAAATGACAAAGAAAATTAGAATCACTATTGCTTTGTCAAATAAATTCTGACATGTCTGAAGAATGGCCACAATTATTCAGAAATGGCATTAGGCATACTAGTTACTCTTTCTAATAATTAAATAAATAAATGACTTAAAACGAAGAGTTAGTCTGTAGGTATCAAAAACACAGTATAGTACTATTATAGTCTGAGTATTTATCATGGTTGCGCTGTGTACCATTAACAGTCAAAGTTTAGTTGCCCTTTTGAAAATCAGGTTGCCCCGGGCAACAGGTCAAATGGGAATTTCGATCCCTGCAAATATTCAACAGTACATTTCAGCTGCACTCTAGCTGTAATTATTCAGTTGCATGCAATGTAACCTGTGCTAATTTTGAAAAGGGTCATGCTGTAACCTTTGTTTGGACAACCATTTTGACATTTTTAAGTTGAAAAAAACCCAAGTGCGAGTGCACATTATATTTGTGACATAGCCAGCTTTTGCCAAAACATAACAAATTTGACAGACCCACTGACAGACTTAACCAACTTACAAATGTGTACTAGAAGTTTGTGAGTTGCAACAAAAAACATAAGGCTACTACATACCTGTATCTTTGCCTCTGACAGTGTTGTAATAAGTTCTTGAAGTTGTAATCTTTGCGAATGAGCACTGTCAATAATCTCAACAACATTGCTTATTGGATCATCACTCATGATGGTGTACATCTACAACACAAAACAAGTCTCTATAAATCGTATTCACACAATACAATACTTTGAGCAATAGTAACTGTATACCAAGAAATAAAGTTCCATCTACCGGTAATGTAATACATGTACTTAACACTTTTACCGATGAATTCCCCATATCTGATTTTCAAGGCAAACGACGCAGGAAAACTATTGACTATTTTGAAATTAATGGACCATTCCATTTTTAGCTATGCCCCGCCCATCACTAGCTAAGCTCCATCCACACCTCGCTGTGTTGGGATTGATCGATCCCCAAATGCTCTAGCTATCAATTTCCTGAAAACTATACAGGGAAGCTGTTGAATATTTTGTAACTAATTTGACTGGGTGCGCAACAGCGCCGAGTCAAATTAGTTTCAAAATATTCAACAGAATATTTATTAAATTGTAAAAGCAAACAATTTGTACAACAACGCATAGACCGTCTTCAAATATGCGTTCGTGACGTACTTATCGACGTGATTCATTATGATATCATTGTACACATCACGCAGTTCATTATGACATCATATGATGGGTGGGTACTCTGGAAAGGTGAATTGCAATGGCTTCCAGTCAAATTAATTTCAAAATTCTCAACAGAATAAGTTTTATATTATAAGGAATCTGGTTTTTTTTTTAGAGATTTGTCAGTGAAAGGGTTAACACAAGAGTAAAGATAAACATGACAACATTACAGTGCTAGCCAAGTTAACCATTTATAATGGTGAGATCGGCCAAAACTAACCGTGGCAGGGGTCTTGAGAAATGTCCATTTACAGGCCAAGATAAGAATATTTGTGAAATTTTACCACTGGAATAACTGGCTCAATAATCGAGCCAGTCTTTGGCTTTCTTTAGCCTGTCTCCAAACTGTGGTGATTGGGTTATCTGGGCCTGAGGAGAGGACAAGTTGTATGATTCGGAAGTTAATATTGTTCCCCGTGTCATTCCTGCATTAGGTGTCTAGATACTGAGTAACAATCCTAGTATCATAGTTCATATTCTTGTTGGAATTTACTATGGAGTGTAGGTGCTTGTGCATTCTAATTACACATGGTCAGCTAGATAGGGCTTCACGATATACCGATATCACATCGAATACCAGTATCGCAAGTGTACCAGTTTAAATATCGATATGATTATATGAAAATCGAAAAACCGATATATAGTGTATATATAGTGTAATACTGGTATGACATTTTTTTGTTGCAAATATAAATATTAAAACATATTCCGATGACAACTTACAGGTAAAAATACGACTTCACAAAATCTTGTAGCTTTGAGATCTTGCGAGATTTTGTATTATAATCAGTGCCGAAACAAAACGCTGTGAAAAATCAATAATTCCAAGCACATACGCCAGTGACCGGGGGTCATAACCATTTTAATACTTCATGTCAAATACCACCACCTGGCTGTGGCTATATAGGGTCTAAGAAATATTCTATTGAATATTTTTAAAAGGATCTTGCTGATAACCTTTGCAGCCTAAACCTGCAACAGTTTTCAGTCAAAATTATTTCAAAATATTTAACAGCTGTTTTTTTACTTTCAACACCAATTATCTGAAACTGTCTATATACTTAAGATGACTTGACATGTAGATGTGTAGACGTCAACTTTCACTAATTCAATCGCTTTTATTATGAATGGATCTTTCCCTCTGCTTAGCATTTGAAGATAGACAGCTGGCAGATAATCCCAAGGTAGCATTAGTTTCCCAATAAGCTATTCTGATAATATTAGCAATTCTATATTCACCATTCCCAATCTCATCTGATTACTATTAATGAGCCTCGTTTTGACTTCCATTGGCGAGTTCCGCTTTCCGGTCCAATTTAACATTTTACGTCTTGTGCAAATTATTAAAATCCTTTACAAATTTGTTTTAAAATACGCAAATTATGCAAGAAATACTGTTATCTAATACTTTAGATGACATTTTAACTTTGCACAACTTGTGTATTTGAGAACAACATGTAAGGGAATTGTAGATATTTGCCGACGAGATGGCTTCACATAGCTTTCAAAGCATAATTTTGGGGAACAAATCAGACGCAGTAAGATTTTAAGTATTTTATTGAACAAAAAACATGGTTTACATTTCCCTCCAACATTTTCCACAAAAATAATACCGATATTCGATAAATACCAGTATGAATAGTGATATCGATACCGGTATTGCTTTTGCGAATACCGTGAAGCCCTACTGCTAGATCATGTTTCTAGTTTTCCAGAATTTAAATTTTTGGTGTGTAAGTCAGTTATGTGTGGGTACTCTTCAACCAGCGTGTTTTGTTAATAACGTTATGGAAATCACATTTCCCTTTTGGCCATGCCGCGTAGATGTTTGTGTATACTGGTTGTTAAGCTGCCTAGTTGTGCCTGCATGTATATGTAGATCTCCTTGCATACCGAGTTTCTCCACTTGCTTCTACTGTAGGTGTAAACGTTTTCTTTTGGAATGTTTGGTTTTGCAGACCTGCTGGCAGTGCCTGATATTGTGAATTCAGGTGGGTGGTTATCTTGTGGCTCATCAAACATCAGCTCATTTCTATTTCTGGTCTTTCTTTTGTTTAGTGGGGATATAGTGTATGTATTTGGTGCACTGATAATGGTTTCAGTTTCCATGGTCTTGGAAATCTGCAACAGTTTGAGTAAAACGTCTGCAGGTTGCGCTACACTGTCTGCTACACGTAGCAGTAATTCAGTGGTCGCAAGTCCACTCACTTGTTTGGCTTCACGCTTCATCTGGGTGACTTGTTGTGTGTCTGCGTGTATGTTGACAGTTCATCCCCCACATCCAACAGAGTATTGTGGTGTTGGCCGACTCCAGTGAAGGCTTGGATACACTTTGTATTGTTAGGTGCTCAGTATTTGCCATATCGGTCTAAGAAATGAAACTTCAAACAAAATGTGGTGGCGATTATGTCATCAGGCTTAAAGTTATAAGACATACATGTATTAATGTTTAGTATGCAACTCTATAAAAACGTTTGAAGAGGACTTAAGTCTCTTTCATTTATTCTTCTGCGAAATTTGATTGGAGACATCATAAAATGGGTCTGAAAATGGATAAATTAGATGTGGAATATGTATGGAAGAAACATGGAATCTAATACTACATACATGTATGTATGAATACTGACTTTGATTTACTCACAGACAGACAAACAACCCAATGAGATCAGTATGATCGATTCATACGTCTCTGCAAACACAATTTTGGAAAATACCCCAAGATATACATGTAATGATTTTGTGCTCAGTATTCATTCATATGCCCTATGTTCATTTGGCAATTTGACAGCTCTATGAACATAGCTAATTCACTAAAAGCATGACCCACTGGCAAATACAACTTTGGAGAAAAAAAATGTAATAATTTAAGCGCAATGTATATGGCTACTCACTAGATTTTCTCCCCTTGTCAGTGAGTATATTTCAACAGGAAGCTAAACAAACACAACTGTATTATAAGACAGTATAAAAACATTAACAAATATGTATATGGGCAGTGCACGCAGGAAAACCTATTTAAGATATGCCCCTTTAGCCATACTCAAAGGATGCAGGAAAATATTAATAAAGAAATTAATAAGAATGAGGATGCATTATTTCTCACACAGATTAATTTTAACTCACACATTATATATTTAAATTAGACTGCCCGAGTTTTATCACATTACCTTGAAGCTTTGTCTCAGAAAACATGACAAATATTGTGTGAGTAAACATGTACAGAACACAACACACAGAGATGGGCTCCTACATGGCCGTCCTGATTGACAGCAACTGTATTATAAACTGAACAGTATTTTACACCACACAAGTTCAAGCGTGAGTGCGTGTGAATGCGCGTGATTGAGCGTTGATTAGGCATGTTTGTCTGAATTTGAGCCATTTAATAATCAAGACTGGCAAAGATGGAAATCCCATTGACAGGATGCTGCAACAACTTTCATTCAAATTAATTTAAAAATATTCAGCAACATTCGTGCCATATTGATTTAAATCGATATATGTACAGTCAATTACTATAGTTGTAGTATTCTATATTGACAATATATATATATATATAACTGAATTTAGGGAATAATTTGAGTTTAATGTAGACCTGTACCCTTTTGCACTCTGCCTAGGTCCATGCACACATTGCTAAAAGATTCAAATCTGCTAAGTGGTTGATAAATATTGTTAAAGTTTGAATGATATTTTGTTCTTTTTCATCTTTTCTAATGGGGCCAAATTTCAAATCGCTAATAGCATGTAGAAGTATAAAGGCGAAAATTACTGTATCATACAAACTCATAAGAACTACATGTGACAGTAAGCACCCTAATGTAAGGACTCCTTGCTGCCTGTACTCGACCCCAAACCTGATAGGCTAGTACATGTACCTAACATTTGTACCATAGATGTCAAAGGTGTCCCATACGTAGGCATTGTGAATGCCATTTAGATTATCATATGCAGTTGATTCTAAGTGCCTACAGGCTTTTGATTGCATAAACATCATGACTCGTTAATTTATAGCATCAATGATATTAAATGGTTGTAGTTGTTATTTCAAAATTAAAATTTTTAGTATAAAGTTGAGGAATATGAAATCTTTAGGTATAAACTGATACAAAAATGTCTGTTACTACAAATTTTCATTGATTTTATAAGTAAATCACATAACATTGTAATTTTACAACACAAACTACAATTATTAATCCACGACTTATACATGGTGTATTGGTTAGCAACACTTGTGTCATATTGGTAAAAAATGTCCCATACGTAGACAGTTTTTTGAATAAAATCTTAGCCACAGTCTTGACTCATGATCTTCTTTACATATTTTACATGGTCAGAATATTATATTAGAAGTTATTGGCATGGCCTGCCTGGAAACTGTTGTTGCTTTCCTGTGTGCTTGCCTTGAAATGGAGATAATTGAATTTCATCAGGGAAAGGATTAACACAACTATTTCTTCTCGGGTAATAACCAAAGTACACGTATGAGTTTCTAAATTGGTTTTGCCAATTCGCATAGATTTACACTTATCAGCATTAAATTGGAGTACCCATTTACTTGTCCATTCGTTTAACAAGTATATATCTTGTTGCATTTCGTTAGCATCATCATTGGATTTTATGCCATGAAAAAGTTTTGTGTCATCCGCATACAGGTTCATGTATACTTCACTATTGTTAGCTATCACATTACCTAAGTCATTTTATGATTTATATATAAAACAAACAACACTGGTCCTAAAACTGATCCCTGTGGTATCCCGCTAAATACTGATTTCCATTCTGAGGGTTCATAACTAATGATTACTCTCTGGCTACTGTGACAAGTAGCTTTCTATCCATTTAATTAGCATAATTTAGCATGTTCTTGTCTATGCAGAGGCTACTCCAAAATCAGTCCACTGTATTGGCAGAATTGCAGTATGACTTTGTGATGGTCTGATTAGCATATGGCCTGTTCAATGTGTTTATCGTTATCCGGGTCTCCTCGGTGTATGACGATAACAGCCGCCATCGAAAACAGCCGCCGGTAGATCAATAACAGCCGCCAGGTTATATCCCGGCCTATTCCTATAGGCGTATTGCTCCTACTATTATTACCTGCTATGTATGTCTCACTATATTGTTAATCATTTAATACTCAAGAAGAGGAAAGGAAAGGTTACATTGTTAAAGATCGGACCCTGTTTCTATAATTTAATTTCTGTAATGCGGTAGTTTGAAATCAAAAATACGTTTGAAACGTATGACTAGATTAATTAAAATCTGCTTGGTAATTTTGTATACTATCATGATTTGGATTCATTTTTATATGTGGAAATGAGCAAAATTGACTGCCGTATGTTTGAATAAAAATAACTTCGAATGTAAGTGCAAATTTAAGACATACAAATATTTGATTACAAGTTAAATAGACATACTACGGAAAATGTGAATTTACAATGTTTGAAAAAGATCCATTAAAGAGTTGAATTGATTTCGTCAAAAAGGGTAGATTTGGAATGTACGAGATTGTACTGTATGGAATTTAAAATGAGGAAAATAAATTTGAAAAACTTGAAAAAGAATTTGAATCTTACAAGTTTGTGTCTGTTTGGCTCGAAAGACTAATACAGACTGATCAGCAATCTAAGGCCAGTGGATGTCCAGCAAGTGCATGTGCGTTTCTATTTGCTGAAGACGTTTCTGAGAGCTGATTGGCTAGAGCTAGAGCAATGTTCATTGTATTTGTTGAGGATATTCAACCCATTGTAATGGTTTCCTGCAATTAAATCTCCTAGCCTAGTTGATACAACGCTGTGGGTGCTAACAATTAAATAATCCCCGTTGGTTTTTTTTACGCCAAAAATTAAAATTTTGTACCCTTTCTCCCAATGAATGCCAACAACATTTAACGCACACATTGCGGTGGTTCAACCGGAATAACCATTGTTGATTGTGGTTGTAAAAAAACCCCGTTCATATGTATGATGATGATGAGGTTGTTGGGTTTAAAAAGAATATATTAGCCTAATGCGTAGCACGCACCACCTACTATATCTAAGGTGAACCACTTGAGGTTTCCTGATGCTGGTTAAAAAAACATGTGAAATAGCACCTGGTGGTTCTAAAAATAAATCTGTTTGTCTGAGGATGACCACTTAAGTTAATGCGAGGCAGCGGCGACTTTCACTAAGAGATATAATGATGTATGATGATGGTGGTTCTTAACCCATTCAACGATGAATTCCCTATATCCCATTTTCAATGCTGTCATACAGAAAAAACGGTTGCATAATTAGAAATTAATTTGACTGGAAGCTGTTGCTGCCTTAGGCAGAATATATTTTATCCTGTAAAGAATTTACTTTTTCATGGAGTTGTTGGAGAAAGGGTGATGGTTCTTAAAAACGGTCATACAGTTTCCTATTCATGTCACTGTCTGGGAAGCCCAAATCTAAAACGCGTTTACGTGAGGCAGCAACATGATTCTATGACATAAGACGAATTCTGGCGGTTCTTAAATTTAGTGGAGCACTTGAGTGGTTGTTGGTTCTCAAAAAAACATTTCTATGCGACTTTCAATAAGAATTAGCATAAGCAATGCAAAGGTTCCTACTATTAATATAGTTTGTTGAAAATCCACCGCCTCTCGCAACAATAATAAACACTCATACATAGCGTATTGTTATCATAATCATATATATATAGGCCTCTGCTTATAAGATGAACAGACACTGCATCACATATTGTAAAAATATTTACAATAATTCATGTGCCGGTGCCTACGTGTGCGTGCGTGAGCTTGAAATTGTATATACGTGAGAAAACGTAACTGTAATATATGTTTCAGTTTGGTACTTCCGATATGCCGGATCAGTATGCCTACGTGGTTTCGACTTCCGCCTGCCAATTCATTACACTAACATTCATAACCCGCATCTCATATCTCGTTTCAATATAACACCTGTTTATTTTCTTTCCACCTCACATTTGTTCCCTAGGCAGCAAAAGTGGACGATGAAGTAGCTGATGCTGTTGTAGATGATGTAGTCTAGTTGAACATTACCTACATGTAAGAGATTGATGGTAGTATGTACAAATTATTATATAGGCGTAGTTACAGCCACTGCCACCACCACCAGCAGTGATGACAATCCTGTTATAAAATTATTAATTAATAGTCTGTGTTGCACATACAACTTACAGGCAGGGTTGGTAAGTTTTGGACACTAGTGGTTTAAACCAGGTTTAAACCGTCCGCTCAAAATCGGTTTTGGACACCTGAAAAGTGTCCAAAACTCTGGTCAAAAATATTTCTCCATAAGCTTAAATTATATTTTAAGTTGATTAAAACCTGTTACTACCAGTCAAATTAGTTTCAAAAATATTCAGCAGGGCGTTTTCCTTATAATTGAGACTAGACTGTGATTCAGGGATTGAAACCTGGAAGACATACAACTGAATCTACTGATAGTGCATGTATTTGTCTAAACATTAAGTGCCTGTCTACCTGCTTTAAAATTGCCAACACATATATACACTGATCATAAGATCACAGCTCATACATGTAAGTGACAGTATGTCTGTTAAGATGTTTTTACTACTATTAGCTGACTTAGCCCTGCTAGTTAAGTTTTCTCATTGCTTTTTGATACATGTTTACACAACTAGCATACAGTGACTAACCTCTAGTCTGACAATTAATACAATTATCAGCTTATTTCATCACTATATAATTCTACTCCACTTTCTATTAGAAATCAGTTATCAAGTAAATCTTCTTAATTAAGTTCATCTGTTTAGTTCCTGTCTGGATGTTCTCTCAGTATAATATTAACTTTTAATGTTATTTGAAATATTTGATCAAAGATGTATTTTAAGGGTGGTAGGCTGAATTTTCATGCCTGTAATCTTAATCTGTTAACATGCATAATATTTGTAATAACTTTATATATCTTAATATACAATGTAATACAATTTGTATGTTATTATGGTGTTTTGTTTCTTTTATTGCATTATTACTAAGACTAGTAAGTAAGCATGAATAAGCATAGTCCAAATATGCTGAAATTAGTTTTGGACAGTTTAGGACTGGTTTAAACCCTTTAAGACAGGTTTTGGACAAAGTCTGTTCAAAATTAGTTTTGGACAGTCCAAAACCCAACCCTGCTTACAGGCGTCCATAGTTAGAACCACCACCACCCCCACCACCAGTGATGACAACCACGTTATATGATTATTGATGAGGACAGTGTCTCATATGCTTCTTGAAACCGCAGCTCACGTGATCTGTCCAAAGCATCTGTAGCGGAATATGCGGATGACTAGACATCGTCAGACAATTGATTTGTCACAACCGCCATTTTCAGGGCCAACATATGTGAGAGACCAGACGACATCGTCAGGCATAAAATATATGTTGCACATATTACTACTTATCAATGCTGGATGCTAATATATTAGTTGAAGAAGAAAGGCACTTTCTGATGAATTGCCAATAAAGTTTGATTGATTGAAATAAAATACAAACTAACGCATAACACACAAATGCATAACAATCAACATATGTCACGGCATCCGATTGCATGATACGGTGCATGGCTCTCAATAGACCTTTCCAGTTTATCCATCATATGATGTCATAATCAACTACGTGATGTGTAGGATGATGTTATAATCAACTACGCCATGAATGACGTAGATAAGTCATCACAAATGCGTAATTGATGACGTACTAAGCGTTGTTGTACGAATTGTATATGTGTGTGTGTTGTAATTGCGTTTATTTGCTAGTTCCCAATGCTAGGGTCTAGACTCACGCCTGGCCTTTGTGGTTTCTGTTGTGCATGCGTGTGTTGATCGTTGGCTCTCGATTTTGTCTCATGTTGAAGATGGCATGTGCTGTTCTTGACCATGGCTTTTCTGTTGCTCCTCATGCTTGGGCGTGGGGGATGGCGAGGGCCTAACGGGGGTGGGGAAGGGAATGGGGTAGGTGCTGGGTGGGGGGGGGGTATGGTCTTATGACCTGATGTACCCTAAGGGGGGGGGGGGGGGGCTTTACGTCAGAGACCGCTCGGCCACTTTGGGGGTGGGTGCAGGGAGGTTGGGGTCTTTAGGGTCCTGGGACCCATTTGCTCTTCTGGCCATCATCCGAGTAGGCACCTGCGCGCACTTGTTTGATTTTGATTGATTAGGCAGCCCGTATGGTGACTGCGTCCGTCCGAGGATGAACTCGATCAGTCCCGGGTTGCATCCCTCCATAGACGCATTGAAAAGTCTGAAAGATTCTAATTCTAGCAATTTTGTTTTGATTTTGCAATCCGTATGTTGCGTGATTTCATCCGAGGACGAATCCATTCAGCATCCGGTTTATATTGATTATGCCGAAATTTCTTGTCTACCTAGCTCACGTTCACACAGTGATGAGGACTGTATGACGGGACCTCAGTTTAAAGTCCCATCTGAGACGACTGAGCAAGTGGGACCAAGTACATTGCTTAAGCGTACTCCAGCAGCTTGCTGTGCCCAGAATTGTCCGTCAGTCTGTCCATTTGTTGATTGGTTTGTCAGTCCGTTCGACACACAAACATACCTGCTGACGGACCACGAATAAGATGGACACACGGCCATATCCCTCACGGTCCGTCGGCAGGCAGGCCCATCTGTTGTCCGTTCCAGTCCTCCATCTGTCCGGCTGTCGTTGTTGGGTTCATTGCCGCAATTTAGCTCCGGCTCTGAAAGAAAAAGAAGGAGAATAATGCTGAAAGAAAAAGAAGGAGAACAAAAGAAAACAGACAATATGGACAGATGTTTTGGGGCATGTGCTCACATACTCTGGGTCATCAATTCATGACATAGGCACGCACGAGTATGTTACTTATATTTTGTTTATAAGTGTTTGCAAGCTTGTTTGAACGTTTACAAGCTTATCGACACGCTTGAATAAGACTGATGTGGCGTGGTTTAACGATAACATTTACTGGGCGCATTTGTAAGATTATTCATTGCGACCACAGCTTATCAACACACATGAATAAGACTGATGTGGCCTAATGAACGCTAAACAAAATGTGTTCTGATTATGTGATGTGTTTGTCCGATGCAAGCACGAACTCGATTAATTCGTGGTTGATCTGTCGGTCACGCATCACCATAATGTCTTCTATAGGGTCAAGATTGAAATTTCCCTTTCTCAACGTATTGATGAGTTCCTTTCTAATGCCTGTATATTCAGTGCACCGTAGGAAGAAGTGGTCTAGAGTTTCAGTCTCCTTGCAGGCCTCACATTGGTCTGTGTCTGACAGGTTGAGTTTTTTCTGCATCTGGTTAACGCTGATCCGACCCATTCTGATGTGGCGTAATACAATGTCGCCTTGGCATCCTGCGATGTGGTTTGGTATTTGCGTTTGACTCCAGGGACGATTCTGAACAGGAATCTGCCGGTTGCGCTTTCGTCCCATTGTCTTTGCCATTTGCTGTGCCTTTTGACTAGGGTGTTCGCTTCGGACTTTGAGAGCCCTATGCTGGTCATAGTTCCATCTTTGAGTGCTTGTTTGGCTGCCTCGTCCGCCTGTTCATTGCCTTTAATGTCAATATGGCTTGGGACCCAGTCGATGTCCACAGTTTTGTCAGTCACCACAGTTGCATACAGCTGCCAAATTTCCTTGATTAGGTTGTCCCTGCTCTTGCTGCTGCTAGATTCGAAGCTCTTCACGTATTTGCCTGGATTTGCTGTTTTAATCCATTCTAGAGCCTTTTTAATTGCCACCAGTTCGGCTGTGTATATCGACAAGTGATTCGGAAGCTTGTACTTGAATTGTCTTTACTAGGCCTATTTAATAAAGATTCTCTTGAATATTTTGAAACTAATTTGATCGGGCGCTGTTGTTGCCATAGGTTTCAAAATATTCAACAGCTTACCCATATATTTGTATTAAATAAACCCAGCTAGCCTAAATCTAATAACAAATCATGCACAATCATAATTTTAGGAGCATGTTATCTACAATAGACCTATTAATAAATCGTTCAAAATCGTAATATGAACGTGTGTTAATATATATCTACACTCTATCGATCTTTGTATCAGCCACAATCAATTACGTCATGAATTACATAATTAATTCTGTCATAAATGCTTAATAGTCCATCAACTGGCGCCAAATTGTAGCCTACGAATTGTGTCTTTACTACAGCAACAGTGCCCAGTCAACTTAGTTTCAAAATACTAAACAGCTTACCTGCAGTTTTCAGGAAATTGAGATTCGGGGAGTGCATCGATAGATCCCAATACTGGAAAAGTGTGGGTGGAGCTTAAGCTGCTTAACTAGAGATGGGCGGGGCAAAACTAAAAACTGTATTCATGATTCATCCATTACTAAAACTTTGCAATTTACAAACCTATATGTTTATGGATTACATATCCATGGTAGTAGGCTCTACCAGAGTGGTACGCGGGCATCGAATTAACCACCGCCTAAAAAAAGAAACAAATATTATTGATGGTAATAAATTATCAAATAATATAATTCTCACAGTAAAAACATAATTGTAATCTTAGATGATAAAATAACTAGACACGAGATACAACACGCAGCGACGGCTGTTATCGCTATACCGGCGGCTGTTTTGGGTCTACTGGCGGCTGTTTTGGATCGCGGCTGTTATCGACTGTATTCTCCTTCTCTACGCTAGTGTCTCTTTACGCAAATCATAATCTGATAAATCAGTTATAGTCAATATACTATAGGCAATGCCTATTTTCATATTATCTGTGTTCGCTTATAGGCAACGACTATTTTCATATTATTAAAACTGGCTCTGTATAGTTTTATTTGCAATGCACTAAATCATTAAATGTTAGCGAATAGTTATTCACTTATTGATGACGAAAACTGGTGTCTAAAAATATTTAACAATTCCTAATTGCATACATAAATAAATAGGAAGATCTCAGATTAAAAAGAACGCTTAATGCACATTCATCACGATTACACTGCCATAATGTGTACAAGAATATCAGAATTTACTACAAATAGCAGTCAGTCAATTAATTAACATTTATGGGGGCTGACATATTGGATCTCGCAGATTCACGTGAATTCACGTGTGACTGAGAACGAGCTCGACGTCATCGGAGAGTCAACAAATAGTTTCAGGTAGCGAGCGGACAGGTGACAGCTGTGGAAAATTTGCCGTGTACAAAAGCGATACATTGGCTTATGTTACGGAGTGAATAAATACATACACGACCAAGTGTGGTCGAATCTGAAAATACAATGGCCTCATACACAACACTTTATCCAGGTTTGTATTTGTAATATTATTAATTTTCTGCTCAAATACTGTGACAGCTAAGTGATCTTATTCTGGCTCAATCTGAGTATCTGCAATCTGTATTTGCCAGTCATTGCCTCTATTATACTTATTATCAGACAGTACAAGATAGGCTTAGTCGGCGTGTGGAAATCTTACACTGCCTTGAGTGTCTCCAAGTCTATCAAGCAAACTGCTGTTTACAAATCAGCAATGGAGGAATCCAGTTCTGTGCTAAGCTCGAGTTCAAGTTAAATATTGATGTCCATCCTATGATCCACACCTCGCCAGTGTTGGGATTGATCGATCATTGGACTATCAATTTTCAGTAAAATATACAGTTAAGCTGTTGAATAATTTGAAACTAATTTGACTGGATCCGGTTGCTGCCTATTCTAAAGACATACAATTCGTACAACAGCGTCGTCAATTAAGCATTCGTGACAAGCTTATCTATGTCATTCATGACGTAATTGATTATGATAATCATTTTACAATGCATAAGCCATTGGCTTGTTATTGCCTCAGTGTTATTGTTATAGTTATAGCTTGCTCAGTCCAATTCAAAAGTTCTTTCTTTGAAGTAGATATCTAGTGTGTTCTTGAATGATTTGACTTTTATTGCTTAGTTAAGTCTCCTTGAACCTGTCACTATTTCAATGACATTCAAACCAAGACTAGTGACATCCTACACGTCACATAGTTGCTTATGACGTGATATGACTGATGGATAAATTGAAATCCATTCTCTACCTCTGTGGGAAATATTTCCAGCCACTGGTCAGTAGTGATTTCTCTGCTGATGACAGCAGTACATGAGTTCAACATCTAGACATATCCAGAGACTTATGCAATGCATTATCTTGATTGAACTTAATTATTATACCAACATGTTTTGAAAAAACCCCAGCAGGATTGTGCAATCTCCTCCATCTGTCTGTCCAACCAGCATCCGTCTGTGTGTCTGGCTCTCTCCTCCGAAACTTTTTTGGCGGTATTCAACCAAATTTGTTATGTCAGTTACCAATATGATTGCGGATTGCAAGACAATGTTTACATTAGGCTCCACCCATGGGGTGGGATGTGGCACAATGTCAAAGTCGTTGAATTCGACCAAATTTGGTATGTTAGTTACTGATATTATTACGGATTGTGAGACCGCGTTTTACAGTAGGGTCCACACCCAGAATGAGTGGTGGGAGGGGGCAGAATGTCAAAGCTGTTGGAATTCAAAAAAATTTGGTGTGTGAGTTAGTGATATGATAGTGGATTGTGAGACAACATTTACATTAGGTTCTGCCCCTCGTGGTGTTGAGGAATGTCATAGTGAGAGTGGTGGTGCATGCAGAACATCAAAGTTGGCGATAATGTGGGGATTTGCGATGGCGCACTATCGACTGCACGACTACACGTTCTCGTGTTTATTTAAATGTTGACCATTACTGACTGTTGGCTTATGCCTCTATGGCATGTATGGTGAGATCGTCTTCATCAAGAGTTATAAGACATCTGGCTGTTAATGATGCTGTGTAGTCTTACACGAATGGCTGTACATTCCTGTATATCCATCTAGATGGGTATTGAATGTGTGTACTTATGGTGCATCAGAAATGTACTATTTGTCTTTGAAGCTTATTCCAGATTGCTGGGATCCAAAAGAGCAATATTTGCGGCCAGCTAGACAATGTGGTTATCCCCTCTTTTCTGTGTGTCATGATTCTCCCCACGTTTTTCGAAGAAAAGTGGGGATTACGCCATGCAACCTGTGTGTGTGTGCGTGCGCCACATGGAAAATCGATTGTAAAGCACCTCGGAAACTGTTTTGATGGAGTTTAACCAAATTTGGTATGTGTGTTACTCATATGAGTGCGGGATGCAAAGGCATGTGTACTCAAGAGTCAAAAAGTCAAATTGATTGTAATGCAACTCCTCAGAAACCGTTAGACGAAATTCAACCAAATTTGATATGTGAGTTACCCATATGGATTGAGTAGTGCATCATGCCATTTACATTTGGCTCCGCCCCCACAGAGTAGGGAAGGAAGGGGTAAAATGGTAAAATTTTAACATACAGAAAGTGATTGTAATGCAGCTCATCTGAAACCATTAGACGGAATTCAGCCAAACTTGTTATGTCAGTTATCCATATCAATGTGGCGTGCATGAGCACATGTACATTTTGCCCTGGCCCCTCAGGTGAAGACAGGGTTCAAAACGTCAAGAAATTGATTGTAATGCAACTTCTCAGAAACCATTTGACGTAATTCAACCAAATTTACTAGGTATGTGAGTTACCAATATTAATGTGGTGTCAATGAGTACATTGTACATGTACATTTGACCCCACCCCCTCAAATTGGGTATGTGAGTTACCCATATGATTGCGGCGTGCAAGAGGATATTTACATTTTTACTCTGCCCCCGGGAGATGGGTTGTGGAGGATCAAAAGATCAAAGCAGTGAATGTACGGATTTGTGACGATGCATCATCAACCGAGCAATCTAGTTGATCTTGTTTCGTTGTAATATATGCCAGATAACATTTTATAGACCTCAATAATGTGAACCCGGAATTCTGAGAAAAACTAATGTTGACAGCTCCAATTTCCTAAGTTGTCTTCATAGCATTCTCCCAGTTAATTGTTTTATGGCTCACATCTGGACATTTTCAATTTAATGATTATCTGTGACTCTTTCTGTTACCCTTAAAAAATTCATTATTTATCCGGTGAAATTCCAATATCTCAACTTCCATGACAACTATACAGTATAACTGTTGAATATTTTGAAACTAAAATTGACTTGAACATGTTGATGCCATAGGTCAAATTACATGTAGTTTCAAAATGTTCAACAGAACATTCACTCCATCATAAAAAATGTGTCATGCCTGGTCTGTGAGCATTAAAGGGTTAAATCTGGCACATGGATACATTGTGACAAGAATGTGATTTTATCATATCTTGATGTTCCCATATCAGTGTGGAGTGCATGAGGACACTTAAATTTGGCCCCCACCCCCAGGGTGGTGGGGGTGGATGAGTGAGTGGGTGGGTGGGGTGTCAAAAGCTCAGGAAATTGATTGTAATGCATCTCCTCCAAAACTGTTGGACGGAATTCAACAAAATTTGATATGTGAGTTTCCCATATAATGGACCTTTCCATTTTTAGCTATCCCCCACCCATCACTATCTAAGCTCCACCCACACCTCACCGTGTTTGGATTGATCGATCACCGAATGCCCTAGCTATCAATTTCCTGAAAACTATACAGGGAAGCTGTTGAATATTTTGTAACTAATTAGACTGGGTGCTGTTGCTGCCATAGGCAGCAACAGCGCCAAGTCAAATTAGTTTCAAAATATTCAACAGAATATTTATTAAATTGTAAAAGTAAACAATCTGTACAACAACGCATAGACCATCTTCAAATATGCGTTCGTGACGTACTTATCGACGTCATTCATGACATCATTCATTATGATGTCATTGCACACACCACGCAGTTCATTATGACGTCATATGATGGGTGGGTACTCTGGAAAGGTGAATTGCGGAGTGCAAGAGGACATTTACTTTTGGCTCCACCCTAGGGTGGTGTGTCAAAATGTCAAGGAGATGAGTGTGGGGATATGTTATGAGGCATTGATCATCGTCCAAGCAATCTACATGTAGTTGAATTTGTTATGTGCTGCCCAGGCACTCAAAGAAGACGACTGCATATATTTGTAAAATATTTCATGACTTTTTCATGAGTACTATACAGTCAGTAGATGCATTAGAATGATTAGACTATATCTTAGGCTCTCTGCTTGCAGCCAGAAGCCTATTGTATGACTTGATTTGAAGTAGTACTTGTTCAATTGGAAAACTGAAATCTAGTACGGGTTGAATTAAAACATTTATCAAGTTTGATGTTATTATGTTAAATGATGACTTAAAAATACAACAGGAAACAGGATTTAAATGTGATTCACCATCATGAAGATAAATTTCTCTTATCTCTGTTATATCTGTCACTTGTAATGAAATTAGATTAGTTCCAAATCCTTTGCTGCATCTTGATATCGCCTTTTCAATGTTTATTATCACTTGTCAGGGATTGAGTAAATATTGCATGAAGATACAATTTATTGTCAAGATAATTTTGTTTACTTTCTATATCTTGCATACTTGATCTAGAGACTAGAGTGCACATTGCTCTTAACCTACATTGTAACTGGCTCTCCTGTGGAGAACAGGTGATATTTTACACATTTAAAAACAGTACATGTGTATGTGATGGAGTGTTTGCTTTGTCTTAGATAGATTGATTAATTGATTGATTGATTGATTCATTCATTCATTTCTGACATATTTTTATTTACATTGTCAATGCCTAATACAGAAAATAACTATGCAACAGATAAGTCTATGTTCTTAAAGTTCATATGTGCATACATGTAATTGCCTGGTGTGGTATTTATACAAGCCTTTAACGGTCAAAATTTGTCAAGAAAATTGAAATTCTTGCTCATTTTATATCCATTTGCATGGGAAGAGAATCCTATTATTGAAAATTTACCATTGGAATAATTGGTGAGGTTACCGAGCCAGTCATTTCACTGATAAATTTTAAAGCTTATCTTCACTTGCGCCACAGATGAACATTTCTCCTTCGATCAATACTCGCCATTCTATTATTCTTCTATTACTTCTGATACTCACCATTCTATTACTTCTGATACAGCTAGCCTGGATAGCGGGGCCCTAGGACTATAGACGTAGTAAGCTTTACCGACTGCTGGAACCGGGTACTCGGCTCCCAACTGCCGAGTACCCGTTTGCTCATTCTTGTTTGCATAGCAACAAGACACATGCTTTTTTGCAGTTGGAAGTCTTGAGATTATGTTAAGTCTTTTTTCTGTGTAATTGTGATAGCTTTGTGCGCTCTCTAAGGATATATTGGATTACCATGGATGCTGCCGATGATAACCAGGTTGTATATTTCCATGTTATTCCATAGTTAAAAGACTTAGGTCTTCAAAATTTCGTCTGTGTCGCATGTTCCAATTTCTAACCCCAAAGAATCTGGGACGTGTGTTAACAATGAAATATGCCAGATGATCGCCTTCCTTTAAACCCCAACAGGCGATAAGCAGATATGAAATAGGTGTTGGCTTGACGGTGTTTTAACATGAAAATCGGCTGACGTCGTTCTCCGTAAGATCCGAGCGGGTGACGTCACACCATGTTACTCGGATGTTTATGTGAAGAAAATGTTTCATTAATCCATGCATCTGATTCTAGGTGCTGCGTACTTTAATTGGTACCAGAAAAACTTTGGAATTTTCAAGTTTTGCGTGTTATCACGATCTGTTTGCAATGATCAGTGGTTTCAAAATTCTTGATTTAGATGTGTGGTCTGCGGTTGTACCGTGTGCTACAGCAGTTTGTTTACATTTTGTTGTTTCTTCACATATCGTTTTGGCCTTCGTTAGGAGTATAATTTATATTTATTAGTAAATATACCCCGAATGCTATGCGATATGATTCCTGGTTCCGTTATACATCCTTGAGGATCAGTGTATGGGTGTATTATTGCCCACTTCGTTCTTGTCGTCATAATCAATGCGATCTTTGCTGTAATGTTGCGGGGTGGGGTGCGGGAGGGTTAACAGTTAATTTATGGTCAAAATATTTGAAAATTTATTTTCAGCCTTCCATTTCTGTTTCGTTCCGCTTGCCTATTGTAGGTTTGTGCTTATTTATAGGCCAAGCCAGCCCCGCCATCATGTGATGAGTGGTTTGCCGCCAACCGACACGGTGACGGGTGTGGGTGGCCAGGCGTGTTACTCACCTATCTCGCCTAGTCCGGCGATCAGACATGGGGTGCCGTTGGCACCCGTGTTTGGCCACGGTTCTTCAACCGCTACGGGTCCGCAGTTTCCGCATGGTTTTCTGTGCGGGCCTACTCCATGGACTGGTGTGTTCCATGGGGTGGCGGCGGAAATGTACGGTACCGGAGTTCCTGGCATATCAGCAATGGCTCCTAGTCGGGAGGCCGTTGCTGGTAGGGCCATGAACATGTCAACGGGTGACGCGTTCACGGGAGTGTCCTCCTCGGAGACAGATTGGTCTGAGGCTCTGGCTTGGCTAGCCAGTGTAGACCCGTCTGTGGTTCCACAGCTGAGGAGGATGCACCCCGTCCATCGGTGGCATCGATTAGGACGGGGATCTTGCCCGCAGCCCGGATCCAGTCTATTGGACTGGATCCAAGGTTTATGGAGTTGCTTGATGCTATTTATAGCAAACAACTCCTGACCAAGGGCCACCTTCCTGCGGTCTCCAGGGAGGTGCGGGCGAGGTGTCGTATTCCACGGCGGGAATACGACAGCTATGGTGTTGTCCTGTCGGTCACCGAGGATGACCGCTGGGTACTGGGTGTCCAGAGTGTGCTGGAGCGGGTGGCCCCGCCCCGGCACTGGTGGACAAAGCTCAGGTACACCATGACGAAGTCCTGTCCCTATGTGATGAGGGGGTGAGGGCAGCAATGAGTACTGTCAACCACTCTTATCGCCTTCTTCAGTCGGTGTGGGCTGAAGCGGGGGCAGGCCACCCTGTGCCACATGTGGCGCTTTCGTGCATTAATGATGGCCTGGTGCTGTCTATGGATGCATTGGCAAGGGTGCAGGCGCGTGTGACTAAGTCCGGGAGGCAGATGGTCCTTGACCATATGCGTCCAGCTACTGCCGTCAGGGAGCGTCTTCTTGGGACGCCCCTGACAGGCCCTAGCATCTTTGGTGGCCAAGCGCGGGCCATCTTAGAGGACACGGCCAGCATTGCGCTGAATTGGTTGGCGGTTAATCTGCAGCTAGAGCTAGTGCATCAAGCACACACACTAGGGGCTGTGGCCAAGCCGCTGACCGGACAACCTTCTAAGAAGCAGAAAAAGCACAAAAGCAAGGCAAAAGCTAAGCCTAGTGCAGCTTCTGCTTCTACTGGGTTTTCTCAGCCGCCTCCGGCGAAGAAAGCCAAGAAGGTTGTGGAGGCCCCTACCCTCCACAATGTTGCTCGTGATCGCCCAAGAGGCGGGAAGGGGAAGGGTAAGTCCTCAAAGGGCAGAAAGAAGGGAGCGGATCGTACCTGAGGGTACTAGGGCTCCCTTCGTATCTGCCTGGACGACACCTGTGCGACACGAACAGCGGTGCCAGTTAGACCAGCCACGCCAAGACCAAAATGGTGCTCACTCTCTTTCGTCAAGAGAGGGGGGAGCGGATTGAGAGCCAGACACCCCCATTAGGCGTCGATTCGTCTATAGTGGGTGGAAGGCTCATGCTTTTCGTCGAGGCTTGGCAAGGTGTGACGTCAGGCAGTCTGGTCCTGGGATGGTTATCCCAGGGGTACATGCCGGAGTGGTGGGACTTTCCACCACAGAATCTGTCTGTGGCACCTGTCTGGACACCCGTACCAAGGGAACCAGACAAGTTAGAAGCCATTCAAAACGAAGTGTCAGGTTTGCTTCTGAAGGGAGCAATAAAACCAGCAAAACGGAGCACTCCAGGCTTCTATTCAAACATGTTCCGTGTCCCCATGAGCACAGGGGGATGGAGACCCGTACTCAAGCTCAGGCCATTAAATTGGTTTATCCATACGCCTCGGTTTCAGATGGAAACTCCGAGGTCGGTAATGGCAGGATTGAGGAAGGGAATGTGGTGTGTATCGATCGATCTGAAAGATGCATATTTCCACATTCCAATGAACAGAAGTTGTCACAGGTTTCTGAGATTTGCATTTCAGAATCAAGTATGGGAGTTTATAGTCCTCCCATTCGGCCTGTCGACTGCTCCACAGGTTTTCACCAGAGTAGTCGGTGACAGCGTTCCTCAGAAGAGAGAACGTGGCGCTTCACACCTACATAGACGATTGGCTGATCAAAGCAGACACATCAGTCAGGTTAGAGGTGGATACTGCTCTGACTCTGAAGGTGCTTTCAGATCTAGGCTGGATAGTCAACAAGGAGAAATCCGAGTTGACACCCACTCAACATTTCTTTTATTTAGGGATTCGATTCGATCTCAACGAGGGCAGGGTTAACCCGTCAGAGCCCAGAGTGGTGTCTCTGTTAGCCATCCTCAAGAGTTTTCGATTGGGAAACCACATTCAGGCGAGGCGGTTTCTTCAGATGCTGGGCATGATGGTCTCCATGGAGAGCAGGTAAGCCCGCTCTGATGCCAAGATCTATCCAGTTGTATCTGATGTCTCTGTAGAAACAGAGAACAGAACCCTTGTCAAAACTGGTGCCAGTTTTGGAGCCAATAATGTCGCATCTTGCATGGTGGAAAAAGCGTTAGAATCTCCTAGTAGGAGTTTCGCTGCACCTACCCCACCCCCAGCTGTCCGTGTACACGGATGCATCGCTGGAGGGATGGAGGGCCTGCCTGGGAGAACACCAGGTCTCGGGGACATGGACTCTCCAAGAGAGCCAGCTGCATATCAATCTGTTGGAAATGATGGCAGTGGAACTGGCATTGGAAAAGTTTCTTCCAAAAGTCAGGGGCAAGGCGATATTGATACGGTCGGACAACTCGACAGTAGTATCATACATAAATCGCCAAGGCGGGACCAAGTCACCAACACTATGTATCAAAGTGTGGCACTTGATTCAATGGTGCAGGAATTACTCGGTTGTTTTGAAAGCAGCTCACATTCCTGGGCGATTGAACATTCTGGCGGATGCTTTGTCTCGCAGACAGAGAATTCTGCCAACAGAATGGTCTCTCAACCCTCCAGTTCTACACAGTATCTTCGCGCATTGGGGCAAACCCAACGTGGACTTGTTCACCACAAGGGAAAATGCTCAAATCATGACTTATGTCTCGCCGATTCCAGATCCAAATGCCGTCGATACAGACGCCCTGGCGATAGGCTGGAGAGGGATGCACGCTTACGCGTACCCACCATGCCTGGTCCTGCTAATAGCGCCATTTTGGCCCAGCACGGCGTGGTTCAAGGATCTTCTCGATCTGCTGGTGGAAAATCCAGTGCAGTTACCCGAGATTCCGACCATAATCTCCCAGGCCAAGGGACGCTTCCTACTCGACAAGCTGCAGATTTCATCGCAGCTGCGAGAAGGAGGTCAACCTTCAAGTCATATAACAACAAAGTTAACAGATTTGCAGACTGGTGTGAAGAAAAGGGTATTGATACCTTTCAATCCACTATTCAGCAAATAGCTGACTTTCTCTGTGAGCTGTTCTTTTCAGGACTAGCTCCTGTCACAATTGCTGGATACAAGTCAGCTTTGGCATCAGTTATCCCTTGTCTAGCCAACAGGGATAGTCCAGAGGTGGCCCAGTTGAATGTGATGGTGAAGGGAATGAGCAATCTCCGAGCGAGACAACCGGTAGTTATTCCAGCCTGGAGTCTATCTTTAGTGCTTAATGTACTGGCCAAGCACCCTTTCGAACCGTTGCGTTCGACTAGTCTAAAGCATTTGACTCTAAAGATGGTCTTTCTATTGGCAGCTTCCTCACCTAGAAGGTGCAGTGAGATCCATGCACTTTCAGCAGAGAGGGACCAATTTATTGTCTCCGGAGAGGGTCTGTGTCTACTGCCAAGAGCAGAGTTTATGTCAAAGAATCAATCTTTGAAATATCCCGGCAAACTGATCATTATACCGAAACTAACTAGGTTTGATCGTGATGCCTGTGTCTGGTGCCCAGTCCGTGCTTTGACTAAGTACAAAAAACGGACAGACTCGTTACGGTCGAAGTATAGACATCTGTGGATCTGCCATAAGAAGCCATATGGCGCCGCATCCATGGATTCTATCTCTCGTTGGGTAGTCGAATGCATTCAGACTACCCATGAGATTGCAACTGGGCACCAGGTGCAATGCGCAATGGCACACAATGTTAGGGGAATAGCCGCCTCGACCGCTCTTTACAGTGGTGTTCCGTTAGAGGACATCATGGCTGTTGCACAATGGCACTGTGAGTCCTCTTTCACGGATTACTATATGAGGGATGTGTCGGACTCCGCCAATCCACTCGCTTTAGCTGTTTTGAAATGATAGTTATATGACCACACTGCTCCTCTCCCTTTTTTGGCATTTGTTAGAAAGAATTAAGAAGCAGACATGGTTGAGCGAGAGGATGACAACCAGATTGTGTCACTGATGGCCGGACAAGTGAATGGTTGGTCTGGAATCCAAATATCATGAGGTAATTCAAGATTGAGAGTTTTGTGTATTATGTTTATATATCATGTTCATTCATCTTATATATTCATGCTCATTCCCAGGCTAATATATGCAAAGAGCAGTTAACCCTCTTGGCATATTTGTGTTTCAGGCGAGATGCATGTTCATGAGTTCTCTCCCTTTTCTTAGCAGAAAATGGGGGGGGGGCAGTGATGCGAATGTGATTCGGTTCCGTTAACTTGATGGTCCTTTTAGGTCTCCATTAATCAAGTTTACGTCTAGCTCTTTCTCCAAGGGGCAAAAGTAGCAATTGATGGCTTGCCCCTTCCCACCAGGTTACTGTCTAAATCTGGTGTATATCAGAAGTAATAGAATGGTGAGTATTGATCGAAGGAGAATGAAGGAAATTTCAATTTCCCTTTCTCCGAGATCTACAATGTAACAATACTCACCATTCTATTACGGACCCAGCCTCCCAGCCCCACGGAGGCAAGCCATGGGTATCTCTTGTTTGGTGGCTATGCAAACAATATGAGCTTCATGGCACACAGGTACTCGGCAGTTGGGAGCCGAGTACCCGGTTCCAGGAGTCAGTAAAGCTGGTATCACACTTGGAGAGCCGTTCTTCGATCTCAACGTGTCATTTCATTAGCGTTGTGCATAATGCTCTGGTTAGCCCCTCCAAATGTCTGGTTTGACACCCAGTGGGTTACACCCTTGCGCCACGTTGAGGCCGAGCATATAGTCTTAAACAGGGGGGTAAAACTTACTAAGTCTATAGTCCTAGGGCCCCGCTATCCAGGCTAGCTGTATCAGAAGTAATAGAATGGTGAGTATCAGAAGTAATAGAAGAGGTAATAGAATGGTGAGTATTGTTAGATCTCGGAGGAAGGGAAATTGAAATTTCCTTCATTCTCAAGATCACTGCAGAGGTCATTCTTATTCGGTATGGCCATTAAAGTGTTATCATATCAAATTATTCTACCCCATTGGGTTGGTCAGTGATCAGTCACATATTGTAGTTGTCCTGTCCAATGTTTACTAGCCTTGGGATCGTGCTAATTTCGACCGTTTCTGAAACTCTCAATTTGCCATTTGATCATACATGTATCTATTATAAGGATGATTATTGATAGAGGTTAATGGGAAAGTGTGTTTGAATCATATTGTAAGCTATGGTTGCAAGGACTCCCCTCCCGGTTATCGAGCCAGTCATTCCAGTGGTAATTTTATCAAAAATAGCCTTCTCTTGGTCTGCAAATGGACATTTCTTAAAACCATTGCAGAGGCCATTTTTGGCTGATATGAGTGTTAAAGGGTTAACACTGATCAGAAATTCAACGTGACTACCAGCGACCGATGGCTATCTTGAAAATTGGTTTCTGAATGATGACTTTGTTGCTGTTTATCAGATCGCTTTGATACTTCATACAGTAGGGTGTTTGGACGAAACCTATTGAAATTGATGATGATCTGAAATCCAAGATGGCCAGCAGCCACAGATGGCCATTTTCAAAATTGGTTTCCAGATGATCACTCCATTGCTGGTTATTGGATTGTTTTGAAACTTCATAGGGTTGTTGGACTAGGTCTGGATAAGAAACCTATAAAAATTGATGATCCAAAATCCAAGGTGGACGCCAGGCACAGGAGGCCATCTTGAAAATTTATTTCCAGATGATAGTTCCGTTCCATTTATTGGATCGCTTTGAAACTTTATAGGGTTGTTGGACTAGGTCTGGAGAAGAAACATATCGAAATCGATGATAATTCAAAATCCAAGATGGATGCGAGACAAGGTGGCCATTTTGAAAATTATACCCTTTTTCAGATAACTTTGAAACTTCATAGGATGACTGGACTAGGGCTGAGGAAGAAGCTTATCGAAATCAATGATTATCTGACTTCCAAGATGGCCACCATCCACTGACAGCCATCTTCAAAATTGGTTTCCGGACGATAATTCCATGACCGTTTAGCTAATCGCTTTGAAACTTTCATAGGATGACTGGTCTAGCTAGCTCTGAGGATGAAATCACTCTTCTCTGATAGCTTGGATTCATTGGTCTGTCATCATGGCACTGTATTATGGGCCATTTGTGGAGCTCTTGTTTATTTCTGTACTTAGTGTAAGCATAATTTCTATCACGCATGCTTTGCCTATATTTCGTATTGTTTCGATCCACTTTACAAGACGAAAACTTTATTTTTGTACTCACTATCAAAAATATAATTTCTTAATCACACATTAGCTCAACTTCTAATAATCATATTCTGATAATAGCATTTTCAATGTATTCACCAAAGTAAGGGGTGGGGTGAAGATGATGGGGAGAGGCATGTCTTAGGTTTGTGATCAAATTGACAAGGTAAAGGATTGAACCATTAGCACTGCTTACCTGTTAAACATGTCTCAATGCAAGCAGCATGTATAGTAATAACTGATGTATACATGTACTTGATTGTCTTGAGGCTGAGTCAGTATTAGCTGATGATTACATACATGTATTATATAATTTCTATTTCCATCCAATAACCAGAGACATGTATAATAAATGTGCAAGCTGTCTTTGCAATAACTAATGCTCTACAACAAGCGATTTACATGTATATAATATTTGGTCTGATTCCATCTTGGCCTAATTAAAAAAAATCTTGGTTTCCAAAAGAGAAATATGCTGTAGCAAAGAGGCATCAATAATTTAATACCCCGAATGTGCAGTCGATGGTATGCCATCGCACATCCCTGGACACTTTCGCAACCCTTGACATTCTGCCCCACCCCACACCCCTACTTTAACCCACCCCCACCATGAGGGCGAAGCCTAATGCAAACAGATTGTCTCGCAATCCGCAATCGTATTGGTAACAGCCTCCACCATGCCTACCCCCACCAAGTCATAAATGTCACCTATGCAGTCCAGAATTATAGTGGTAACTCTTATAACAAATTTAATTGAATTTCACCAAACGGTTTCGGAGGAGATAGTCGGACAGATGGACGGAAGGATGGAGGCGATTGCAATATCCCCTCCATTTTTTCAAAATGTATAATAATAAATATATGTAGCATTTAATCCGAAATTATGATATGAGATGGTTTAGCAATCGTAAAATGCCTAGTAGAACGTAGGTGATATTAGTGATAATGATGTGAGTATTGCATCATTAACCCTTTAACCATAGAATATATTCAAGAAAATTACAGTTTTCTCATAGGAAATGTCCATTTGCAGAACAAGACTATTTTTGAAAATTTACCACTGAAATGACTGGCTCGGTTATCACGCCAGTCATTCCAGTGTTAAATTTTCAAAAATAGTCTTCTTTTGGTCTGCAAATGGACATTTCTTAAGATCCCTGCAGAAACCATTTTTTGGTGACGCGTGTTAAAGTGTCAAGTACACACTAGCACATGACAGAATATATAGGCAGTTATTATCTAGATTGGAATATCAGATTGCTAACAGTGTATTAGTCAATCAAAAAAGGCTTTCTCAATGTGAAAAGATATAAATAATTGACAGAACAAAGATATCTAGCCATTGATTAATTTTCTGACTATCTGAAAGTAATTGAGATGTCAAAGAAACCACCAGCTTTCATTCAAATTTTCTTCCAAATTTGTAAAAGTTGTGCCGTAGTACCAATCACCAGCACACAAAGAGAAGACCATTTTAAAAACTTTCAATAGTGCATTTTCCAAAATAGTCTTCTCATGACCTACAAAGGCATGGTGACTATAAGCATTTAAAAGCAACAATTTCTATTTTATTAATACAGCTTGACCATCCAGGTGTTTTAAGCAATGATAGATTTAATTCACATTAACATGCGGGCAGGTACATGTAGGCAAGTAGACATGCTGAGAGACAGACAGACAGACGGATGGATGGTCATACAGGCGTACAGACAGACAGACAGACACTAGTTGCGAGCCCCTGGTAGAAATCAGGTGGGCTGAAACCTTGTGACAATACACTCAATCAGCCAAAATAGTATCTGCAGTGGTCTTGGGAAATGTCCATTTACAAACCAAGAGAAGACTATTTTTGACAATTTACCAAAGGACTGACTGGCTCGATAGCCGAGCCAGTAATTCCTGTGGTAAATTTTCAAAAATAGTCTTCTCTTGGTCTGCAAATGGACATTTTCTGTGAGTATTAAATTTTTTTGAACAAATTCAACGGTTAAAGGGTTAAGATGTGCGGATACACCACTATACAAAAAGCCTTGCACATTTGTGTGATGAAAAAACCCCGTAATATAAAGAAACCTATCGAATTCATTGTGTCCTCAGTCATTTTCTGATGGCGACATTCTGAAATATTAATGTCAATCCTCTACTGGTCAAATTTGGGCTAAAAAATCAAAACAATGACTTATTGAATTTTGATTTGCCAGTCAAGAGAAGACTATTTTTGAAAATTTACCACTGGAACGAGCCAGTCATTCCAGTGAAATCTTTTGTTAAATAGTCTTCTTTTGCGCAGCAAATGGCCATTGTTTAATTTGTTCAAGACCACTGCAGAGGCTGGTTGTGGCCGGCATAGCCATTAGAGGGTTAATGCCATATAAAGTTCAGTAATCTGGGAAAATCTATCAACATATTACCGGTATATAGGATATTTAGCTTGTGAGATTCACACCTAACAATTAAATATTATCCTCAGTTTAATAGTCATACATGTACATGTATGCGTTATATTTCTCCAAAGATACTCTGCCTTTGTCACATCATGTCCTAAAAGCCTGTATTCTAACCCCCTGTGGTTACTTTTATGCATGTTCTTTGTCACCCACATTTGCATTATTTGCCTAGACGTTGGAATTCATACAGACAGACATATGATCATGTACATGTAGGAGAGGATATATTATTAAGCTACAGGTAATACGGGATGTCTCTGAAAGACCTTTACTATGACATGTTTTGTCCATATGCAAGCAGATACACACATGTACGCTGTTATTAACCGTGTGACTATTGCAAGCCACCAGACAATAATTTCAGTTGGTAATAACTAGACTTGCTGAATATAGCCACCAGCAACTTTCAGTCAAATTGTTTTCAAAATATTCAGCAGGTGCAGAGTTAAACCACATGGAAAATGTAGTCTGTAGAAATTCAGCAAGCAGACAATTAAGATCAATATTTAAGTCTTTTTGTCCAGATTTCTTAAAAAATACATTTCCAACAAGTGAGATATGAAACATGCTGTGGATTGTGAAAACAATTCGACTGAAAAACATTCTGTCTAAGGCATTGCTACCGTGGGTATCAATGACTTTCAGTCAAATTGTTTTCAAAATAATCAAAATGCTTTTAGTAAATATAATCACAAATAAACAGGATGAAGTAGGTGACAGTACAAGTACAACAACCTTTGCTATGTATTATTTAGTCTGTCATGCTTCAGTGACCAATGAAAGTCTGCTCACTAGAGGGTCAATACTGTTATAATGATATGGATTTTTGTACTCTTCAAACTCCCTTTGAGAGACTAATTTAAATAGGACGCGGAAAGCTTAAAAAATACAGTTACGCTAATTTCCATATTTAGCTTTAATCTTAACACTCAGATCTAAAGATAGCTCATGTGGATTTGTAATGTAATAATGTACAAAGTATATATGTTTGTATGTAAATTTCCGGTAATGCTAATATCATGCATGTATTTTCCGTAGAATGATTTTGATTGTAATATAAGCGTGTGTACTTGTGTCGCTAAGACAATGTCAGGGAAGACGTGAGTGTGTGTACATGTATGCCTTTGATTGTTGTCTCAAAGCTTTTTCATGGAACTCTTTCCGCGTGCTTGGTTAAACAGTTAGCTATGTTAAGTAATCACAGGGACAGCTTATTTGCATTGTTAATGTAAATTTCCTCCTTGTTCACTTGTTATTTCTTTCAATTGTGCATTCTTAACCGTGCTCATTTAAACTGTTTTGTCTGCAGGTTGCAGGACCAGGCTTCCTGATCAGTGTGTCCGCGTAACTGAGGCGCAAGAATGGCCAGCCATATGGCCCTCCCTGATCCAGTCATTCTGCCATTAGGACCAAAGCTGTGTCCTTTAACGACTGATTTTTCTTTAACACGAGCGAATCACCACAATGTTATATATCCTTGTCTGAGTCTTCAGGCACCACCTGCTTACAGCGCTAACTGTCACCGTGTGTTGTGTTCATCACAGAGTGTAGGGCCAACAAGACTCAGATCGTCTGCGGCATTAAGCTCTGCAGAATTATTATACTCATATCTAACGAGACATCAGATTTCACCATATCTCACCTCCACTGCACACGTCTACTCACCAGGAGGAGCGGTCATGGAGACCCAAACACGAATCGAGTCTCCTGGACCGGCTGATCCAGTTGGATATAATAATCGGCCACCACTAGTTTCAGTTGGAAGTATCGGTAGCTTGACTTGTACTGATAGTACCAGATTATTGAATGAGAGTAATAGAAACAGTGTCCATATGCCAAATAGACCACCTGTCCCACAGACGACTGTGGACGGGCCAGGACAGCGTATTTACACCCAGAATCTGAATCCTGGTATAACTCGGACACGGCTAATTGAATCCGGACGCGGAGATGGAAATGCTTTACCCGATATACTCAATTCTCACATGGTAGGTCAACAGACAACACTCGCAAATGTAGTTCATAATCAGACTGTAATTAACACTAATCCTAATGTGGCTAGCAGTCCGCACCGTCCTCAACACCGTGCCCAGCACAGTTACCGGCGACCACATGCGTCGCGTCGTGCTGGTCATACGCGAACACCGACAGCTACTCAGCATCATGAAACCTGCAAGGAGCCATGTTTGAAATGTTTAGCCGCCGTGACTTCATTCCGTTGTGTGCTAATTATTCTCTCGTTGTTAGGCGTGTGTTGTGTCATTACTGGTATCATCCTCGGTGCGCTGCATGCCATATCAGGGAGCTTCCTCTTTTTGGCGATTATGTTTTTAGGTAAGTAGATATAAACTACTTAACCCTTTCCACTCTGATGTCAAAATTTAAAATTTTCAAATTAAATTAAAAGGTGAACGGGTGTACACTTTTCGACAAATTTGGTGAAAGATGTTGCTGTCTATCGTCCGCCAATATTTTTGAAAAATGTACACCAGTTTCTCTGCCATTCACACAGTAAAGAATAGAATGTCAACATCAGAGTCGTAAGGGTTAATTAACATTGATTGTTTAATTAGCTTGTTGTAAGCAATGTGTTATCATGCTAAACCGAGAGTGCCTGTATTGGCCAGCCATGAAAAATGTTTAAATGTGCATATATTCACAACAAAATGACTGGAAATAAAATTGTCTAAATTGTATATATTTTGAGGCTTAAACTGTGGGCCTAGAGTTAATGAAATGAAATAAATCTTAACATATTATGATGACATCATAATTATGTATAAATTATCAAAATTGTTGAGCTATGAATTTGAATTAGGCACTGACGTGCCTCTATTTCAATTTCACAACTTAAAAAATTGTATTACCGTATTTCGCTTAATAGTAGCCTAGACTTCTATTAGGACAAGAAGTGTTCAATTTCCAACCAAACATCTCTGAGAAAGGGGGTGGGCTTATATTACAGAGTTTTCCCAAAAAAGTTTTCTAAAATTGATACCACGGAAATTCAACGTATTTTCTCCCGTAAAAATTCCCACCGCCTACGTCTATGTTTAATGTATACCTCAAAACATCACCGGGGAAGTGAAATTATTTGATTTGAGCGCCTAAATATTGCGTATCCTTTAATAAAGCTCGATTATTACATCAAAATTAATCCACAATTTGATATAAAATGGCGTCGCGAAAAAATACAAATCACGTGATTCGCCTCCAATTGAAGAGTTTATTTTAGAGCGAGCACTCGGATATAAATATTCTGGAATCGGGGACTCGGAACTCGGGAATATCTATATATTATCATTGCGCGATAGGAACTGAGTATTATACTGATCTTAAAAATGGGTACCTGTTTGATAAACTCCCGTTAGCGTATAATATCTTGCGAGAATATGATGCCGCCTATCTCAAGAACCGCTGGCTCGCCAACATAAGAATCCGGCTATATTGTCGTTCGTAATAATTCAATTTGGATCATTTAATGTTGATCGGCGTTACAAAATTGATGCACATTTTCTCCCGTCCTTGTTGTTTGGTACATAAATTTGGTCTTAAAATATGTTTATAAGGAAGGTATTTAATCACGCCAAAACTGTTTTACGCGCATTTTGACTACAAATGTGTGGAATAAACTTTATTATATCTTGAACATACGTGGCCTACTATTAGTATTAACCTAATAGGCGGTCGAGATTTACAAATCCGAGGCCTGTATTGACTTCTCGAGGGGCCGGGAATGTATCAGGGCAGAGATCGGTCTGAAGTAGACACACCCTGTGACACAATTGTTATTATTATACACGCTATTCTTACAAATTTGCTCTTAAGAAATATTTTCCTATACAGTCTGCTGAGTTACGGGGTGGGCTTCTAATACAGAGTTTTGCCGTTGTGAAACTGCTAAGAAATCATTGGAGCTGATATGTCAAAGTTAGGGGGGGTGGGCTTCTATTAGATCATAGGCTACTATTAAGCGAAATATGGTAATTTATATGGGATGAAATCATATGTTAAGATTTATTTTGTTTCTGTTACATCTAGGCCCACATTTTAAGCCTCTAGCTATATACAATTTAAACAATTTTATCTTCAGGCATTCTGGTGTAAATATGCACCTTTAATACTTTGAAACTTGACTTTAAGTGGAAGATGATGCTGCCTTTAAGGATATTCCACATTACTGCGTTGATCACATTGGCACTGAAGCATCATTAATGCCACAGCAAGTATACATCCTGTCTTGCTAGAAAAAATGATGGTGAGGTGTAGTGTGGATCGGCCGGATGGGTACGGACCGTCCCAGCTCTGCTGGGTACAGGACGACTGCTCCGGGTGTACATTCTAAACATGCCCGCCCTCCCCTGAGTAGGATAGTACGCATGTATAAAGCCATATGAGAGAGGGTTCTGTAAAACGTCTAAGTCCGTAAGATCACATAGAGCTTCCCTGACAATGCGTGACAGCATTGGGAGAGAATGCATACTAAAGTGTACTGGCTTGCTGCACATAATTTCTTTAAATTACACTATTCTTGTCGTTGTTGGTGCCTATCAGGACCAGAATGAAATGAGGAATCTAAAACTGTTAACCTTTTTAAAATCGGATCAGAAATGGCAACGTTATCCATGTTAGCTCTTTGGAAATTATTTTCAAAATATTGAAAACGTCAGCGTCCTCGCCCTTTCTATCTGCATGCTGATTGGCTACAGATCGCTCTTAGATTGGCTGAGCATTCTCCCTGTGATGTCACGAGTAGTATAAAAGGAGCGCAGAACCAAGAATCGAGACCACACTTCGACGAGAGAGAGCAAGTGGTAGGTTGTGTGGCCAGAGCAGTGCAAGATGTGGGCAACTGTTTACTGACTGTTGGTTACCTACAACCGCAGTAATGGCTCTCGGATTTCAGTTCTTAAATCTCTGGCCCACAATTGCAGCATCCGCATCTCAGTTTTTGTCCGCCAGTTTTTGTATGCCCTCAGACGACCATCTGGGGGCAACTAATTAAATAGAAGAAGAGTCCCTCATATCCGACCTTTAGAGGAGCCTTCTGCGGATCGGCGTCACGGCCCAAATGTAACCTCTCCAGTATGTAGAAGAAGTGGTGAATCTTGGTGGACAACTCGTCAGATCTGCCGAACCACGCTGAAAGTGGTAATCAAATTTCCGCGCAGCATATTGTGTGTGATAATTAACTTTTAGGCGACAGTCTAGTGGGACATTACCTGGTGTGTCGCAAGAGCTATGCGGTGCACCATGTATTGCGCATGCAGAAGTTGCACATGCATTTTATAATTATAGCTTTCAACTGTAGTCCTTCATGTTATGGTCAGCTTTCAAACTTCCGATACAATGTTAATGACGGCATCTAATATCTGTGTTGTGAAAATGAAACTGATAGGACGTCAAATGCCAGAGTTATCACTCCTTAAATATTTGCGGTCTCACTTTCATAGGGCAAATAATGGTTTGTTCCCACTGTCCATTGATTTATCACCATGTCAGATTTTATTGCCAAACTAGATATTAAATTCCACTTAACAGATTAACCTTTCCAATACTGCAGAAATATTTAAGATATATGCATTATGTGCTCTGACATCTATGATCTTTAAAATATTTGAAATGTATTTGATTGAAAGTTGTTGCTGCTGAAAATTATTTTCTGAATCAACTCCAGCTCACCCTACCCCTGCTGCTAACTCGGTGATTCAGCCAGATGTGCATGTGTTAAATGGATTGTGTGGTTGTGGGGAATAACCTGCTATAAAGACCATCTACCTGCCTTTAGAGACCATTTTCTTCAAATTGTATTTACACCTCTAGTAACCATCTGACTGAGTTTTGGCAGATGACATATTCCAAAGGTTATATCTCTGAACGTGATAAATATTTTGAAAACAATTGGACTGAAAGTTGTTGGTGGCTAAGTCATCAATAACTTTCAGTCAAATTGTTTTCAAAATATTCAACAAGTCAAGAGCTTTTGAAGATACCTCGCGGATATATAAGGATTGGTGAGGTACCTCTGACGAATCCACGCTAACAAGACACCAACTTTCTCTCTTGTACTAACAAACGAGTACCATTGTTTGTATAGTTTTATTTTAATTATTATGTCTAGGCTCCTAAATTGAGTTATCGACCGTCATACCCGTGACACAAATAGTTGGGACGAGAGGGTGAGGTTCAATCTTGGCGGCAATGGTCGCACTGCCCCACTGGAACGTTATCATTCCACTGGCTGTAGAAGTCGGTTTTGTAGTACATGTACTTTTCAGAGTCGCGAAACGGAATCCGTAACCCAGAGAACCGCAGCTAACCAACCCTCCCGCGCATCCTGTACATGCGGTGCGACGGAGCGGAGCAACCGAACGGACCAGCGCGTACCCCAGCAAGCTAGAGACGCATTTATAGGCACTTACACACTAGGGCATGTGTGAACAAAGAATAATTCACTGTCAGTGGAGAACTTGTCATCTTTTGTGACTATGAAGCAGGTGGTCCTATAGGCAGGTTTTAATGTGTTAATTATATACCTGAATGGGAAGCACAGGTTGGTTAACAGTGGAGTACGGGTAAACATAAACATGAGTGTATTGATTTCTCTGTTTGACGATCAGATGTATGTATAAATTGTGTTGCATAATTGGAAATATGAATAGAAAACGTAGACCATTGGACTAGGTTTGATGGAGTGAAGTTTTCATACAAATGTATGCATACATGTAAGAAATTTTCCGTAAAATCTCCACATAATCTGATCTGTCACTCAAAGGATCCGCATAATCTGATCTGTCACTCAAAGGATCCGATCTGTCACTCAAATAGGTGTCATCATAATCGAATATGTCACATGTTAGCTGACGTCACAATCAAAACAGCGTAGCTCTTTCGCGAAAATCTAAAAAAGTTTGTCACAAAAGTGTGCAAACAGTATGTCTTTTGTAAATCTAATTTAATAAGCATTCCGTTAAATATTGTGAAAATTTGACTAGGAGCACAGTTGCTAAGGCAGCAACAGCTCATACAAACATGTAGTTAAAATAGTTTCAAAATATTCAAGAGCTTGCCTCTATAGCTACCGCGTACCTTAAAATTTGGAATTCAGGTTTCAAAGTTTTAATTTGATTCCAAAATGTATAAAAAGTGGCTGGAGCTTAGGTAAAAAGGGCCGACATGGTTAGTAATGGATCCCTCTATTGTATACAGATCTGGGAATGTTGTCGACATGCATGCATTAGACATACATACTGCTCGTAATATCTCCATTCATGTTAAATTTGCACTTCATAAGATAACATATATTGGAGTCATGCTGGAGAAATAATTATGTGACACAAATAAATATATTCATAAAAATATTATAAACACATGAACTCTTAATGGTCAAGTTTGTTCAAGAAAATCCAAATTTATTTAGCCATTCCAGTTGTACATTTTCAAAGAATAGTCTTCTTGGTCTACAAATGAACATTACTCGAGGTCACTGTAGAAACCGTGATTGTCCGGCTTGGCCATTCAATGGTAAATAACATAGGGTCATATTCTGCACTGGCTGATTCATGAGTCAGACATTGTTGCAAGATGCTTGTAAGGGTCCGATGTTATATAACTTACTTAAAACGTACCAGATTAGGATTATTGTGCTATTTCACACTTGTTGACGATGGGTGAAAGGCTTGCAATCAATGTGCTGGCATTATTGGTGTTTCAATTTAAGGAGATTTACAAAAGAGGAACATGGGGAACATTAGTTTTCTAGGTTAACAAATAGCACAGAAATATTAAAATAATTGCCATAGATACCAGTTGTCCAACAATACATACAATGACTGGGGCTGCATATATGTATTACAGTGTACATAATGATAAGCTGGGGTGTGTCTATGTTAGATGTTCAGTATTTGTAAATTTATTAAAAGGAAACCACAGTAACCCCTCACTGGCCATGTTCACCATTGAGAAAACCCATGATATATAACTCTATGCTTAGGTATATTATAAGGAAGAGACAATGCCTATGGGAAGAGAGATTGCTTTATATTAAGAAAAAAAAATGCATTTTGAAATCGTTACAGCGACATAACTGGCCCTATTGATAGTTATTCTCCGGCATGATTTTGATTCTACAATTTGGATTTTCCTGATCAACTAATGATGCATCACCTCCTATTTCTGTATACATGTGTCAGTATTTGGTGTTTCACACATCTTCCATTTGTTGATTACTCGGTATAAAAAGAAGTTTTTCTAATTTCTGTACTGGAGCACTGTTTAAACAACTTAAAACTGTGGCCTATATTGAGGGTCTCTGATGGCTGAGAGTAGTTTTCAATGTTAAATTTATAACTATTGTTCATTATTTTGTCTGCGGACAGGCTTTTTAATTCCTTCTTAATCTACCAGGTTATCAAACTCAGCTTTGCATTAAAAGTTTTGTGCAACGATTTTGTATTCTATTTAGATTCACAGAGTTATTCCCCCTTCATGCAAGTGACAGGTCTCGAATGTGGTTAAGCAATACATGTATTTTTCTTTTGTAAGATATTTCTAAGGCACTTCTATTTTATTGCTACTGAGAACTACTCTAAAGCTTTTAAATTTTTGGAGAATCTTTATTTTACCCAGATAACCCTCAAATTTGTTCAAGTAAATTTAAATTTTCTTATAGATGTACATTTGTAAATTGACTGAAAGATGAAAATATTTTCTTTGAAAATTTACCACTGGAGTGACTGGCTTGGTTATCATGTCAATCATTCCAGCAGTAAATTTTCTGCAATAGTCTTCTTTTCTTTTGCAAATGGACAATTCTGAAGACTATTGCTATAAGCTGTATTTTGCCACATAGTTAAATGATATGAGCCATGTTAGCCACTTATAAACCTAGATAAAACTTGAATCAATCATTTCGTTATATAATTCATATCAGATTGCTATCTTTGCCATTCTTCATTCTGAATTATCACGATAACTTTGATTCAGATAGAGCAACATATTAAATATGCTGAAAACAATTTGACTGAATGATGTTGCCGCCTAAGGCAGCCACAACTTTCAGTCAGATACACGTAGTTTTGAAACAAATAATTGAAAATAAATAAAACAAACTAATATTATTTAAAGCGGGACAATGGTATTATCAATAACATTATACTGAATGAATCAGCCATAGTTACTCACTTTTATAAATCCTTATATTATGCACCATATATTTTATATTATCCTTCAAATACAAAGCTTTAACCTTCAGCTAATATTCATATATTTAACCCTTTAATGTTCAAATTTAGTCACGAGAATTTAAATATCTGCTTATTAATTGTCCATTTACAGTATCAGGGAAAATTCATTTTTTTGAAAAGTTGTCACTGGAATGACTGGCTCGGTTATCGAGCCAGTCATTCCGGTGTTAAATTTTCAAAAATTGTATTCTCTTGGCAGGGTTAAAGGAGTAAAAGGACCTGCATAAAATTGAATTCTAGTTTTAACGTAATATTTTAAATTTTGCATGAGTTTACTGTTTATACGTTCAGGGCTTAAAGGTATACATACATGTATTTAACATACGCTGGGTACACATATCATTAGACCTCTTTGAATTTAAGATTAATAATCAGTGAGTGATCAATTACCTGACAGTAATTTACCTGGCAAAATGGTTACCGAGTCACCTTGGACTGAATGTGTAATGTCAATATACAAATGTACATGTAGGCCCTATTACTAATAGATATCCTGGACTAGTTCCCTTCCCTAATACACCTTTCCCACATTGAAGTCATTACGCAGGGATTCCCCTAAATCAACGCTCAGAGCAAAACTGCTGGCTGGTACCGCCGCCAACAAGCCGCTGATCCGCGTTGAGTTACTTCTGCACTAAAATACACCGCAATCTAAACCATTCCTATGATACACTAAAATCATTATATTATTTAAATCATATATTATTGGAAAGCGCATTCAATTGCCGTAACATTAATGCATTATTTTTTAGATTTTTGTAACGTTTTCACTGAGTTATTTGCGTATATAAAATACACCATTCAACCTAGATTCATTAAATCAAGTTGACAATAGGGGATATTTTAAAATTGCAATCAACTGTATTAAATTTTACAAAACTATAAAAACTAATACAGAAATGCATAGAAAATTGGCTTGGCTTTTCATTGATGTAAATTAATGCTGTTTGTGCGTCGGCTATAGCAGTTACCTGCCTGAAGGGGCACGCGCGATGCATTCCGGGAAGGTGTTTTCCCCAAATACGCTAAAGTGGGAAAGGTGTATTACATGTAGGTCATGTAGAAATTCCTACTGAGTTGTTAGGTAGGACATTACACAGACAGGTATATTAACCCTTTCACGATGAAACCGGCCAGAACCGGCCTCTGTAGTGGTCTTGAGGAATGCCTATTTGCAGGCCAAGAGAAGACTATTTTTGGAAATTTACCACTAGAATGACTGGCTCGGTTATCGAGCCAGTCATTCCAGTGGTAAATTTCAAAATGTAGAATTCTCATGGCCTGCAAATGGGCATTTAATAAGTAAATATTTTAACCTTTTGAAAACATAGTCATTAAAGGGTTAAAACAGTGACCAAAATGTGTTAAATGGTTTGAGGCAAAAAATATGAGTCATTAATTGGTTTTATATGACTGATATTATCTGATTTATCCATATAAATTACATCAGATGGCGGGAACAGGAATTGTTTGTTGAGTCTAGATTATTTGGTTTAATAATGAATGCATGTTTGATTGGCTATAAATAACTGAAATCTGTTAAAACACCTGACTTTGAATGAAAAATATTCGTGCACTAAATTACTCCATTTCTGGTATGGCACATTAAGCAAATTATATAAAATGACACTAAGAATTTCTAAGCATATCTGGATACACCTGCTATTGCAAATGCCACAATGTACCATGGTAGCCACAGTCAGTCATCATCGAGCGGTGTGCAATATTCTCTGAGAGTAGTGTGCAATGTTCTCTGAGAGTAGTGTGCAACGTTCTCTGAGAGTAGTGTGCAATATTACAGACATGTTATAGTATACCGTAACCTTACAGGCTTAGCCCTTTAACACTCAAGCTGGCCAAATATGGCTTCTGCAGTGGTCTTGAGAAATGTTAATTTGCAGAACAACAGAAGAGTATTTTTGAAACTTTAACACTGGAATAACTGGCTCGATAATCGAGCCAGTCATTCCAGTGATAAATTTTCGAAAATACTCTTCTGTTGTTCTGCAAATTGGCATTTTTATGAGAAAATTGAAATTTTCATGAGCGAATTTGAGGATTGAAGGGTTAGTGTAGAGATATCATTATAATTGATTAGCTATCTGTTCAGTTGTTAGCATTTTGTGACCAGACATTGACTCACATTATAGCATGACCATATTGACCACCTATTGGAAATCTAATCAAGTGACAAACTCATAAAACATGGTCCGTTCTCAATCATGCCTCAGGTGACACAAATGCTAATTCTGCTGGCTGAATGAACCCTTTCAACACTGCATCAGAGAAATTTCTTACTATACATGTCAGTATTAGTCTATTAAATAATTTAGCAGTATACTGGTACTGGTCAAGCCTGTCCAAAATAACTGCGTAGTGGTCCTGAGAAATGTCCATCTGCAAATAAAATGTTTTTGAAAACTTTACACTGAAATTGCTGACTCGATAATCAAGCCAGTCATTCCAGTGCTCAATTTAGAAAAATTTGTTTCTTAGCTTACAAATGGATGTTGAGTAAGCAAAGGGATTTTCTTTACCAGTCCTGAGAATTATTTTCTGATCAATCATGACCATTAAAGGTAGCAAGCAATACATGTATTTCCACTAAGAGTAGATTAACATTTTTTAGCATATCTTGCTTGTACAAAATGTAGGTTTTTTGATATTGTGTTTCCTGGAATGTGGTCATCAAAGGCCATTTAATGATGCTAATTTTTGCAGGCTTGCCTGCGTGTGCGTGTATGTGGCAACTCATGTGTTACTGAATAGGTATCCTCAAACATAGGCCCTGGAGAGAGAAAATATCCTTGGTTTGGGGGTGGGATAGGTGGGTGAGGGGGCTAATCATCACCATATTGATTTGAGGCCAGAATGTCAATAATTTAAAGTGTGTGCGTGTGTGTATGTGTGTGCAAGAATTCACTGACTTAGGTGTTGATGTTGCTGTTGTCGTGCAGCAGTAACATCTTTGCACTCACTTGCATGTACCTCATTTTCTCTATTCATCATAATTCAGGTGTTTTGCTACCCCCTTCACGACATACTGTTGAATATTTGGATGTGTGTTCAGAAGGGTTAAATGTCTGGATATAGAGTGATAAAATGTTAATGGCTGTCAACCTATCCCGAATCCCCGATTTTATGTTCTGGAATATAAAATTAATTTTTTTATAAAACCTCCATTCAGACATACAATTTCAGGCTTTTTCCAGTTGTTTTATTGTCTTCAATAATTTTATGTTTGCAAAATCGACAAACAGTACATATTAACCCTTTAATCCTGAAATTTCACGAAAATTTACATTTTCTGATAAAAATGTCCATTTGCCGACCAAGAGATAATTTGTTTAATTTGCCAATGGAATGACTGGTCTGGTTATCGAGCGAGTCATTCCAGTGGTATATTACAAAAAATAGCCATCTCTTGGTCTGCAAATGGACATTTCTCAAGCCCACTGCAATTATTGGCCGACTTGAATGTTAAACGGTTAAAATGACAATGTGTCAGTTTGCCTGTTAAAATCCATAATAAAATATTTGTTAAGTTATTACTCATTTGTCCAATAAGCGAAAGTTGTTATTGCATTTTGATATGTATGTAGTGCTATTGAACCTGTTGATCAAATTATAGCACAGGAAAGGATGCACGCACGCACGCACGCACGGACGCACACACGCACGCACGCACGCACACTTTATGCTTGAAATGTCATTATTGCCCATGATAACAATTTATGCTTCAGAGTATTAGTAACAGACCATCTGTCTTTAGTGATCACCTACTTCACACTTCTCGTGGACCTGTTTGAGATGATGCTTAAGATCTATTTAAATATATTATTGCTGGCCATTTGACATCAACGCTTTAATGGTCAAGCCTGCCAAAACCGACCTCTGGTACTGAGGAATGGCCATCTGCAGGCCAAGAGATGACTATTTTTGAAAATTTACAACTGGAATGCCTGGCTCGATAACCGAGCCAGTCATTCCAGTGGTAAATTTTCAAAAATAGTCTCGACCTCCAAATGAACATTCAGTAAGCAAGTATTTACATTGTCTCGACAAAATCCGACCATTAAAAGGTTAATTAATGTGTCATCCTCACTCATCACATAACCATATCACTCCATACAAAATGTAGTTACCATTTTCCACATGGTCATGTTTGTTATAAGGACATACTAGCTATCTTAACCATTAATTCAGCCTTTTGACACGTGGCATGCTTGACATCAAAGATTCTATATCTAACCTCATATATTTCTTTAATCTTAAAAATTCTATGTACTTATACTGTTTTAGTTTATACAAGTAAAAATGTACATGCACATGTGCAGGTATGTTATCTAAGTATACATGTACAGGTATATGTTATCTTGTTAATTCCCTTGATCCCCTGGAGACATTAGCACTAGATTTCCATTTTAATCCTGCTTAAGTGCCATGTGTTTGTCTACTCGACCTACAAAGTACATGACCTACAGGAACATGTGAGTTCTTCGTGCTTGTACAAGCAAATCAATATTCATATTTCTGGACATTATCACTATATATACAGTACATGTAGTGTTACAACTACATGTATAATGAGTATATCTATGACGTTTTGTTTGATCAGAATTATCTCTTTGAAATATGACCAGCATATGGAACTCATATTACATGTATATGTATGTTTGATCGTGTGTCATACATGTAGCCTTCGACAAGTCGAATCATACACGCAAAAGTCAGACGATGTTCAACTTTTCATCCAACAGCGTCCAACATGTTGGATGAAACGGGCAATCATATACCGGAATTTAAATCATGTGGTTGTGTGGGTATCACTGGTTGGTAAATTCATCCAACAATGTCTGATGCTGTTTGATCGTGTATGATGAACATGTATGTTTGATCATCTGTCACTGGCTTTTAAGATCTAGACACACCCTCTCTCTCTCTGATAGATAGGCTGTCACAGTTAAGAGGACAAAATCTTTGTTATTTTGTATATTCTTTTTATTTGTCCCACATCTTTACCGATCCTATCCATTCATGATGTTTAGACAAAAACAGCTTTTAAACAAAAAAGAATTCCTTAAGGGCGTTTGTGGAAGATGACATCAGCAAATATAACAATGTAAATAGTAACACCCATATCACGTGAAAGCAATAAGAATAGCTGTATGTCTGTCCTGTATATCTGATCTCCTGTTCATGTACTTGCCTGGTTGTGTGTGTGTGTGTGTGTGTGCGTGCGTGCGTGCGTGCGTGCGTGCGCGAGCTCGCCGCGCGCGCCCATCCATGTGTAAGGGTTGCCATGAAAAGGATATCAACAAATTATTATCCTATTTAACCCTATAACCCTCAAATTTGTTCAAGAAAATCAATTTTTTCTCATAAAAAATATCCATTTGCAGAGCAGGAGAAAAATATTTTTGAAAATTTATCACTGGAGTGACTGGCTCGGTTATCGAGCCAGTCATTCCAGAGATAAATTTTCAGAAATATCCTTCTCTTGGTCTGCAAATGGACATATTCAAGGACCATGGCTGAATCTGTTTTTTGGCTGGTATGAATGTTAAAGGGTTAAATGAGACATGAATGATGTGATGTGAATATATCAGCTGTTAATGCATCAATTGTTAACCCAGTAGCCTTTGAAATTCCACTGGCTAAGTCTCAATTAAGACAACAATACAGGAGAGATGTTGACTATTTTGAAACTAATTCAACAGGAACCTGTTACTGCCATAGCCACCAACCGCTCCCAGTCAAATTAGTTTCAAAATACTCGAGATAATTATTCCTTACATTATAAAGAAGTTGTACTTTATATGGTCTAAGTGTTAAAGGGGTTAATTCTCAAGCTTTGAGAGCGAGGTAGATATATTTTTCAATTGCTTATTGCCTAAGGCTGGAAAAATTAGCATTGTTATAATGCAGTCTGATTTTAGCAATTCACAAATCATTAAATAAATATTCTAGCATTGACATTGCACTTATAATCCAGCCCCTGTGATTCTGTCCTCTTCATATGATAACTGACATTCATTTCGGGGGGGAAATATAAGCTGTTGCTCTGTTGTGTGGCAACACATTTCAGCAGAATTGTTTCCAAAATGCATGTACACAGGTTGTTATTCTACTGACAATTAAGAAATTATCCTTTTTACATCAGCATGATGAGGGTTTGGCTGTATCTCATGTATTTAATTCAACTGTCTCCTACACTTGGGTTAACATGACTTATGTACATGTATTTGAATAATATTTTAATTTCATTTACAAGTACAATCTGAGTTTCATGTACTCTGTGTGCCAGATGTTTGTGATGGATTCTGATGACCCTCAATCCTGGGTCAGGTGTGAATAAGTACTCATATTAACGTGTTAGTGGTCAAGAAGGTCAAAGTTATTGCTCAATGACTGTCCATCTGCAAGTCAAGAGAAGACTATTTTTTTGAAACTTTTTCACTAGAATGACTCAGTCTTTTGCTGGGCAATCAAATGGGCATTCCTCCAGACCACTGCAGAAGCTATTCTTGCCCTGCTTGACCCATAATGGTTAAAAGCTGGTTTATTCAAACTTTTCCAGCTGAATTGTCAGTGAACATTCAGTCTAGATATAGGACTTGCTTTAGCCTAATGACTGGTTTACATTTTGAGACCATGTGTCGCAATGATATTGTTCAATATGAATACCTGTTCTCAGGCTATTTGATATTCAGATGCTACAAGTCAGGCTTTATATGTTTGGACTGTTGCATTCATTAAATTTAGACATCTACATCATCTTCCATTATTTCTTAAGCATACAACTGCCTACTTAGAGGTGTCACAATTCTGGTCAATCTCTACAAAGAGTGGAAGATCCCACAGGCTCCGCTTATTGACCTGAATGACATTCCCCAGTCCATTAATCATTTCACCGACAAATTGCTGAATAATAAGACTTATTCTGTTGAATATTTTGAAATTAATTTAACTGGAAACCATTGCTGCTTAAGGCAGTAATGCCTTCCAGCCAAATTAATTTCAATATATTCAGCAGTCTTCCTGTATGATAGTATAGAAAAATTAGATATATGAGGAATTCATTGGCGAAAGGGTTAACAGACAGAGTATCTACAATGTATTTTCTGACCTGAGAATTAAATAGCATGTTAAAGGTTTTCAAAATCCTCAGATTTCTTGACATGTCTCTAGTTCTACCATCATGACCTTTTAAATTATTCCACTCTCAAAAACATCTTGGGAATTTAGCAGTTTGTAAGATTTAACTGACAGGCCAAAAAAAGCTTGGATATTCATGAATATCCAAGTTCTGTGGAGCTTGAATAAACCAGCTAATCCCAGCTAACCCAAGCTTTTAACAACTTGGAAAAGCTTGGATTAGCTTGCTGGTATTGGCCACATAAAATTCAAGATAATTCAAGAAAATCCAAGAAAGGCCTAGTTAAAGTAAAATCCAAGAAAATTCCAGATAGCTTGAATACTAGGTCACGGTCACCTCTAGTCATGACTATACAGAATCTGTTCTTGCCTTAGTGCAGGCTATTTCAAGATAATCCAAGGTAGCGTAAGTGAGTCTACAAATTCAAGGATATCCAAGTATCTTGAATTCTTTTATGTCTGACAAAACAGAGTCCTAGAAAATCCAAGCTAGCTTGAATTCTGTCAAATCAGAAAAGTCCAAGCAAATCCAAGAAGCTTGCACTTTTTCATGATGATATTCAAAAAGTCCTAGAAAATCCCAGCTAGCTTGAATTATGAGAGGGGGAATTTTCATGAAGTTCAAGCAACTACATGTATATAAAGTCCAAGCTAATTCAAGGAAATCCAAGCTGGTATGGGTTGAATAATTTTCCAGTAGTTTGAATATTCAAGAAAATCCAAGCTAATCCAAGTTAACTTGAAATTTATTTCACACGGGTAAGATTCTGCAACAAACGGTTAAATTTGTGTGGTCATTTTGATGTGTGAAGGAGATTAAATAGTGAAGCTCTGAATGTTGATTGATTCATGTCTCAACATTATCTGTTAAAATTACAACAATTATACCTATCGCTAATTAATTAACTTGGCGGTAATTTTGTCTTAAAGGTGCCACTTTGTGCCAAATCTGTCTTAAGAACGGCTTCTGCAGTGGTTTTGAGAAATGTCTATTTGCAGACAAAGAGAAGACTATTTTTTGAAATTTAACACTGGAATGACTGGCTCGATAACCGAGCCAGTCATTCCAGTGGTAAATTTTCAAAAATAATCTTCTTGGTCTGCACATGGACTTTTTTTATGAGAAAATATATATTTTCTTGAACAAATCCGAGGGTCAAAGGGTTAAAAGCAAGGACTGAAATTTCTCACCAGAATAATATTATACTGCGGATGTCTGTAAGACTGAATATCATACATCACTACAGGGTTTCTCATAAGGGTCCTTTTGAGGGTATAAACCCCCAAAATGTAACTCAGAACCCCCAAAAGTTGTGGCAGTGGTTCCCATGGGACCCTTGAAAATCATGTATGATTTCTAAATGCTAATCAGTTTTATAGATTTTTGCACAAACATACCGACAAAATCTAGGCCTGGACCTCCATATTCATAGCCCATGGTACGCTCTAATTTTAGAATGGATGATGAAAACTGCATGAGCATCTGAAATTTCAGCTTGGGACCCCCAGATTTCAGGTTGGGACACCCAGATTTCAGGTGGGACCCCCAGATTTCAGGTTGGGACCCCCAGATTTCAGGTTGGGGCCCCCAGATTTCAGGTTGGGGCCCCCAGATTTCTAGGGGTGGGGTGTTCTCTGGGACCTCCAAAATTTAGATGCCATGAGAAACACTGCATCACTAAATATACTATGAATCATGATTTCATCCAAATTAATCCACAATGATCATATAGCTATTGAGATGAACTACATATATTGAATATTTGAAAGGGATAAGTTCAATAATATGCTGAGATCAGTAAACAGTATACTGCCTGGCTGGTACAGGTACTGAATGATATTTAATTTGACGTCCTAGTACAAAATCTCCTTCACTTTATATTGATTGTATTCATTGTATATATAGTGGGTGGGTTTAGTTTGCAGATAATTAACCGTTTAACAATCAATGTGTCCAACGTCATCTTGAGAAATGTCCATTTGCGCAGCAAGAGAAGACTATTTAAAAAAAATTCACCACTGGAATGACTGCCTCGATAACTAAGCTGGTCATTCCTGTGATAAATTCCCCGAAATAATCTTCTCTTGACCATGAAAATCTATATTTTATGAAAAATATAAATTTTCTTGAACAAATTTGATCATTAAATGGTTAAAGCAGTGTATAAAATCTCTGTATAATTTATTTAAGTGGGCCTTTTTCATGACTATCTTGATGAAAAAGAGTGCTTTAATTTGGGGAATACATCAAACAGAACATGACTTTAATGTTTGTTAATCTGAACCCCACGCGTACCCATACCCGGTACACGTATTTATCTGCTTGTCTATGCATTAACAGTCGTACACATATATAGGCCTCCTGAAATTCATATTGACCAGACATGACTTTTCAATGACACTCTCTAGAATATATTTTATCACCTGTCATTTGTAAAAGCAATTATAATATACTGGTTTGTTCCTCGAATTGGTTTAGAGATTTAACCATTATGTGACAATTAAAGCCCAACCGTTACATTTAAAACTGAAGTTTATCTTGCATCTTCTAGCAGCAGCAAGCCTTCAGTTACAGCATTTTGAAAACTACATGTATGAGTACCAGTTACCTTGGTTACACTGAGATAACTTAACCCTTTAACTCCTGAATTTGTTAAAATAAATTTCAATTTTGTCATAGAAAATGTCTATTTACAGACCATGAGAAGACTATTTTTGAAAACTTACCACTGGAATGACTGGCTCGGTTATCGAGCCAGTCATTGCAGTGATAAATTTTCAAAAAACAGTTCTCTTGGTCTGCAAATAGACATTTTTCGAGACCACTGCAGGAAACCATTTTTGGCTGTTATGAGTGTTAATGGGTTAATATATAGATCTTCATCGGTACACAAAGGTGGATCAGTGGTCATGTGGATAAAATGTCATTTGTTATGCGTGTGTGGTACGAGTGACTTCCTAGTGTCTGTATGGGCATGCCTGAACGTGTATTCATATTTACATTTCTCTATGAATTGACCCTATATATGAAGTTATTGTTGACATCATAATTAACTATGTTCGGAAGCACATGGCCTGGTCACATCTGAATAAGATCCTGCAGTAAGGTATTAGTGCTTTATTGATACCTGTATATATGCATGGATGCCTGGTGTCCCACTTTAGCCCTAATTGGTAAATATATATAAATGATTGCGATGATATTATCTTACATAACCTGTTTGGCACACATCCATTAGGTTTAGTCACACATGTGTAGAGGTGCCACAAAAGCTTTAAATACCGGTACTACATTATTTTCAATGTTGATATCAGTCATTGGCCCCTGTAGCTCATGATTTGACCGTTTAGTCAAATGTTGGCCATGGGCGCAGTAAATGATTGATGATACCCAGGAGAAACAGCAACCATTGTATGCCAGGCCACTCTGGTGTTTGATGGAAAACCATGAAATACCATGGTCGGCTCACAAATACCAGGGTGAAGTACATTGTACTATGGTGTATCACGATGGTAGTCCACGGTCATCATGGGATCTCGGTGATTACCATGGTAACCATAAATTACCATGGTAGTACATGGTTACCATGGACTGCCATCATACTGACCATGGTAGACCACTGTTACCATGAACTACCATGGTCTTAGCCAAGTTAGACTATGGTTACTATCAACTACCATGGTAGAAGCCATGAAAAAGTTCCAGACTTGCATCCAAAATGGAGACAAAGTTAAAACACACCTACATCAGTACTTCCCTACTCAGTGATCTCCATTCAAAGCAAACACAGGTTAGCCTTATTAATAAAGGTTGTTTGTGACTCACAATTATTATAAATTGTTCTGTCAGTCTGTCCATTGATCAGTGACTCTCAGTCTGCCAAATATTTGACATTATCAGCAAACCTGCCTACATGTACTGTATGTCACAACTATATAGCTCACTCACACTTGTTGTCTTGCAAAATGACAACAGAGCTTATGTTGAGCATTTAAGCAATTTGAGTTATGTATTAGATGAAACATGTTAAGTATTTTTGCTTACAACAGGAGATCCTGTTTGCCTTGATAGAGAGCGTAAGAAGACATGCAAATACACCCCTATTGTCTTTATTCTGTATATACATGTTCATGTATACATCGCAATATTTCAAGGCCATCTCTTCACAAAGCTCATTTGCTTTCTAAATATTTATAATATTTTCTTCTATTTGATGATTTTCCTGCCAGATAACCCCCTTATTTAGATATACTGTCCAATGAGTCAATTGGCAATGAAAGAAAACCTTGAGGCGTGATGCCCGTGTATGCTTGCCATTTTATTATAGATTTGTAAGAGGTTCTACATTCAGTGCCGTAAATTTATATTACGGTACATGATATGGTTCCTTGTCTTGCAATCGTATTTCTAGATTTCCAGCATTTTTGTTAAACCGTTAATGGTCAAGATTTGTCAAGAAGATACAATTATTTGCTTATTGAATGTCCATTTGCAGGCCTACAGAAGACTACTTTCGAAAATTTACCATTGGAGTGACTGGCTCGCTTATCGAGCCAGGCATTCCAGTGATAAATTTTCAGAAATAGTCTTCTCTTGGCCTGCAAATGGCGATTCCCGAAAACAACTGCAGAGGCGATTTTGGCGGGCTTGACCAGCAAAGGGTTAAACTAAGTTCTCAGATATAACCTGTTTTAAATAAATACTATCTGATCAGAATAACACTCAGTATCAGTATGGTATAGAATTTATTGTGTATAGCCAGAGATTTATCTGTTCATCCATCCTATCCATCCATCCATTCATCTGTGAGGTTTCTGTATGATAAATCCACAAAAACCTGGTGAATGAATTGGGTGACTGAACCTAAACAAGGTTTCTGTATATGACATCCAAATATATTCACTGTAAGGCAGCCATTTTGAAAATTAGCTGTGTGATTAGAAAACATAATATTGCAAAACCTAAAGTTGAAGGTCATTTTGGTGGATTTGTTTGAATTTGCACGCACGCACGGATGCACACACGTACACACATCCTGTTCCGATCATTACTAATAGAATGCTCTGTATGTTTTTCAGGTCTGGGTGTTGTGTTGGTGATAATTGTGTTTGTTGGATGGAAATGTACACCTCGTGGACATCAGCCATGTCATGCTTTGTTTGGTCTGGGAGAGCATCATCGTCCAAGCGGACGAAGACGCAGACATCGCAGAAACAGGAATGGAAACTGGCATGGCGGTATGTTGTGTGATAATGAATTTGTGTGATACGGTTGTGTAGGTTCAGTAATTTTCGAACAAACAATGATTTTACTACTGACCAAGACAGAGAACAGGTCAGCATTAATTGCGATTCACATGGTATTACTTTGTTGTACCTGTAACTTAAAATGGTTTTTTCTCATGAGTTGCTTGCACTCTGGAGTTTAACTATCTCACTGCTAAATATCAATGGGCATGAACAAAATTTAGATGAAAATTGTTTGTGGCTTAGCTACCAATAACTTTCAGTCAGATTGTTTTCTAAATATTCAGCGTATCCAGAGTTAACCACCATGGGAAATATAGTCTGCAGAAATTCAATAGGCAGACAGTTAAGAATGATCTTTACCAGTACAATATCATTGAACCCTGGGGCCAAAGTCTGAAGAAATGCATAAATCTGATGTAAGTCCAGAAAATGCCTAATTCACCTACATTAGATGAATGTTTAGTTGCCTCCTGATTATGAACTGGTTAGGTCTTCTAAATAGGTGTGGGCAGTTAGGCGGGTGCTTGACCCGTTGACACCCTGCCCAAAATGGCTTCATCAGACGGAGAAGACTATTTTTGAAAATTTACCACTGGAATGACTGGCTCGATAACCGAGCCAGTCATTCCAGTGGTAAATGTTCAAAAATAGTCTTCTTGGTCTGCAAATGGACATTTTCTATGAGAAAATTGAAATTTTCTTGAACAAGTTCGATGGTTAAAGGGTTAAGTTAGTCAGTCACTCTTAATCATTTATTGGTCACAATTGGTCAAGAATATCTAAATTTATCGTAAGTGAATGTTCCTTAAATTTAATTTAATGTCAATTGTTAAAATGCTTCTCCTTAGCTGCTTGACAGATTTCATTAATCCAATTTGGCTAGAAAGACACTCATGGTATATACAGGTATTTAAGGAGGTATATAAGCATTGACGGGAATTGAAAACAACAGACTCGCATCATAGCCCATAAATGCTTCCACCACACCAAGGTGGCAAGACTCCCCATCAATACTATCTCCATCGATACTGTCATGGTAGGCTTTACTATTAAGAATTTTATTTGGTAAATTTTAGGGGTGAAAATCTTAAATTTTATGAAAAATTACTGGAAATTGTTAAAACGCATCTTCCTTAACCGCTTGGTGGATTGTAACTAAATTTGGCTGGAAGGTTTCTACAGCTGTGGAACTTTTATTCAGAATTCTGAAAATTTTCAGGAACCATTGAAGGCGCTACTGCTGAATCATTGGCCCAATTTCAACGAAACTTGGGTGGAACGATCATATTGCCGTTTTATCAAGCCTTCAACATTTTGGTTGGTCAATTTTTTTCTGGCGATCTTGGATTTTCCGAAAATTATCCATCATATCTATTTAAGTGCAAATCGTTCAAGTTCTAATAGCGTCACAAGGGCTATTGGGTTTTTATTATCTTTATTGGCACTTAATGTATATATGTGTTTAATATTTGCAGGTATTCAGTATCCAGAGTTTCAGCATCGACGACCACCACCATCATACACAGTCTCAATGCAAGACTACCAACAACATATAGTGCAGGCACAGCAGCATCAGCTAGCCGATAGTCAAAGCATAGACAACTGTAGTCTACCGAGCTCTCCACCACCTACTTACCGGTCGCATGCCAGTTCTGCTAGGCCTGTTATGACATTCCCTGTATTACCACATTCAACAGACTCTCGTCCACCGACATACAGATCACACGCCAGTAGTTCTGGTCACGGTCCTATTAGACCGTCCCTGACGATGAATGCTGACAATTCTGCTGACAGCATGTCCAGTAGTCGAAGTGGCTCGAGTTATAGTTCTGCGGATATTAACGCAAATGGTGAGATAACAAACAGTTCATCTCCAAATGAAAACATGGTTGTGATTCCTGGACAAAATACCGGTGACAGATATGTGTCCAATATGACAATGGTACATCCTGTGGTGCCGCTTAATGATTCAAGTGTAGCTGTGATTATGACTGACGTTCCCGTATCTGTGAATAATTACAATACTAATAGTGCTAATCCATGTAATGACATATATCAAATCCAAGCAGATTATTCTCATAGCGAAACAAACAGTGCTCCGGCACCAGATATGGAAGAACTCAGTGAGGAATATATAGAAAATCTGCTTGAGTCGACATTACGGACGTTTGATGAAATTACAAATTCAGTTGATATCTCTGAAAGTCCAGAACCAGTGCCTAGTAATACAGCACTATGATTAATAAACATTTTTAGTACCTTATCTCTTTATGCTCATATGTGCCAAGGGCAATAATTCTGTAAATTATACATAAATAGGGCATTGTGTGATTGTTAAAATACTAGGCTGTAATCATTTCACTGTCCAGATTGTCTTTTTAACCCTTTCATCCTCTAATGATCAAAGTGGTTTACTTACCATAAAACAAGATTCTACATGTTATCCAGGACAGGTAAATACTTTTTAACATTTCTGTCCATGGTATATGGTTTCTATAGTTATACATGTAGATTTAAAACTAAACAATTTTCATCACAAACTATTTTAGATACGGATGAGTTTACTTACTTTCATGACTTTACTTATATTTGTATGAATTAGAATAATGAATACATAACATGAGTTGATTCCAAATAATTCTAAAAGTATAATTGTGGTAACCGTATTCATGTATTTGTTAATTGTATGCATGTTTTGTGCCTTTGTGCGCATACATATGGACGGTACACTGCTCGTAACCTCAGTACACATATATATGCAAATAATCATGTGATTCGTTGTACTATTTTGCTAGCAAGATTGTACATTATCATCATCATAATCATGCAATGGTGCCTTCCACCTTATCCATCAATCATATACTGAACCAAAAAAGTTTAGCAACACAGAATATTACTGTATAAATGTTGTTTAACAAAAACAATAAATTGATTGAAATATTTTATTTAATTGATAGGTCATTTTCCAATTTGAACAACAGTCTCTTGTTACTGTAATGCTAGCATCGCGCCTTTAACACGGCATCATTCAACTGAAGGGTCCAATTTAAATAATGACACTGAGCTGTCAATACCGGTTGTGACCTCCGCGCGCATTGACCACCGCCGTACATCGCTTTCTCATGCTTCGAATTAAGCACCTGATGTCACGAAGAGGAATCGCATCCCATTCCTGGAGCAGTTCAGCTTCCAGCTCCCGCACATGGTGAAGATGTGGATGGTTCTCACGCACCATACGGCCAAAAATGTCCCACACGTGTCCGATAGGAGACAGGTCCAGTGATCACGCTGGCCAGTCCAACACGGAACATTGTTAGCCTCAAGGAAATCACTGGTGACCCTAGCTGAATGAGGACGGGCGTTGTCTTGCTGGAACATAAAGTCTGCATGATGCTGCATAAAAGGGATGACAACAGGGGTGACAACTTCTTCACAGTAACGTTGAGCCGTTAAATTTCCGCGAATCACAATAAGATCTGTTTTGCCATTTTCATGGATTGCAGCCCACACCATGACACTGCCGCCACCGAATCTGTCATGTTAGCACAGTTCATAACCTAATAGTGTGTTATACGAGTTAATGGTAAGAATGGCTTATTAATCCTTTAGTGACAATACCGGCCAAAACCGGCCTCCTTAGTGGTCTACAGGAATGGCCATTTGCTGACCAAGAGAAGACTAATTTTTGAAAATTTACAACTGGAATGACTGGCCCGATAACTGGGCCCATCATTCCAGTTGTAAATGTTCAAAATTAATCTTCTCTTGGCCTGCAAATGGACATTCAAAAAGCAAATATTTAAAATTTCTGGAATAAATTTCGTTTCTAAAGGGTTAACTCGTTATGGTCAGATAGGTCAAGAAAATCAAGTTTTGATTAAATCACTTTCCATATGCATGCGGTGAGTAGACTATTTTTGAAAATTTACCACTCAATTATCTAGCCAGTAATTCAAATTTAGTAAAAGTAAGTTTTTAAAAAAGTGGTCTGTTGGCTTGCAAATGGACATTGACTAACGAAAACTGTTGATTTTATTGACCAATCTTGGTCTTGAAATGTACATTTCTCAAGACAAGTGCAGAGACAGGTTTGTCTTTTCTTGACCATTGTATGCATGATGCCTGGTATAATCCTTTAGCACTCAAACTGGCCAAATACAGCGTCTGCAGTGGTCAGGAGAAATGTCCTTTTGCAGGCCAAGTGAAGACTAATTAGACAGGAACTTGTTGGTGTTGCCACCATGGTCAGTAACAGCTCCCAGTCAAATTAGTTTCAAAATACTCTGAAGAATACTAATTAAGTTATAAATTTAGTTTTCATAGTTAGTATTTCAGGTTCAAATGGTTAATACATGTAGCACTAAGCCTGGTGGGCTGATCTATGTGTGAAGGGTGGAAAGGTACTAACTAATTAACTGTCTAATGGTCATGTCGGCCAAAACTGTCCTCTGTTATAGTCTTGTGAAATGCCCATTTGCAGGCTAAAACAATAAAAATTTTGAAAATTTACCACTGAAATGACTGATTCGATAACCGAGCCAGTCATTCCAGTGATAAATTTTCAAAATTTTTATTCTCTTCGTCTGTAAATGGGCATTCAATAGGCAGATATTTAAATTTTCTTGCCCAAATTTGACGATTAAAGGCTTAATGTCAGGAATGTTATTCTCTAATTTTCTAGAATCTATGTTTCTGCATGCATTAAAATATCTAATTTTTAGATTTTTAAATAAATTTATTCAATATTATAGTAATTACAGTAATCAGGCCACAATATTGGATCGTATGAGTAGTTACTTGTGTGATTAAGTCAATGTTAAAAAGCAATTAATCAAAAAAACCTAATATTATTTTGGAATTTTTCTTGCAAATTTGAATTAATTGACTAGTCAGTAATAATTTAGAACATTATTGACTTAAAATACTTGAATAACTAATGAGGCCAGTCTTATTGTCTTAGCAATCTCTCCATTACTCACAGAATGTTGTTAGGCATATGAGATTGTATGTACTGATAATCATATTAGATCACTAAAATTTCAGGAAGCAGTAAGATTATTTTGACATTTTGAGCCAATAACGTGTTACGGACATTTAGCAAAAAAATTTCAGTATAATTTAACGGCTGCCTGAAAGTTTATTGGTTTAGCTTGGTAATCTCTAAAACATCTCGTATTAGGTTTTTACTGTTCAACTGAAGATAGGTCAAGAAAATAAAAGTTTTGTTTAGTGAACGTCCAGCTGGAGGTCAAAAGAAAGGTATTTTTGAAAATTTACAACCGGAGTGCTTGGCTCACCTAATCGAGCAAGTTATTCCAAATGTAAATTGTCAAAAATCGATTTCTTCACCTCCCAGACAGTTTTCAAGATAACTGCAGGACTCATTTTTGGCCTCATTTTTGGCCAGCTTAATCATTACAGCTTTAAGTGATGACCACAATGTCGCACCATAACCTGTCAATACAAAGCTGATGATCTGTTAATGCTTTACCACTCAAACTAGTAGACAAAAACACGCTCTGTAGCATTTCTGAGAAATATCCATTTCTAGACCAAGAGAAGCCTTTTGAAAATTTACCACTGGAATGACTGGCTCAATGACTGAGCCAGTCATTCCACTGGTAAATTTTCAAAAGTCGTCTCTTCCCCTGCAGATTGAGATTTTCTATGAGAAAATTGAAAATTTCTTTAACAAGTTTGAGGGTTAGATGGTTAGTGCAAATCATGTGGCACAGGTAAGAGTGCTTTTGTGGTCAAATGAGGGTGGTTCTTTGAAACAGGTGGTCTCTTAAGAGAGGTTTTCCTTTAGTTACTTCTCAGAATGTGTTATGACATATTAACATTTATGTATATAAGGGACTTGAATCTTAATAGAAACTATTATTTTTATTACATTGTGCAATTTTATGGCGTTATTTCTCATGCGCTATCTTTACACCATTGTTAACTCTGATGAAACCAAAGCTCAAAATATTAACGGATCTGATCAAAGGATGGCAGACGTGAATGTTTAAATGTTCAAAATAGCGTTACTGAAAGTTGCTGCTCTCTTAGACAGCAGCATATTTCAGTTCACTGTGTTTTCAAAATTATCACCGGTATTTTTGCATAAGAAGAATTGAATAATCAATGTTGATAATTCAGCAGTAGATCGGGCAAATACATTTATATTAATTCCTCATTGTGTCTTACACGTCAAGGTAGTCTTAATGCTTTGAAACTCGAAAACCTAAAATAAACATTTAGAACTTAGAATATAAAAATTATAATGTTGTATATTTTGAAACTAATTTGATAGGAATTTGTTGCTGCCCATGGTAGGTAGCAACATGTTTCTGTAAAATTTGTTTTAAAATATTTACTATCTTACCTGTAAGATTGATTTAGAATCTTGATTCTAGGACTTGAGGGTTCAATGGGTTAATATTATATGCATATTTAATTAACTTTTTAATGGGTAAATTTGTTAAAAACAATTATAATATTTACTTATTTAATGTCCATTTGCCACCCAATAGGTGTCTATTTTTGAAAATTTACCACAGGAATAACTGGCTCGTTTATCGAACCAGTCATTCAAGTGCTAAATTTTCAAAAAATAGTCTCCTTGGCCTGCAAATGGACATTTCCTAAGACAACTGTAGAGGCCAGTTTTGGCTGATTTCGTCGGGAAATGGTTAAACACTCAGAAACTAAAAAGTAATTCTAACATATTCAGCGTGTGGCACACGTGGTGGAACAGGCAAAATAACAGTAATGTCAATCATAGGTCTGGCCTAATTTGCATTACTTGCACTCTAAAGACCTATTTCAACAATTTATTGATAACATATTAACTATTTTATTGAATATTTTGAAAGCAACTTGACTGGAAATTGTGGAACAATTATTTTCAAAATATTCAACAACTTTCCTGTACACATGACTTGAAATTGAGACACTGGGATTTCCTGGTTAAAGAGGTTATCATTAGAGGTGTTGAAGATCGAGGGCTATATAAATTTCAATATTCTCACAGATTAATTATTATCAAGATATAAGGGAAATAAAATACTTATTCGTTGATAATTAGCCCTTTCACCGATAAGTTCCATGTATCTGCAGCTCAGGGCAAACAAACAGGAAGTCTGTTGAATATTTTGAAATTAATGACTTGAATCCATTGCAGAAAAATATTCAACAGAATGTGTTATAAATCATCAAGAATTTCCTTTTTCAGTGATTTGTTGTTGAAAGGGTTAATACGTCTGGCGATATCAATTCAAATTGCATGTTCCCATGAATTGATTGACATTGTCATAACCAGTGATAAAGGCTCAATTTTATAATTATGATGCAATCGGTGCACAGGATCCCGCATTTAAAAACCGGATACAATAATAAAGGATGTAGAATATGTTAAGTATGTTGCTTTCCAGCTTAATAACGTTGGTTTAACCTGCAATAGGCTCATCAGATAGACATAAAATGATTTTCTGTTCACAATCTTAAAATATGAATTTAGGTAGCCACCTGGGCTAGTGAGTTTGAAAATTTGGTAGCCCAGCCTAAAATCTAATGCCTCTGCTAATCTTCATCACTGGCCATAACTTCAAGGTAAGTCTCACATGCATACAGACAACTTCACGCTATTTCCGGGATCTGTCATTGAAAGGGTTACCTGCATGCACATGTGGCCACGCACTCATGCACGCACACACACACACACACACACACACATGTTCTATTGTTAATTGTAATAGTGCTGGATTACTAAATATACGGTATACACAAATACTTGATCAGTTATTTTATAAATGTAATGTAAGTTATTTTTGCACAAAATGCATGGTTCTGTACACACATACACAGGATATAGTGTGTGTTAACTCTTGATGTAAACATATGTATTTATTTCCATTATTTTGTTGGTGCATTTTTATCAACACTAAAATCACTGTTATAATTATTGTATGCTTTCATGGCACTCGCTTTACTGAAGATACACCTGTGTGTTAAATGTAATTTGCAGGTGATGTGTGATTTAATCTGTTAATCTGGCTGGTAGGATTGTCACATATCGTACCAAGCGTTCCAGAGAAGAGGCTCGTACACCTATCATGACCGTGACTTGATCTTGATCTTTGACCCCCCTACACCACCCCAAATCAAGAGGCTTATCCAGGATCGTAAGTTCAATCACCGACCAATGTTTGGTGACCATCCCTCCAGTAGCACTCTACTGTTAATGTGCCACACCCTTTTCGGTGATCTTTATGCATGACCTCCTCAAGATTGGACACAGTACTCTTATGGTATTCCAAGAGTTCCCTTCCTACCCAGTTTGGGTAACATCTCCATTAGAACATGAGTAATAGCGCTGGACACACGGCATGCATGCACACATAGATGCACACACAGTCGTGCACATGCACACGCGCATGATTGGGGGCACACAGTTTTAAATTAATTTGAATATGTGAATATTTTGATAACACTTTTATTTACTGGTCACCAACACACTTAGTGAGAATTTTTTGGCACTGGATATAGAAGATCTCAAACTAATTACCATGTATTATCTAAATTGTCAACTTCACTTTGTAAATATCATTTTGCATGAGGGCTGACCAGTAAATGCGTATAGTAATATAATCCTGTGATCTTCAGTATTCAATGTATTTTAGTTCAATTTGTTTAGTGTTTAACATGTGTTAACCATTTAGTCCTTATAGATAAGAAAAAACCCACAACTTCCTTATGATTTAAGCAATATTCTGTCGAATATTTTCAAGGTAATTAGACAGAGAGCTGTAGCAGCAACAGGTTCCAGTCAAATTAGTTTAAACTATTCAGCAGCTGTCCTGTATAATTGTCTTGAAATTGAGACACTGGAGTTTCAGGAGTTAAAGATGTTAGCAGATGCATGCGCACGCGCACACGCACACACAGCAGTCTCACGTCACCTCATGGGAGCACCAATTATGAGCTCACACCAATTATGAGCTCTCAAATTCATATTACCTAAAGGGAGGTTACTGTTGTTATTATTGATATAATACATGATAAAGCGCTATGAGTTATCTCCCTTCTCTCGGGGGTAATACAGTAATAGATGTATTACAAAGGGGTATGGGAGAATTCTAAGCTAGTACATTTTGTGCCATCGGTTGTTGCTTATACAGCTCATTTCATAGTGCTGTGCTGTGGAAGCGTTGAATTGAATATTTTATAGACGCACAAGTAATTTATAGAGATATATGTATTGACCAAACATGCCTTGATATTCACTTGTACTATGTATATTATTAGCCTTTGTGCCATGCTGTTGTAAATTATGTAATATAGAAGATATATTAATCTATTATTTAATGGACCAACATGCACTGATGCAAGGTGCTTTTAATACATATAATTTATTTTATTGTTAAATATTGTCATAACTGCGTAAACTTAATTTTTGGGACACAAATACTGTGTGGTTGCAGAGTAATGAACCTTTCCAGTTTTAGTGCTGCCATGCCCATCACTAGCTAAGCTCCACCCACACCTCGCTGGTGTTGGGATCGATTGATCCCTGAACTCTCTGACTATTAATTTCCAGAAACCTATTAGCTAACCTGTTAAATATTTTGAACTTAATTTGACTTGGCCAGTCAGATTAGTTTCAAAATATTCAACGGAATGTTTATTAAATGGTAAAGACATACAATTCGTACAAGTTGACGTACTATTAAGTGTTAAAGACAGACTAAATCGAGTCATTCATGATGTGATGATTATAACGTAGTTGATTATGACGTCATATGATGGATGGATAATCTTGGAAACATCCATTCAAGACCACAGCGTGTCTTTAAGAGAGCTAGTCGTAAGAATGCTTAGACACTCCTTCCTGCCCCTTGCTCTCATCAATACTATCTAAGATACAGTATATCAATACTATCTAAGATATAATTTATCAATACTCTCTAAGATATAATATATGTAAGATATAGTAATCTCATTGCCTGCATCTCTCCATCTGGTATCAGAACTAGATCAGTGCACTGTACGTGTTACTCTTCAGCTGACATCAAAGGCAGGTTTTCTCATGCTTGTGATTTCAACATTTACATATATGGCCACAGAATCTGATGTACATGTACTTTGTAGCGTAACCCTGTAACACTCATATCAGCCAAAAAGAATATTTTTGAAAATTTATCACTGGAATGACTGGCTCGATAACCGAGCCAGTCATTCTAGTAATAAATTTTCAAAAATACTCTTCTTGGTCTGCAAATGAACATTTTCTTTGAGAAAATTAAAATTTTCTTGAAAAAATTTAAAGGTTAAAGGTTTAACCCTTTACTTGGGAAGCCGGCCAAAACTGACCTTTGCAATGGTCTTCAGATATTCCAATTTGCATGTCAAGAGATTATTTTTGTCTATCCCTACATTAGAGAATGGTTCGACTTAGTGATGCAAATGTCAACCAGCATACATCTTCTGGTGTCCATCATGTGACATCGAGTATGAGAATCTGCTAAAGTTTGCCAAAATGCTCCGATGGCTAACACTTCTAGTTCAAATATTACCGCTGGAATGACTGGGTCATTTATTAACTGCGTCAGTAATTCCAGTTGGGAAATTAAAAAAGTCTGCTCGTGGCTTGTAAAAGGGCATTTACTAAGTAACAATTTTAATTTTCTTAGAAAATTGTGGTCATTAAATATGTGTTGTCTGGCTGAAGTAGGTCATTAGCTAACCGAGTCTGATATGTTTATTAGCTCACCTGGCCAGAATAGCCACGTGAGCTTATGCCATGGCGACCGTCCGGCGTCCATCCGTCTGTCTGTCCATCCATCAACTTTTTCTTTAAATGGCTTCTCAAGAACCACTGGGCCGATGTCAATTATATTTAATGGGAAGCATCTGTAGGTCATAGAGATCCAAGTTTGTTCAAACGAAGTCGATCGTCCAAGTTGGCCGGTGACCATCTTGGATTTTGGCCGATTTTTAGAAATGGCTTTAAAAATCTTCTCCGAAACCGCTTGGGGGAATCGATGCAAATCTCATGACATATGAGCTGAACCAAATTTGTTCAAGAGAACTTGATTGGTCAAATGGTTCGGTGGCCATCTTGGTTGACCTAGTTTTAGCGAAAACAACTTCTTCAGAACCGTTGAAGGGATCAGGTGGAAATTTGGCAGATATGATTAGAGACTAAGGACCATTAAAGTTTGTTCAAGGGAAGTTGATGCATAAAAAAAACATGGCCGTTGTGGGCCAATCAAAATATAGCGTGTTTGGTGGCCATATTGGATTTTTTTAGTTGATGGATTTTGAGGCTGAAATTGTATTTGCATGTGTTTCGGGTATTCTGATCTCGAATTTGCAATTTTCGAAACTGTCAGATAAACGGTTTGCCGGCCATCTTGGATCCTTTTCCCGCCAAAAGCTCCTGTACTAAAGCAATGGGAAGTTTAAAATGTCTTCTCGAGAACTACTATGTTGATTTCAATTATCTTTGGCGGGAAGCATCCTTATGGCATAGAGATTCAAGTTTGTTCAAATGAAGTCAATCGGCCAATTTGGCCAGCAGCCATCTTGAATTTTGGCCAATTTTTAGAAGCGTCTTTAAAAATCTTCTCCAAAACCGCTTGGGGGATTGATGCAAACCTCATGAAATATGATCTAGGGCAAGAGCTGAACCAAGTTTGTTCAAGGGAACTTGATTGGTCAAATGGGTCGGCGGCCATCTTGGTTGACCTAGTTTTCGCGAAAACGACCTGCTCCAGAACCGCGTGAAGGGATCAGGCCAAAATTTGGCAGATATGGTTAGGGACTTAGCGCCATTAAAGTGTGTTCAGGAGAAGTTGATACAGAAAGAAACATGGCCTCTTGTTTTCTTGTTACAAGTCTGGTGACCTCATTAGAGTTCTACTTATTGTTAATGACCATTCTAGTTGAAATGCCTATGGTCCAGGTGAGCGATACAGGCCCCTTGGGCCTGTTGTTTAAAGTAGCATTCGAAATCTTGAATAAAATTTTGGCAGCGGCAAATTCCAAGCTTCCTTGGGCCTTTTTGTGAAACACGTGAAGTGGAGCATAGCTTGACTTAGTGATCCAAATGGGGGTTTATTGTGCATCAATCTGTGCGAGTCGACCAGCATTCAACCTGAGAATGGAGAAATCCAGTTTTAGTCATGCCCAGCCCATCTCTAGCTAAGCTCCACCCACACCTCGCTTGCTACACTCCCTGAATCTCAATTTCCAGAAAACTACAGGTAAGCTGTTGAATATTTTGAAATTATTTTGACTGGGTGCTGTTGCTGCCTATGGCAGCAATTGCGGTCAGTCAAATTAGTCTCAAAATAGTCAACAGAATATTTATTACATAGTAAAGGCATATACAATTTGTACAACAACGCTTAGTCCGTCATCAATTATGCGTTCGCGACGAACTTATATACGCCATTCATGATGTCATTGATTATGCCGTCATCCGACACATCATGTAGTTTGTTATGATGTCATATGATGGATGGATAAACTGGGAAGGTCCATTACATTAGGGTTTTCATAAAAAATTTCCTGATGGTTCGATATCCAGGCACAGGACTCAGGTTTCATTGCTTTTGTTAGAAAAGCTATCATACTCCTTCCAAAGGAATCTAACTGACATTATTATCATCAATTATATTCAATACTCCTTTTGTCCATATTGTTTACATATATTTCTTCATCTTGTTGTAAGATGTTGCATTCATAACCGCATCTTTCATCAGCACAATCTGTACAAAGTAAACAGCTGTTATCAAGTAAAAATTTAATAAAAATTTATGATGAAAAATTATCAGGAAAAATATGAAAAACAATTCATAAAGTTGATTGTATTTTATCTGACATATTATTTAATTCAAAACACCCCACCACCCCATCTCCAATATCATAAATCATTTCAAATAAAGTTGCATTCCACTAAGAGACAATCCAGTTTATCATTGTCATATCATATATATATATATATATATCCTTATTGTGTGTCTTTCTAATATGATATAATAATGCCCAAGCAAGCAATAAACTCATTTGAATATATACTATCAACCTGTGTTGTTCTTTGAAGTGTGTATATCAGCGCATGCACGCAAACGCATCCCTGCACATGCACGCACTCCCACATTTCACGCGCATGCACGCTCGCGCAGCAACATATGAGCTTGATGCTTCACAAGGCGCTTTATGAGAATTCTTGGCGAGAGCAGAATTAAAAAAAAATTCATATTACTCAAGGGAAGTTACTCGTGTTGTTATTAGTATGAAGCATTTTAATGAGCTATGAGATATCTCCCTTGTTTTAAGGCAGAAAGTCAGGGATGTAGCTAGCAATCCATAATAAGGAAATATTGGCAGAAGAAATCTACAGCACTCAGTCAGTCAGTCAGCCAGTCAGCTAGTCACTCGGTCAGTCACTCAGTCAGTCACTTTCTCTCTCCCCTCCCCCCTCGCTCGCTCGCGCGAACACGCACGCACAGGTACATGTGAGCATAGACGGCGATTTATGAGTATTCTTGACGAGACTAAAACTGATTGCTGTTATTGATTCTGATATGATGCAGAAATGGATAGATGAACCTGCGATGCTGACACAGCTAACGATTGACAGCTCAGGAGTCCTAGCTGAGAGGTGCAAAGTTATCTGACACAATATAAGGGGTCGAGAGCTGCAGCCGTGACTATCTGTACACAATACACGCCAAACGTTGCCGGCTGATGGATGCGCGACCATAAGATCATTGAGTCTCCTAGTTATTTCCAGCACATACAGGAATGGCAGCTTTCCCGTATTATTATCAATAAGGATGTCGCTTCCCAGGTGCGAATGTGGATCCAGATGGTGTATATGACACAAAGAAAAACGGAAGACGGAAGCAACTCGTTGGATACCAGGACAAACTGGGTCCACCTAATCGTAAAAGCGGTAATACAAGCGGAAATTGGGAAGTATGGTAAATGACTTCACATACCTCATTGAAACAATAAGATGGGGGTGGGGGGTTGGGGGGGGAGTGGAGATGTAGCTGATGCAGCGGTGAAATTACAAGGTATGACTTATTAGCTCACCTGGCCAGAATGTGAGCTTATGCCATGGCGACCGTCCGTCGTCTGTCCGTCCATCGTCCGGCCATCAACTTTTGCTTTAAAATGTATCTCCTCCTATACCGCTTGGCAGATATTAATCAAATTTGGCTGGAAGGATCCTATGAAGGTAGGCTCTAGAACCACTATTCAGATTCTTGATTGGTCAATTCTTTTGCATGAAAATCTTAGATTTACTGTAAGTTGTCGAACCACATCTCCTCGTTAGCCACTTGATGGATTTCAACGAAATTCGGCTAGATGGACCATATGGCTGTAGCTTCTAGAACATCTATTAAGAATTTTGGTTTGTCAAATTTTGGTGAAAAACTTAACCGAAATTTCAAAACGCATCTCCTCCTCCACTTGATGGATTTCATTCAAACAAATTTGCCTAGGACCCTATTGGTGGCCATTTTAGATGCCATGGTGACCATACACAATCTGTTAATTCATCCGTCATCCATCCTTCAATCATCTGTCAACTGTTGCTTTAAAACATATCTACATCCTATACCGCTTGGCGGATTTTAAACTCATTTTGTGTGTTTCAGTAAAATTCACGGTCAACTCAGAATTGTATGTTTTTCGTCATCGGTTTGTAGTTTACTTGCCTAGAAAACCTTGGTCGAAACGAGACAAGCAATCTATCTCCCTAGAAGACGCTTCTGAGGTTTTTTTGCATAAAAAGTTCAATGTCACAAGTTTTGTCTCTAAACCTGTATCAAAGATCAACTTTTTTACGGTCTTAAAAGAAAGTTATCTCATAATTTATGTGGCTACGTCATGTACGTCATAAATGGGATATCCTGATTTGACCAATCAAATTATCGGAAATATCTAATACATCATTTCAACTGATTCGTTCTTGGCAAACTCTTCCATCTACATTGAATGTTAGACAGCAAGTTTTAATTTGCCTATCATTTTAAAGTGAGTTCTCATTGGCTAAACTGTGCAACTATTAATTTGCCCAAATAATTTTTCTATGAAACCGCGTAAGTATACAAGATTGAGCTACATATTAATGGTAATATTCCGACGAAATGTCTTAAACCTTTAACCCTCAACTTTGTTTTAAAAAATTTCAATTTTCTCATTAAAAATGTCCATTTGCAAACCTACAGAAGACTATTTTTGAAAATTTATCACTGGATTGACTGGCTTGATTATCGAGTCAGTCATTCTTGTATTGCATTTTCAAAAATAGTCTTCTTAGTCTGCAAATGGACATTTTCCAAGACCCCTGCAGAAGCCGTTTTTGACGTCTTGAGTCTTAATGAGGTAATGAAAGAACTTTTAAACCCAAAAGGCAAATGATCTTTCTTGACAGGTTGAAGTGTTCTTTTTGTAATTCATGGACTATGTAGTCTAGTGCAGTCCTGTGATGCCTATCGCTACTGACGGTGTTTTAGAAGCGATGTTCTAGGTTTTAAAAATAGTTTCTGTAATCATACATTTTTATATGATGCTAATAATTCTTAGCTACATAAAGTTCTACAATTACACATAGGTACCATATATACAGTATTATTGTTCCATGTTTGTTAATCCGTTGCTTACCACATGCAGTAGGTAATGAAGATAATGTCTCTTAAATAGCTAATTGTAGACATGAAAAAATTGCATTTTTAATAACGTTGAATTGGTACTAATATGAGTCCAAATTATGTTCCTTGTTTAATGCTAGTAATCTTCCGACCAGATGTCTTAATGAAGCGCCTTATTTTAAATCCAAAAAGCATATGACAAGTTGAACTCTCCTGTTTTTACCAGTAATTCATTGACTAGGTTTGTGATTGTAATTTTGTGTTGCATAAAATGCTACTATTACATAACATTACCTGTTATACAATATTCTTGTTCACGTTTGTTAACCCTTTACTCACAGCATGCACATAGTGAGAGGTAGTGGAGACGGAATGACAAGATTTTACAATGACATGCATCATGATATCAGTTAGAATTTGTAATCCGTGGTCAGTAATTACTTAAAAAGTAAATGCTGTCTGTAACTTAGCGATGTCATCAGTTGTTGTATAGTAAGTACAACTTCGCATAGTGCCACCTCTATGTCACATTTCATATACTTCATCCGAACCAGCATTCCAGAATTAGTCTTATTCAACTGTACTTCATGTGTCCATCATCTCTTACCAACATAAAATTGCCCATGGATGAGCATGAAATTCAGTTGACCATAACACCATGTCATTGTCATTAACGTCCAAACATGCCAAAGAACATGACTGTCATATGAGTCGACACAGGCATTTATCTAAGAATGTTAATTTTGTTATTCCATTAACATTTTTTGCCAAATGAGCTAAAAAAATTTGGCACCTATCAAAGTTATAAATTCAGTTTATTATCAAATTTATACACCTAGTGAACACTAATTGGAATTATCAAGTGATGAGATTTTACTCTAAATCGTTATCGGCAGGGATTATAGAAATTGTTTTCATGCGTGTAATTCTGTTTCCACTCGAAAACTTGACGATTCACTTCATATTTTGAACATGAGAGATGAGACCTTGACTGGCATCCAGTTTGGCTAAAATACAGCTGCAGTTATGCGCTTGAATTCTTGAAAAAATTGTCAGACTTATTCACTAGAGTTCTTGAAAAATTGTAAAATATTTGGATTCAAAATTGGAGTACAAACATGATTCTTCGGTCAAATTGTCATGGCAGATTTACTAAGATCTTATTTCGAAGATTATTCCGTTAGGCCTCTTATTTAGAAAAGACCGGGTCAATGAAAATGGAGGGGGAGTTTTGTTTCTAATCCATCAATCACTAAATGCCTCGCCCAGAAATGATCTGACAAATTCAGAATTTAATGACTCGGTATGGTGCGAAATTAAGCTAAATAAGGAGGAAGGATTGCTCATTGGAAATTGCTATAGATCAACAAGTAGTCAAAAACTAATAACACCAACCATCTTGACCTCCTGGATAGGATAAGGCGTGACAAGACCACACACATATTTATAATGGGAGATTTTAATATGCCAGAAAATGTCTATCGACTGTTTCTCTACAAGCAATCCAAATAACATAGCATTTAGATCTGTCGAAAAATCCAAGAACTGTTTTTAAAACAGCATATTGAACAGCCCACACGTTTCAGAGAAGGAGATACTCCATCTACATTAGATCTTATGTTTTACCAATGAAGAACACATGGTTGAACACATTGAATACCTGCCAGGTTTAGGAAAGAGTGATCATATTGCTCTCTTATTCACAGTTGCCTGTTCTTCTATAACACGACTACAAAAAGATGTAGCCGGAGGATACAATATATGCTGAGTTTGCCTCCATTAATCAAGAACTGTGACGCTCAGGTAGATGATAACGATATAAGTATAACCTAGAGCTAATTTATAAACATAATAAATCCGCTAATGGAATAGTATGTACCCCTGAAACAATCTAGGAAGTACCCCCCCCCCCCACCCCCTCCAGCCGGGGTCCGGATAATATTCACCCGAAACTCCTAAAAGAGTGTGCCATCAATTTAACGGAACCATTACATAAACTATGCGACCTTTCCTTAACAGCTGGAACTCTCCATAAAATATGGAAAATGGTAATACTTACACCTATCTTCAAGAAAGGCAATAAAAGACTTACAGAAAACTACCGGCCAATTTTACTTACATGTGTATTATGCAAGATATTAGAATCATCCATCACGGGGAAACTTGTACAACACCTTGAGTCTAACAACCTTTTAACAGTACACCAGCATGGATTTGTCCAGAGGCGAATGTGTTGGACAAACTTGCTAGAAACTCTAGAAAGCTGGACAGAGTCCCTTGACAGAAACAACAATGTGGAGATAATTTACCTAGACTGTCAAAAAGCTTTCGATACTTTACCACACAAAAGATTATTGCACAAACTCGCGGCATATGAAGTCTGTGGCCCCATATTGACTTGTATAGAGGGATTTATCTAAGATCGGCAAATGATGCTTCACATCCGAGGTAGCTACTGCGAATGGACAAGTGTTGATAGTGGAATTCCGCTTGGCTCTGTACTGGGGCCACTGTTGTTCATTGCATATGTAAATGACATTCCAGACGATATTCAAGACATATTCAAAATGTTTGCAGATGACACAAAACTGTGGACGCACATCAAAGAAAACTCGGATAGTGAAACATTACAAAATGACCTAAACTATCTTAATGGATGGTCAGACCAGTGGCTCTTAAAATTTAATGCTAACAAATGCAAGAAAATTCACCCGAGGTCATAATAATCAACTGCATAACTATACCATGAAAGACAAAAGCGAAACACATACATTGCAGATAACAACAGAAGAAAAAGATTTAGGAATCTGGATAAAAATGACCTCATACCATTTAGCCTATGCAGTCTTTAAAATCAGCAAATAAAGCCATGTATATCATGAGAATAACACTGCCACAAACATCCACACACAAATCATTATCCAACAATCATATAAACTATGATAATAGAAAAGTATTAGATCAACCCTTAGCACCCTGCATTATAATAAATTGTCTTCCCTACTACTACTACTACTACTACTACTACTACTACTACTACTACTACTACTACTACTACTACTACTACTACTACTACTACTGCTGCTGCTGCTGCTGCTGCTGCTGCTGCGACTGCTGCTGCTATTCCCCAATGTCCCTGTTCCCATGCTGCGTACGCTATCAATAACAGGAAATAGTAGTTGTATGTGGGTGGTGCATGTACATGTAAATTGAGCAAATATATATATATATATATATATATATATATATATATATATATATATATATATATATATATATATATATATATATATATATATATATATATATATATATATATATATATATATGCACCTGTGCACCACCCTATTTTTACGCACATGCGAGGGTATATTCATGTGCTATGAAGAAAGCAATAGCATAAACATTTATGTACCCATCCATCTTAGTGCAAGAGGTAATAATGCAACTAGAGGAATGCTGATTATGATGGTGGGGAAACACTGTATGTTTTTGCTTGAACTTGAAAACGAGGCCTGAATATGGTTACGTTGACACAACTGACAACTATTGCCCTACAGTTGACACACGTGGCTAGATTGTCATTAATGGTGTCTGAAAACGAACTTTAACATCTGTGCACGAGTTTGAGACGGTCATTATTAATACCGGGTATATCCACCTTGTGCCTGGATGACGGCCTGGACACGACGTCTCATGCTGGTCACCAACCGACTGATATGCCATTGTGGTATTCGTTGCCATTCAAGATGGAGTGCGTCTGTTAATTCCTGTAGGTTCTGCACAGGAGGATCCCTCCTTCTCACCATGTTTCCCAGAATGTCCCAGATATGCTCAATAGGGTTCATGTCAGGGCTCCTTGCTGGCCATGGTAGGGTTTCGATGGCATTCTGGCGGAGGTATTCATGCACAGCTCTAGCACGATGTGGTCGGGCGTTGTCATCCATGAATATAGGGTGGGTTCCAGGTGCATGATTTACAAAATGAGGGACCACAACTCTATCCAGTATGGAATCTTGATATCTTTGTCCATTTAGTGTTCCAGGTACAGTCAACAGATCCAGCTTACAATCAAATGAGATGCACCCCCATATCATAACGGAACCTCCACCAAATGGAACTTCTTCCATGATGTTACGTTGGTCGTACGCCGTGCGTCTGGACCTCCATACACGAGTTCGACCATCTGTGGCATGAAGCAGGAACCGACTTTCATCGGACCAGTGTACCCGTCTCCAGGATCTCATGTTCCAGTGTCTTCTTTCGTTGCACCACCTCAGACGCTCCTCTTTGTGGTGTGCAGTGAGGAGAGGACGTCTGACAGGTCTCCTAGCTTTCATGCCAGCAGCATACAGTCTCCTTTTGACGGTAGACATTGACACTCTATTGCACGTTTCCCATTGCTGGCTGAGCACTCTGCTGTTGGTGAATGGAGATCTCCTAACAAGGCGTACTAGGGCTCGATCATCACGGGCAGTAGTCTTCTTCGGTCTTCCAGATCTAGGCCTGTCCTTCACCTCGTTAGTTTGCCCATGTTTTGCAATCAAACGACTGATTACAGTATGGTTAATGTTCAGCTGTCTGCCAATCTCTCTGCATGACATACCAGTGGTATGCATGCCTATGATTTGCCATTTCACACGATCACTTAACCTTCGTCTTGCCATAGCGGTTCACAATCAAGAGCTAATTCTCTCTGTACAAATAAACCACGGTCATGAACACAAAATTCCTAATCTTGTCGCCTAAATCTGTATGTAATGTTCTACACCTCAAACTGGACTTTTACATAACTGAACACGTGTGCTGTTTCCCGCCACGCACGGACATCAAGCGGCGTGAAGTCATGCATGCATGTGCATTTCGTACTTGGAATTATGTCAGCTAACGCGGGGACAAAAAGTATGGCAGCCTAGTTGTACCATCATGTTTCTACGTTCTATTGTTTTTGCTGGTGCTTAGCTTTTGCACAGGTGTATATATATATATATATATATATATATATATATATATATATATATATATATATATATATATATATATATATATATATATATATATATATATATATATATATATATGTGTGCGTGCGTGCGTGCGTGCGTGCGTGCGTGCGTGCGTGCGTGCGTGCGTGCGCGTGCGTGCGTGCGTGTGTGCGCGTGTGTGTGCATATGTGTATATATGATAAAATACATAAAATTATGTATATGTATGCGTGTGTGTGTATATCTATGTGTAGGTCTGTATATGTGTGTATTTGTGTGTGTATATTTTCATGTGCATGCCGTATATGTTTGCGTAATATGTGTAACCTTATGCATGCATGTATGTGGGTATGTATATGTACTGTATGTAAGTCTCATATATCTATAACGATTGCATAATTTATGTGAATTCTATGTAAGAAGTCTATGTTCTATGTATGCTATGTTAAATGTTATGTAAATGTGAATGTTTATTTATGTATGGGGTCCATCGCCTTATAGACTTTGCCTTAGTAGTCCAGTCAATCTAGGCCAAAAATATTTTAACCCGGAACAAATTGCAACAGAATTTTTTTACCTCGCCCAGTGTATAGGGGGCCATCATGTACAACAAATCAAAAGTCCTCCAAAATTCCAATAGGGGAAAGGGTAAAATTTGCATAATTATTACCAGATTTGGGCCATTTCACCTGAAAAATCAATTTTTCTTTATTTTTTTAAAACCGGTATGTAATATATGTGTGACTGGGTATTTTTGGACTTTTTTTAGTAATAAATGAATACGATTGACATATTCTCCACAAATTAAATGTATTGTGTTATGCCACTTGCATGAATTTACCTAATACCATCATTGATATTGATACAATACATATTATATTTTATTATGTCACGGTATTGTGTGTTTCTAAGCTAAGCTAAGATGAAATAGTATGGCATAGGTACCTGGTTTCTACTAATTTCATCTTGCATCAATTATCCAAGTCATCTTCCTCAATGAGCGTTATTGAATTCGAGCAACTGAGACCCTTACAGTCTTCGCAGGCGGATGTGCAGCTGAGCCCATGTTTTCTAAAGGTGCATCTCTTTGATTCACAGCCAGTTTTGCAGCTGCATCTAAATGAATACAGTAAATCGTCAGGTGCTGCCAGCATGTCAGTCTTAACAGGCAGCATTTGGTGGTTGAGAACTTTCCAGCCCCATTCTGTTGGATCCATATCTCCAGCATCTCCTCTCCAAACTTGAATTTGGTAGTACACGCGAAGACTGTGAAACTTTGCGGATGCGGGTGTTGGTGGTAAATCTCGTGCTTCAACATACTTGGAACTTTTTGCAACCTTCTCCCTGAATCGCTTGTACCGCAAAGCAACTAGACTATCCATTGAAGTGCCATTGTATAGAATAAGCATTGCCTTCTCACCTGCTTTTATCAGTCATCTTTATTCGCATTACTCATTGTAAACACTTCAGCAATTTGAGAGAGTTCTTTGCAGCACTGGATTTTGCTAAGGGATGCAGATTTTTCAATTCCATAAAGCCTAGATGTTGAGTCACAGCCAAGGATAGCATGGATAAATAACAGCTGTGAGCACAAACAGAACCCGAGTTTTTCCTTTGCCATTTTGGTATTCCACAGTCGGGGTTTCTTTGCATTTTGCTTTGGCTCTGGTCTGAAAAATAGCTGACAGCCATTCATATCAGTATGGTATAGAAGCAACACCAGTAGGTCGGTATCGTCTCCAACAAGAGCAGTATTTGTTGACTTTGAAGCCAAGATAGCCGTTTGCGTAATTAAGACATCAGCATCACCGCTTGCCTTTATCGTTAAGCATCCAGCCTGTTCGAGAGATGAACTTAAGATTGATATGAACCGATGTTTGTTCTGCTTGTTACTAAGAAAATCAGGCTTACTCAGAGTTACAACTGTTTGCGGAGTCAGTACAACAGTTGCGCCTGATCCAGGAGTTCGCCTCTTATGTGTTACATGTTTTATGTCTGGGCTTTGGTCACAACCATCAAACACTACTGTAGCCTTTCCATATTTGCTTATGCAATATTTTACATATCTTTGACAACCATTTGCAAATGTCTCTCCACGCTGCCATGGAGCACGGTGTAATAGAGCTCCTCCACCAAGCACATAGTGGACAGAATCTGGAAGGACTGCATCTTCATTTTGAATTAATTTCCACAATGCATCAGCAAGTGCCGGCTTATTTGCTTCCCATGGAAGAGATGAATTATCAAAGAGTGCGGGCGGATGAGTGCACAACTCATACTCAAAATAAGATGCTGGATTCCCTTTTGATCCATTTGTAGCATATTAAACTGAGTCTTTGAAATAGGAGTTGTGGATCAATTTGTACACATTCATCATCAATCTTGAGAGATGTTTTGGATGCTAAGGTAATAGCTTGTCTCTTTCTCTGGAACGAAATGCTTGATACACATTGGCCACACATCGAATTAATAATTGATTCTCCAATATCTTTAGCATCGTCAACATTGACTGATTCATGTGCAGACAATCCACTAACAAGTCCTCTAAGAGAAGGGTCTGGTCCAAATGGATTCAGTTCACTAAGGATTTTGAGAATTTTGTAAGTATCATCCATATCACGCTTTATTCGAGATTGTGTGGAATCTTTGTGTTGTTCACTTGAATCACAGTTTACCCCAGAGAGCTCTTGCATTGCATTACACACATCTGCACATGCGGGCATAGACAACAACCAAACAAGACGCTGAAGTTCTGTCATTCCACGACCTCGTGTTAGACCACCACTTGACTTTACACTTCTCATAAGGACCTGCTCAATAACTAGATCAGTAGATAACCCTGCCCAATACCTATCACTTCGATGAATGACATGATGACCATTGAGGAAGCTGGTGTGTATATCTGGATGACTTTCAGGTATTTCTAACATCTTTTGTAAATATACATATGCAGACTTGGCGTACAGATTATGCCCAGCGCCTGCAAAATATGGAAGCATCTCACGAACGGTCTGAAGGTGCATGTTCCAATCACCAGTTCGTTCTGCCTTAATGAATTTGCGCAGAATGTCAACCAACTCCATATACAAAAGCCAGAGTCGTGCAGTCCTCTTATCTTTCATGACCACCTTCTCTGAGTCTAGTTTGTCCTTGACATCATGTAATGCATTTTCCGAGGACAATCTTGTAGCTACATACGGATTTTTGATAATGTCATCATAGAGCTCTCCAACTTTAACCAGACTTTTATTTAGGGAACTTTCAATCGTTTCATGTCCTGCAACATTATCATCATTGTCAAACAATTCTTTTGAATGCATTGCAGCGGAATATTCTACTGTGTCAACTTCAGCATCTGCAATTGTAGGTAGTGGTAGGTTATATGCATTTGCAATCAAGATTGTACTGAGAGAAGCAAAAACCATGAGGTGTCCTCGAACTGCTCGAGAAATTGCCTTTCCACTAAGAATGTGTTTGACAGCATTCTCAGCGTAGACTACCTCTAGAATAGGCGCAAGACCGCTTCCTGCCATTAAGTGACCAATGCAGCCAAGGAAGCTCATCTCCATATGAAGACCTCCGAGTCTTAGAATAATTTGCTTTAATGGACTCCAGCTCGGCTCAATCTCTATGATAGTCATAGCTTTCCAAAATAAGGGCTGATCAAATGTAATCACGGGTGCAACATGGTATCGGTTTGCCTGTTCACAAACATAAGTCAAAGTGGAAAAGATGCAGGTCATGTTACTTGGCTCTAGATCTATCATCGGAAGGAAAATAACAGACGATTTACCTGGATAAACTCCTTGGTGAACAGTTTGCATCATGCCAGACCATGACTGTCTCCTTGAACGCAGAAACAAAGAGAAATCCCAGAGGATGTCAATGTCAGCTGTTGGGTCTGTTTGTTCCATCGCAGTTAACTCCTTAAAGGTCAATGGGAAGTTCCTGGTATGCTGAGACTCAAAGTTCCTGATACAGATCTTGCCATCTTGCTTGATATCTTCAGATGTTACATTTATCCTTGGAATAAGTTTGCACGAAAGGTTTCCTGGTGTAACAGATGCAATGATTCCCATTCCATGAAATGTATTATGCCCATCTATTGTGCAAATATTGTGATCCACATTGTCGGCAACAAACTGAATGAACTCGCCTGATAATGGCTGTGGTAGATCTCCACCATGAAGTGATGCACTGCGCTCAAACCTCTGTATCTCCGCGTATGAACATCCAAATCCGTGCTTGTACAAGGTGTCAACAATAAATCTAGATCCAAATTTATGGTGCATCTCACATGACAGCCCGAACTGCAAAGGTGCCAAAATAACTCTAGGACGAGTTCCTTGCATAATAGCCTGTCCAACTGATGCCTGTTTCATTTCTGTGTCTTTTCCAGTAAACAAAATCCGCAATAATTCCCGCAGTGTCTCTGGTAAATAATTCAATGCCTTTACTGGGTCGCTCATTTGCTCCCTTGATGGATAGCTTTCAGATGATGTGCATGAATCAATTAACTTAATTTCGTGTCTAAGCAGTTTGGCAGCTGTCTGGATGATTAGCATGCTCTCTGATTTGGAATCCTTTCTCTTCTGTTCCTTATAGAAGTCAGTCAAAATAGTAGATGCTTTAGAACGAAAGGTAACAACGTTTGGCTTACCATTCACAGTGCTAATAAGTATTTCATCGCCATAATTATCTTTTATTTTATCCTGCATGTATTTTGTACTGTATGCTTTATTCTCTTTATCATCGAGATACTCTTGCATTTTATTAACGAGGTCGTGCAGGGTTAGCTGCTCATCATCATTATTTTCAAGAAATGCCATTGTCGCACTAAATGCTCTTACTCTGTCCAAGTCTTCTGGCCTTCCATGTTTTTGGGATGAGCAAGATGAGTGCAGCTGAGGGATATTTTTCATGGTTCGAAAATTTACGCTGCAGCTTTGATGGTATACTGCATTGACAACGCATAAATCCGGCGTGAAGGCAAGCCGCCCAGCTACAAGTTTGCCCCATTCGTCTTTTCTCTGCTCACAGGCCTCGGCGATACTACATTGAAAGTCATGAGTACTTACTGGATAAATATCATAGCCACGTTTCTTTCCATCTTGAATTTTTGCAGGGTATCCGTATATTAAACAATGTTCACTAAAATTGAATGTTGGACTTTCTGAACGGAGTGTTCGCATGGGTGGCGGAGATTGTTCAATTTTCTCTGCGTCACGGGCAATCCGCTTGGGATCAATGAACTCCCGTCGACATTTTACATGAACCCTCTGTCGTACTTCAGCTATGACATCGCTTTCACGGGCTCTGCTAGCATTGTTAATACCGTCACAGCCGTTAACTCGAAGCGTAACAGTTTATGAGCCATTTTCTAGGCTCCGGTTACAAATAACGCATGTATCTAAATCCATGTCCATATTCTGATTGAATTGTATAGAAATTTATTCAAATCGTGAGATAAAAGTGAAAATTAAAATGCAATTTATTTTAGATAAAATTTTAAAAGCGAAAAACAAAATTAAACTTACTTTAAATATAATTTTTTTAAATTACCCCGGCCCTGTGCATACAACCATATTTAATCTGTGGTTTGGAGAATTTGTACAAGTGGTTCAAGGCAATATTGCCAATTGCTTACTGTCTTCCGTGACCATGACATTCAGAGCTTAGACAACATTTCTACTTCGTTTATTTGCGGAATGAAGCAGGTAAGGGAAGTTTCATTATTCGGATAATGGCGGTAGCTAAATATGCGAACTTACCCACTTTCCCATCGAGGGATTTTGGAGGACTTTTGATATGTGACACCTGGCAGTCCCATGAATGCCGCAGAAAAGAAATAAATTCTGTTGCAATTTGTTCTAGGTTAATTGGTAGTTTTACTGGACTATAGATGGAATGCCTATTTATATTGTTCATATACTAATATGTGATTACCAAATAAATCTATTTGAATTTGAAAAAAAATGAGACAAATCAAACGAACATTCAATCATCTCGACCGAGAAACATTCCTTATTTTGTACAAGATGTATGTCCGCCCACATCTAGATTATTGTGTTCAAGCACGGTCGCCATACTTTGTCAAAGACATCAACCACTTAGAACAGGTACAGCACCGATACACCAAATTTGTAGTAGGTCTACCCACCCTAAAACAACGTCGAGTCAGGGGTGACCTCATAGAAACATACAAAATTATCATACAAAAAGAAAACATTGACCAAAAACTATTTTACTCATTGGCAGAACGGTCTGGACAACGAGGTCCGTAGTCTAAAGCTGTTCAAACCTCGGTATCGAACACAAACCAGGCAAAGCTTTTTCAGTTGCAGAATTGTAAATGAATGGAACAACCTACCCGAAAACGTGATAAGAACAAAAACAGTAAATGCCTTTAAAACCACACTTGACGCATTTTGGAGGCATACCCATGATACAAGCCTATACCGTAACATGGACTTGAAACAGACAAAATGCTTAACTTCGCCCATCTCTATAACTCTAACTCTAACTCCAACCTTCAACTGAAATTAGCCCAAGGGAAGGTACTCATGTTGTTGACGCATTTTAAAGAGCTATGAGTTATCTCCCATGGTTTTAGGAATACAGCGAGGCGTGTACCTTACACGCCATAATAGATATATTGCAAATGAGTGCTGAAGAATTCTACAGCAAGCATGCACACAATCACTCACTAGGTCACGCATACACGGTTTTGGGAGGTGGGGGTGGTGGGGGGGGGGGGGTAGATGTGGTTGGATGGTGGCTATTAATAGGTCCATTCCGGCAGTCTGATTCAGCAGGGCTACATACATAAACATGGCTATTTTACTGCACAATTTAACTAACATTGGATTTACTAATTATAGCATTATAAGGCTTATTAGTTATATAAATCCATCTAATATTAACTATCAATAGCTCTTTATAAAACAATTGTTCCGAGATATAAATACTTTTGGAAACACTCTATTTTGTTGTAATATATATCGATCTTGGTGTATTATTACTCCATACTAATCCTTAGTTTCGACCCTATCGCCAAGGTTTTTCTATTATTTGATGTTTCTCTGAAAATTTGCGTGAGTGTACTAGTTCCTCAGTTTATGAAAATATTATATTTATTATACAATCCCCCAAAAAATCGGAAAATCTTAAATATTGTGTTTGACCGCCTTGGAGAAAATACTAGCGTCATTGCTGAAGAGGATGCTGGCTGCCACTCCTATTTCAAATTGTCGAAACAGAAATTAGAAGTTGTCTCACAGCAAGGACAGGTAGATGATCTGTTAGCTGAAAACATTTGTTGATTATTCATGATCATCTTATCTCATCCGGGGTTTCATGCTGAAGATAAAAAAAAATTAATGTTTAATAAAAATAGCATATTTTAGTAATTTTGATAACACTATTAGCTCACCTGGCCTAAAAGGCCAAGTCAGCTTATGTCATGTGACCGTCCGTCGTGTGTCCGTCCGTCGTCCGTCAACTTTTCCTTTAAACGATTTCTTCTCATGAACCACTGGGCCGATTTCAATATATTTGACAAGAGGCATCCTTAGGATACAGAGATTCAAGTTTGTTCAAACGAAGCAGATTTCCGCGGCCACCCTGGATTTTGGCTGATTTTTAGAAATGTCTTAAAAAGCTCCGAAACCGCATAGGGGATCGATTCAAAACTCATGAAATATTATCTATGGCATGAGTTGAACCAAGTTTGTTCAATGGAACTTGATTCGCCAAATGGTTCGGCGGTCATCTTGGATGACCTAGTTTTCGTAAAAATGACCTCTTCCCCAGAACCGCTTAACGAATTGTGCTCATATTTGGGAGATATCATTAGAGCCTAAGGACCATTAAAGTTTGTTCAAGGGAAGTTAATGGGTAAAAAAGATGGCCGCTCTGGACCAATCAAAATGTAGTGCTTTTGGCTGCCATTTTGGATTTTTTTTATTTGATGGCTTTTCAATCCGAAATTGGCTTTATAGGGTTTTTTGAGTTGGCTAATTTCAAATTTACCACTTTCGAAACTGTCGGATAAACGGTTTGTCGGCCATCTTGAAACATTTTCCCGCCAAAAGCTACCATACTAAAGCAATGGGAAATTTAAAATGTCTTCTCGAGAACCACTGGACCGATTTCAAATATATTTGGCAGGAAGCATTCTCAGGGCATAGGGGATCTGGAGACGACCTGAGGCTGACCACCCTCTTTGTCAGCACCACCGGACTGGAAGTCTAAACACAGCCATGGAACGCAGAAGAAGAAGAAGAAGAAGAAGAAGGGCATAGAGGTCCATGTATATTCAATCAAAACCGATCGGCCAATTTGGCTGGCAGCCGTCTTGAATTTTGGCCGATTTTTATTTAAACGTCTAAAAATCTTCTCTAAAACCTTTTGGGGGATTGATTTCAAACTCATAAAATATCAGTTCTGGTAAGAGCTGAATCAAGTTTCTTCAAGGGAACTTGATTGGCCAAATGCTTCAGTGGCCATCTTGGATACAACCTAGCGGTCGCGAAAACGACTTCTCCGGAACCGCTGGACGGGTCGGACAAAATTTGGGAGATATGATTTGGGTCTAAAGGCCATTAGAGTATGTTCAATGGAGATATGTCAAAACAACACGAATCAATCAAAATTTAGCTTTTTTCGTGGACATCTGGTATTTTTTGCAACTTTCTGAAAAAATCATAAGAGAACAACTTATTAATCACTAGACCAATTTTAGTAAAACTTGGCTTAAACCTTCTCCACAGAAACTTGATTGGTAAATTTTTCCAGCGGTCATTTCGTTTTGTTTGGTTGTGCCAGGTGTCAATAATTACAGGTGGGCGATACAGGTCCCTTGGGCCTCTTGTTACATGATTCTGCTACGGGATTTTTGTTGTTGTCCTGATTTAAATACACTTGTACAACCAAATTTGTAACAAGCCAACACATCTTAGCCATTTAAAACTGCTCCAACTGTTCCAACATTTCGATTATCAATTTCAGGCCAATATAAACCTTGCTCACCTACTGTCTCTAGTTATCTACTTTATTCTGGGTGGACATATCTGAGCGGATCTGGCTAATACACTAGCCATCTCCGCCCAATTTACTTGCCATCTCAGTCCACTAGACTGGCCAATGCCCGCCCACTATCAGTGACATTACTGCACATGTTTTTACCGGGCGGAAATGGCGGGGCGGACTTGGTGAAGGGGTGGAGATCGCCGTAAATCATAATAATCGACGCTTAGAATCATCATAGGATTTACTTGACCATGGGTTATGGGATCCAGAGGATATTGATTTGATTTTTTAGTTCCCTTCTGTTATAGGAAAACCTCCAGATTGAGAGCTTTACTTCTTAGTGAAGTCACTGTACATAATATATATATATATATCACAGAATTTACACAATTTTTTAGGTTACACAGCAGAGAGTTGCCAACAATAGTGCTGACAGCTGTGACGTAGAGTTTTGGAGAAGCTGAGTCGGTGAGCTCCATTCTGCACATGCTTGTTGGACACTTACATACTTTGACGGTGGGCTAGCTGTCTTCGCATAACGGCACAGCTCCCAGTATTCTCTTGACTATTTCCACAGTGGGCACAGTAACGGCATTTTCTGGGAGCTTGTTTCAATCCTTAATTATTCTGGATGGAAAGAAATGTTTGGCCAGTTCTTTGTTGTATCTCTGTTTATAAAGCTTAAGGGAGTCTCCACATGGAACTCTAAGAGGTTGTTCAAATAGAGTTGACAGATCATTGTACTTAATGCCTGTTGAGGTATTTGTAGTTTCTGAGAGGTCCATCCGTCTCCTAGGTGGTGTCTGATTACTGAGCTTAAAACAGAGATTCTGCACTTTCTCTAAGGGTTAATATCATTGGCTAAGTACGGGTTACAGACCATCGACATGAACTCAAGCGCTTGCTTGATTGAGTTGAATAATGTTTAGACAATAGTTGGCACTGTGTTCTTGAAGCATCTTTTAATCATGCCGATTTTTGTCTGGCTTTGTTGGCGATGTTCGAGATCAGCAGGGTTGATTTTAAAGTATTCGAAACTAACACTCATAACATATCTCTGCTCAGTTTCTTCATTCAGTTAATAACTGTTGACTGGTGTTGAGTGAGTATATACTTAATCTATAGATAATTTATTCTGAGGACTACACACCTTTCTGTTCTGCATTAAACCTCATTAGCCATGCTCTATCTACTATACTGAAAGTGAGTTTAAATCTTGTTGGAGGATCTGACAATCGCTTGGGGTCTTGATGGTATGGTAGACTTTTGTGTCATCAGGAAACAGCTTGGCTGTGGATTGAACGGAGACAGGTAGGTCCTTCACAAACAAGAGGAAGAGCATCGGGACTTATATTGATCCTTGCGGTACACCATTGGCGATAGGTTTCCAGTTAGACTAGCCATTTCTAAGAATAACACGTTGCCGTCTAGAAGAGAATACAGATTTTCTCCACCGAAGCGCATGCCCTTTGATTGCTAAGCTATGGAGTTTGTCTGCAAGACGTACGGTGTCAATGCCTTGCTGAAGTCCATGTAAATGGCGCCAGTTTGTTCAATATGCATGGTCGTAGCGGAGAACCAATCGACATGCAATCAATTAGTTGGGTTATCCAAGACCCCTTTTCTGGAAGTCATACTGGTTACATAAGATAGTATGGTTGTTGTCGATATGTTCCCAGAACGCACGCAGTATAAGACGTTACATGAGTTTGCATATTTGGCTGGTTAATGCAACTGGTCGAAAATTTCTACGTGAAAGTCTAGATCCTTTCTTGAAGAATAGCATCACGTTTGCATTTCTTCAATCTTGTGGAATGGTGCCGTATACTATAGATTGCTTGACACTATTTGTCAGAAGGATAGTTAGGTAGTGGACATCACAAGGAACATTTACATGATTATTGTCTGCTACCACTGCCTAGTTATTCTTTAGTTTCTCCATTCTAATTCTTACCTGATCAATGGAGAGCGTTAAACGGTACAATTTATTGTTGCCCTCATTTATAATCGGTGGGAGAGAGTATGGTACATCTGTCTCGTTGCTGAGTCCTGATATGAAAAAGTCGTTTAATAGATTGGCTTTTTCACGATCGTCCGTAATCCTGATCCCATTTGACTCTAAGGTATCGAGTGTCGATGATGATCGAGTAAAGTGTCTGCAATAGTTGTAGACTGGTTTGGCGGCATCTTTGATAAGTCTAAGTAATGCCTCTTCATAGTCAGGCTATGCCTTTTGCATTGTTCGTCTCATTGTCCATGTCTCGCTGGTCTGTAGAGTGCGATGCACTGATGAACAAGATGGCCTAGGCCTTTTGCTTTCATTTCTTGGAACGATTCACCGATCTAGGAGGATTCTGTAGTTGTCGTGATTTCTTTACATTTGTGGTGATGACATTGTTGCATAGCCGATAGATTTAAAAGTTGCCCAATTTTAGCTCACCTGGCCCAAAGGGCAAGTGAGATTATGCCATGTCTTCCGTCAGTTCTCCGTCTGCCCGTCAAAGCGCATCTCCTTAAGCGTTTGTCCGATTTCAACCAAGTTTGCCTGGAAGGATCCTATGGTGGTAGGCTCCAGAACACCAATTCAGATTTTTGATTGGTTGATTTTTTGCGCGAAAATCCTAGATTTTATAATAAATTTACCGGGAATTGTCAAAACACATCTTATCCACTCGATGAATTTCAGCCAAATTTGGTTAGCAAAACCCTATGGGATCACGCTCCAGAACTTCTAGTCAGAAATTTGTTTGGTCAATTTTTGGGATGATGTTTGGTAGATTTTATGAAAAATTTACGCGAAATTGGCAAAATGCATCCTCTCATTAGCAGGTTGGTAGATTTCACCCACATTCGGATAGAATTAAGGGTTAAGACTATTGTGCCAGGCTCCAGGAATTCTATTCAGAATTTTGATTGGTCAATTTCCTGGGTGAAAATCTGAGAATTTATGAACATTTTCCCGGAAATTACCAGAACCCATTTCCTCCTTAGCAGCTTGAGGCTTTCTTTGGGGTTAAAAATTGTAGATTTTATGAAAAATGTGGCAGAAATTGTCAAAACGCGTCTCCATCTTAACCACCAAATTTGGCTGGAATGATTCTATCGTACTAGGATCCAGAACTATTCACAATTTTATTTGGTCAACCTTTGGGTGAAAGTCTTAAGAATATATGAAAAACTTACCCGGAAATTGTCAAAACACATGTTAGCCAACTAAATCTGGACGGATTCTATAGTGCTAGGCTCCAGAACGTATATTCAGAATTTTGATTGATCAGTTTTTGAATGAAAATCTTAGATTTTAAAGATTTTCCTAACTGTTACGATCCTTAATCAATGGTCCAATATTGAATAAAGTTGTTCAGAAGTACCCCATCATGATAGTCTCCGGAACTATTATCTAAATTTCAAATGGTCGATTTTTCGGCGAACATCATGGATTTTCATAACTTCCGGAAATCCTGTAGGAAATGTGGGAACAGCTTTAAATGACTTCTTCTCAAGAACCACCTGATAGATTTCAACGAATGGTGTGTGGATGGACTCTATACTGATTGGCTCTATAACTGCCATTCAGAATGCTGATTGGGTCGATTTTCCTATGAATGTTGGTGCCCTTTTTCGGTTTAGCTAAGTGCTCTCTATCTTGACAGCTGATTCGACCATTTCTACCAGTGACACAATCTGAGCGATTACCTCCTCAGCCGTAGCTCAGAGAGGCCTCTGATAATTATATTATTTTTTCCGCCGTCTATTTCTTTCCGCTCTTCTATTTTCGAACCAATTCAATTCGTTTTGACAATTGACTGAAATCTTGTATAGGAGTATAGTATGTTGCATTTCGAATACCTTAATAGAAGCGCCAATGCTATCAGTCATGGCTTTCTCAGCCTTCTTGCTTAAGCTTACCTTTAGGTTTTCTATCGTCTGTGCGGCAATTTTATCTAAGATGCACGCCGTTCTGCTATTTCTTGATCACACTTAACACGCTTAACAAAACCAGTGGAGATCGACTCTGTCTGTTTATAGTTCATACTCACTGTCCTCTATTTGCCTATCTGTACTATCTGTCTTCTAATCTACGTGTCTTACAGGCTTTAGTTATGGCAGCATGGAGGCACTGGCTGCTGGACTGACATCTGACATCTATTATTTACACCATCAGAGTGTATTCACTACTGGCGCCCCTCGTTAACTAGTTAACGGTGCTTCGTTACTGGGAGTTCCTTTACGTCCCCCATTGCACTGTCACCGCGTGAGACGGGCTCGACTGCATTACGTCCCCTTCGAAGGACGTATCATGTGAATGATGTGTGGTATGGTTGATCTTTTCCCATCTTGATCACATGCCTGAATGTGGGATGGATCCTAGTTCTCAGGTTTGGAATCTGGGAAACAGGTGCGACATAAGACACTACACCGGTGCGCCAGATTAGATTTGTTCCTCCTGATTATTCTTGTAAATCTACTAGTACAATTTGTCGAGTTTTGTGAACCGCTTAGAAGATCCTGTACTAGTTTGTTCCATCCGTTATGGTGATGGCAATAAAACTGAATTGGAAGATGCCTGCTCTAGCATAAATTAGGCTGTTGTGCATGCTATCGGGTTTCAGAATTGGCGTCTGTAGACTATGTAATGGTATCTTTGCCTGCTGCTGTAGACATCTAAAGAAGAGAATAAGGCGGTTTAGTTTCATACTCTCTACCAATGGTGGTAGTTTTACATTGCTCATTATATTTGTCATACTGCCTGCTTCGTAGCTATAGTGTGATGTGATAAATCTAGCTGCACGATTCCCTACATTTTCTAGGTTGCCCTGGGGCGTTATTTGATGACGGCCACAAATCTGCTCGAACTCTGATTTCCTGGGTACAGACTCATAGATTTCTGCGGAATAGTCCGAGTGTCCTGTATATTACTGCATATATCTGTGATGTATTTGTCCCAGTTTAAGTCATTTGTGATGATGACGTCCGAATACTGTACGAATACTGTTGAAACAAAACGTATAGTCTGGGAGATTTTTCACGAACCTGGAATTTTGGTGTGGAAATCGTCTTTAGTGATTCTATAACAGATTTTCCTGCCGATTTCAAATCTGGATGGTGCAACTTCGTAGCTCAAGGGCAATTTTTGATATTTGACGTCTGTCCGTCAGTTTGTCTGTTCATTTGTTCACTTTGCAGTTCTGGGCCTTACTCATGAACGGTCGCTAGCAGAACCATAAAATGTCGCACAAATGTGGCTGATAACAAGTAGTTTATCTGGAAATTTGAGGAGGATTGTCATTTAAAAAAGATATTTTGTTCAACCTTTTGTCCGTCTGTATGCTCGTCTGGCACAAAATAAAAAATGGGACATCTACAGCTAATTAGGAGAGCTTTATTTATATGCTTAGCCAAATAACTAACGGTATATATTTACATCTATTCAGATTGAAAGAAAGCTTCATTGAGTCAACCCTTTAATGACCATGTCGGCCAAAACTGGCCTCTGCTATGGTCTTGTGGAATCTCCATTTACAGGCTAAAAAATGAAAGCCAGTAATTCCAGTGATGAATTTTCAAAAAGTTGTATTATCTTGACCTGTAAATGGACATTCAATAGGCAAAAATTAAAATGTTTTTGACCAAATTTGACTGTTAAAGTCTTAACGCTTTCCACACCAAGATTCCATGAAAATTCCCCAGAATATTAAGATGATTTGGGACAACGAAATAGCAGTTGATGCAGTTGTGTGGCCGTGAGACCACCAGGCTTTAAGAATCACGATCTTGTGGTTCCCCAAAACTGGTAGCCGCTATAGACAGCATTACTTGTAGTTTATTGGTTGCAGACAAGCTGAATTTGCTAAATGGGGATGTTACACTCACTGAAATATAGACAGAAAATTGGCATCCTACATAACGGTAGCTACGTGTGATTTAGAAATTTATCAAAAACAATAACGTATTGTCTGTTGCGACGACCACCTGTATTAAGAGACTACCACTAGACAGACACAGCAACCAACATTTCTGCCAGTTGACAGCTGGAATACTAGTGTTCATTTTGTGAATTGTGTAGCTGAAAGGTGTTGCTGCTTATGATAGTCTCACCTTTCAGCTGTAACATTGACAAAATGAACACCAGTCATTATCCTACAGGGAAGTGAGTCATAGAAGCTAGAAATTTGCCAGTATAAGGGTTAAACATTTCACTCTCTGTTAAATGACTACCGTTTTATGATTATCACTTGCTGGCCTCTTAATCCCGGGTTCACGAATGGGGTTCACCGTGTTCATGTTCTGTCTATATTTCAAACAGCGGTGATTAAACTTAGAATTAATATTATAACTAATTAATCTCTAATTCACCTTTCCAGAGTAGGCATCTGTCATCGGACCTCACATGACGTCATAATCAGCTAAATGGCGTGTAGGGTGACGTCATAATCATTACGTTATAAATGATTCCATTTGGCCCGTCTTTAACTCTTAATTGTCCGACAAGTTATACGAATTGTATGTCTCTACTATTTAATAAACACGCTGTTCAATATTTTGAAACTAATTTGACTGGGCGCGGTTGCTGCCATAAACATTTCTGACCATAGGCAGCAACGGCACCGAGTCAAATTAGTTTCAAAATATTCAACAGCTTACCTGCATAGTTTTCTGGAAATTGATAGTCAGTGAGTTCAGAGATCGACCCCAACACGAGCTTGGTGTGGGTGGAGCTTAGATAGAGATGGTCGGAAATAGCTAAAACGGGAAAGGTTAATTTATATCCGCTTGAATATCTTCACCAACATCGCTATCATTATCACTGTCACTGTCATCTGATGACAGCTCACCCTGGTTTACCGAAACAGACATATGGTTGTCCTTGACAATGGCACATCATTATACATGCAATTTTAGCTGATGCACATTGACACCTATTACTTGCACGAGCCTGATCAGATTGACAACCACACTCGATGATTACCAACACTAGAGCTGGAGTTGGTGTCACGTTTTCTGGAATTCCAGTAGGAACCAGGATTTTAGATCTTCAGCATGTGTCCAAGTGAGCAATAGTGGATCAAGCTTGCAGCTTTTTCAGTACAGTTGTTTTTGCCAATACGATGACAATGAGCCACAGTATCACATTCAGACACCACATGTGCTACAATCAATCTAGGCACATTGTCAACGTGTCTTTCAACTGTCTTACCAATGTCAACTATCTTCCTCTCACAGCTCGCCCTTCTGTTGTTATGTTGGCTGTCATATTGATTTTCCAATAATAATGAAGCAGAAGCACGAACCATCCGTTTCATCAGAAATTACTCACACGTTTTTACATCCGGAAGTTACAACATCAACCACTTGTTGCACAATCATGATGTCAGCTTCTACTTGTGTGGTTCTAGGGTCTGGACTTTCACTGATTATTCCATGCAAAACGTGTGTTGGTGTGTCCAACTGGCCAGTAACACCAAGATAACACGATTCAAACTTCATCCTAATAAAATTAATAACATAGACTGTGCATATAATACCAACCATCTGCTTCTTGTTTGTGTGTTTGGGGTGATAACTGATTTGCATGGCACTGGTTTTTGTCTTGTCAGGTTATGAGCATTGCATGCTATTTTGCCACGTTATGATCTGGTAGACAATTTAATACTATATTTATGCTATCGATCAAACACTAGGTACAGTTTGCTATATGTGAGCTTCTGAAGCACATATTCTGCAACAATGGACGCACAGTCAGCGACAGTTGCTTTAGACGGCCAGAATACAACCCATAAAATAGTACTACCGTCAATAACTGCTGCGTCTGGCATTGCTTCCAGACTAGCTGAAACTTCGAGCTTATTATGTTTATTTGTTAACACAGCGTTGTTTTTGGCAGACCGCATGTCTCAAGAATCAGTAAACATGGTTGTAGTTAATTCATAACGCAATACGCCTTCCATCGAGAGTATTTCGTGAGACAGTGGACCTTTCCATTTTTAGCTATGCCCCGCCCATCACTAGCTAAACTCCACCCACACCTCAACATGTTGGGATTGATCGATCCCCAAATGCCCTAGCTATCAATTTCCTGAAAACTATACAGGGAAGCTGTTGAATATTTTGTAATTAATTTGACTGGGTGCTGTTGCTGCCTATGGCAGAAACAGCGCCCAATCAAATTAGTTTCAAAATATTCAACAGAATATTTATTAAATAGTAAAAGCAAACAATGTGTACAACAACGCATAGACCGTCTTCAACTATGCGTTCGTGACGTACTTATCGACATCCTCCATGACGTCATTCATTATGATGTCATTCTGCACATCACGCAGTTCATTATGACGTCATATGATGGGTGGGTACTCTGGGGAAAGGTGAGTTGTAAAGTCAGTGCACGGGAATAAATCAATGACGTATCAATCACCACAGCGATTTCAACCTTTATCGACGTTTTGTTCGGTGCCATGGCTATAACCATTTTACTGAGCAGTGCATAAAAGCTACCAGACAAATCACCTTGAAATTTATCTGTTCGCTTATCACCAATGCTACATGCTCGATCTACATTGACAGGGTCATTTGTCAGTTTCGCAGTAACAATACTGACACAGTTCTCTAGGTGTTCTGGATTTACAGGTGAGATGCGTGTACTGAGGATGCTCCGAATATTTCCGGATATTGCTTCACAGTACGTATGGTCATCAGTTTCCCGGCAGCACACGCAATAATCAGCGAATAGCATGTACTCATTTATGATGGATGAAAACAGTAACAGGCCTAGAACAGTTTCTTGTGAGACACCGAACACAACATAGGCGAAGCTTGATTTAGCACCACTGGCACTATTTGCAGTGCGTTACGAATGAATCAATCCAATTTAGTAAGCAGTTGACACATCATATTTGATAGTTTGATTGGACTAGATCTGGGAACGAAGCCTTCCGAAATCGACGAGGGTCTTAAATCCATGATGGCCGACAGCCACCAGTGGTCATATTGAAAACTGTGTTCCGGATGAAACGAAGTGAGTTGACACGTCATAGGTTTATTGGACATGGTTTGTGGTAGAAACCACTTGAAATCGAACATGATCCTCAATCCAAGATCGGCGGCAGCTACCAGTGGCCATCTTGAAAAGTGGTTTCCGGATGAAAGTATTGCTACCATTTGTTGGATCAGGGTTCAAGCTTAATAAGTTCATTTAACTAGTTCTGCGGAAGAAACTTTACGAAATCGACAATGATCCAAAATCTACCATAACTGCCATGGACAGGTGGACATCTCGAACATCGTCTTCCAGAGGAGAACGCTACCACCGGTTGTTTGACCTCCTTGAAATGCATATAAGACCATTAGTGCAGGTCTGCGGAAGAAGCCTATCGAAATCAATGGTGAATCTAGTATGACATCCAACCACAAGTAATGGCGTGCTCTGATATTAATTTATAAATATTGAGCACAGAATCGACCTATGTCCAGTTTTGTTTTTTAATAAACATGCTGTTGAATATGTTCAAAATATTTAACAGCTTACCTGTATAGTTTTCTGGAAATTGATATGTCAGGAAGTTCAGAGATCGATCGATTCCAACACGGTCAAAGCGTGGGTGGAGCTTAGCTAAAGATGGGTGGGGCATAGCCAAAACCATTCTCCAGGCGGCAGAGGGTTAATCCTCCGTGACAACAAAACTACAGACAGACGAATTACGACGTAGTTAGTACGGCCCGATGGTGTCGCGAGAATGAGCCAAAATGGAAATTTCCATTAGTTTGCTGATAGTAGTTTCCTTGACTCAGCATCACGGCGGGGTGTTATGCAGTTTGCGAAACCTTTTGTTGGTTGTTTGTATGCTTCCAAAAGGGTTCGAGTTAGCTTTAATATCACAGCGTTAATTGTTAACATAGTCGTTGTGGGAATCCAGAATACATTTCTTAATTTGTTCTCGCAGAGCTTTCCAGCTATCACAGAACGCTTGTGCTTTTTAAAACCTTTAACGACCTGGAGCTCGCAAGATAGATGTTAACAATACATCTTTTGAACTATGGTGTACATTATTTATTAACTCAGATTGCATATGAATGTTGACATGAAAATAAATTTGTTATGTCATTACTTTTTATGGTGATAACAACGTATGACACTCAAAATGCTGGTCGACAATTTAGCTAATACTATTGAGGTAAAATCACAAATAAACACAAAGTTTAGCATGTCTCAATATTCATGTTGAAACCGTTTCTTTTTATGTTATAACAAAAATTATTTTGCTACTGTAACTTTTCGATTGATGTTCCCAAAATGCAGACGTACTGTCGCTCAGGATGCTATTTCTTAGATATGGACCTGCATAATAAGACAAAACGATTTTTTCTAAACACGATCATGCCTGCTGTCTCATTTCGTAGTCCAGCGACAACGGCCCCCACCCCACAGCAGCCCCCCCCCCCCCCCCCCTAAAAGAGTAAACGAGCAAAATGAACCAATACACAATAAAAGTTTCATCATTATGTCTTAACAAGTCTTTAACAAAACCTTTTTGGACGTAAATTCAAAATGAAGCCAATATTTAGCAGGATAATTATATCGAAGGTACTCCATCATAGCTCAGGTGCCAATGACAGAATGCTTCAGCAACATATAATGGAAAACGAAATACAGTTAAGAGACGCAATGCAGTATTGCATTGAGAACAATGGACCTTTCCATTTTTAGCCATGCCCCGCCCATCACTAGCTAAGCTCCACCCACACCTCGCCGTGTTTGGATTGATCGATCCCCGAATGCCCTAGCTATCAATTTCCTGAAAGCTATACAGGGAAGCTGTTGAATATTTTGTAACCAATTTGACTCGGTTCTGTTGCTGCCTATGGCAGCAACAGCACCTAGTCAAATTAGTTTCAAAATATTCAACAGAATATTTATTAAATAGTAAAAGCAAACAATTTGTACAACAAGGCATAGACCGTCTTCAAATATGCGTTCGTGACGTACTTATCGACATCATTCATGACGTCATCCATTATGACGTCATTCTACACACCGCGTAGATGATTATGACGTCATATGATGGGTACATACTCTGGAAAGGTGAACTGCAGAGGTTGTTCTGAAACCCAAACTTTGGAGCTACCCCTTGAGCAAAGATGCATGTAAAGTCTGGTTTAACTACCATTCCATAGATGTGTAAATTTCCAATAGAAATTACATCCCCACACCCCTCTTGTCCGTTTTCGCTGAAATGCTGAGGAGATACATCTGTCTATATGGAAAATTTAGGACTTATGATTTGCTGTCAAAAGTGTGAAAAGTGTTGTCTTCTAATAATTAGGAAACTTCCAGAAAAAAATTGGGTATTTTGCGTTTTGTATCTTACCTAACCCTATATACAATCTGAGTAGGGCAATGGAAAATGCCTGACTTGCTTTCTTTTTACGATAGACAACTACGTTTGTTCACCTGCATTCTGATGGGCTACACTATTCCGACTAGCACCAACTTGTAGGCTGCCAGTCCCTGTAAACGCTTGATCAAAGCCCTTAAATTGTTGCTGATCCAGATTAGTAATTGTTGGGAACAACCAGACTCGGTTACATTTTTTCTGGTGCTGTCACTAAAATGTTCTTAACTACTTGCCAATAGATAGATCCATTTCTAGCTACGCTTAGTCCGAGTTCTCTGACTCCACCCTATGCTGATATGTCGGCATATCAGAATCGGAATAGGGTAAGAGAACTCAGACTAAGCTATGCCCAGCACATTTGTAGCCAAGCTCCACTCACTGTCTGCGCGTGTTGCGATTTATATAGTTAGCATCGTGAATTCTCTGAATACCATTTTAATTGTACCTATACAGGTAAGCTGTTGCCTATGGCAGGAACAGCGTCCAGTCAACGTAGTTTCAAAATATTCAACATAATGTTTATTAAACAGTTAATTCATCAAATACATACAATTTGTACACTTGACGGACTTGATGCTCATGACGGAGCTAGATATGTAATTCTTTCAACATTTTGATTGCGATGTCAGCCTACACGTGACGTAATAGATTATGCCATCAAATACCTGAGTGACAGATCGGATCTATCAATTGCTCTGGATATCACGGCTTGTCGAGTGACCATTGAAGAACTTTGATCTTACAAACTCCAATGTATCATTTTTGCATGATCCAATAGTCTCCTTTAGAATATTGGTTTCATTTTGTCAGAGATGTTGCATGATTATGGCGCCATAGCTGAATCTAGTAAATATAAAGTGTTTGCTTTCATTCACGTGTTGGGAAAGACACTCGCTCTCCTGTACTAAATTCAATAAAGGTATCAAGGAAGGTGTGAACGTGTGAATTTCTGTGTTGAGTTTTGTTTTCAAATAAACTTTCCGATAGATAAAATCTCCCATGATGTGAATAATTGGCAGGCGGTTCGCTTTATGGTTTGGCTTGATCATGCGTAGCTGATTTCTTAGTAGGTTAATGTGATCTGATGGTACACCAGCCTCTCTAGAACAACTGCTGATGTGATCTTTTTCATTTATTGACAACTTTGGTCATACTGATTCCGATCCGGTTTCTAGACCGTATACTTGTGATGATTATAAATCTTGCTTCACTAACAAATTAGCCCCCCCCCTCCCCAGAGCTCATTCGATGGAAAATGATGCTACTAATTTATCTATATTAGTTTGTTGACTTTCTTCATCTGATGCTATTTATGCTGAATGTGGGTAACACCTGGAGGGCACAACCATAATGATATATGGCGACATCAAAGAAATAAGTTGTGTAAAATCACCCACTAAATAGTAGGCATGCATACTCTAGCTTCTTAGCGAACCGGTGATAAATTCGATCAGATATATGCGTGCATTTTTAATCTTTGTGGAATTTTTTATTTGGATCATGTTGGACCTTGATTTGTATTATCAGAAGTCCATAATACTAAAAGCTAGTATTCAACGACGGGAAGCGCGAGCTTCGGGAACATGGGCCATGGTTCGGTATATTACTTTATCGATATATCAACTAATACTGCATCTTTACGATATGTTGTGGCTGAATTGGCAGTCACAGTATGACCTGAAATGGCCACAGAGGATATAAACCAGCATCCATTGAACTCGACTGCAGCAATGTTCACGCAAGGTTCAGCCGTATGACATAGGAACGACATGAGACAATCTCGTTTTAAAAATATCCGTTATTGTCATGTCGTAGCTTTATAGACATAAAAAGGCATCATATGAATCGTCATTTTGCTAGTTTCCGATCATAGAAATTGCATTAGGTGGCGTCGCAATGGCTTTCGGCAATTTCTAGAGATTTCCAATAGAGCCATATTGCTTGGGTCGCCGGAAATAAACGTTTCGATAAACCAGCAATCTTATGCGATCTCATCGTAAGTAGTGCCCGCCCCTTTTTACCGCAGTACCCCCAGCGTACAAGTGTCGCGGACTGCAGCGGAGATAGACTACAGCCTTTGTATACTCAAATTAAGCGAGGGGACAGGTGCAGCCCTATTGGCTTAGGTGTTTATTAGGCTGACTGACTGTACATAAATTATAGAACTATTAAACATATGATGGGAATATTAAAGCCGTCGCTTTGTATTAGAACAGATATATTTACTAATTATTGCGCGGTTTCGGTCTCTGTCGGTTATATTTCTATTTTTGTTAAAGATTGGACACGCACGCACGCACGCACACACACACACGCACACGCACGCACACGCGCACACCTACACACACGCACGCACGCACGCACGCACCAGTTTATGGATTTGGGCAAATATTCCATTAATAAAGTCGGCCTACTAAAAATAAGATATTCACACATCATGAGATTCATCCAGCCTACGACTAGTTTTGTTTCTTTGGGGCTCATGAGGCTGACGTAGAATTTAAGTTTTCAAACGCGAGGACCCGGTGACGCGAGAACCCGGTGCGTTTCGCGTACATGATGCAACGCAGCGCGTCTAACCCGAATGCATATCACATGCATATCATGCGGATATGTAATACGATATAAATACGTGCATATTATGAGAGGCAAATGGAGGGATCTGAGCTGTCACTCAAGTATCCTGCCGTCATAAAATGCGTCACTTATTAGCCCATGCTGTAATCAAATGACGAGAGAGAGAGAGAGAGAGAGAGAGAGAGAGAGAGAGAGAGAGAGAGAGAGAGAGAGAGAGAGAGAGAGAGAGAGAGAGAGAGAGAGAGAGAGAGAGAGAGAGAGAGAGAGTTGGATGGGCTGGGGGGGGGGGGGGGGGGGTCAAAGACAGTAATAGTCGACATAGTTTCCGCTAATTACTCTGGGCCTATGTTCCCGAAAAGGTCGTTATCCATTCTTACGCCGACACCATTTCCCATGTTCTACACGACATTATCGACTATGTTTACAAGTAATCAAAGGTAATGACCTGTGTCCATTATGGTGTCATACACTCCATGCCGGTCTGCTGACCATTGCGCTGTGGCTAGACATAAGCAAATACTGGGGACGCGTACCGATAATTAGATGTCATAGGTAATTAGATACCAATTAAGAACCAATGTTCAAACACTGTCCTTGACTCACCATGCAGCTATGCACCCAATACCGTATTATCAATTGTTTGACTCTTGACAAACCAGATACGAGTATTCTTTGGCTGGGAGAAGGGGGAGTATGTTCTAATATGCAAATGAGATGACATCGTCAAGCTCTCCGACAATCAGCTTTGCGTCATTCAGCTTTGCGTGCACCCCGTCGACTGTGTTTTCGGAGGTAGATCTAGGATGATTGACAGGTGTAACGCGAATGATTAACAGGTCAAAGCTATAAGGGTCGTGCCCAAAAGAGATCACGGGACATCTCTCGACAACTCAGATTTGTGCGTATGTCATCACAGATGTATCACGTGATAGCTCTAGACCGCTCAGATTTGCGCGTATATTGTCACAGACGATCTACAGGCATATCAAAGAGCGAGGTGCGGCGTGATGAATGGGTGAAGAGCCCAGGCTCAAGTTCCATTCATATGTATGATTAGTTTATTCTGCGGCTGGAGTAGTAGAAATATCCTACAGCTGCAATCAGCCCTTCTTCACCTTTTCCCATTGTGTCTTGTCCTCAGACGAAATCCTTAGCTTCCTCAGGTCCATTCTTGACTTGAGTGTACCGAGTCCTGCTTCCTTGAGGCCACCTCGTAGCACGCTTAGCAGATTTATGCAATAACGTCATCTCCTGGCTTTGTATTTGCCGGCGCCGAGTAGGGCGAATTCCAAGGCTCTCTGTACTGGTGTCTCTTCTGGCATCCTTAGCACATGGCTAAACATGGGCCCTCTTTGCTGGGCGACTTTTACAGACAGCGTTGCCATATTACACATGTGCCCAGATGTTACAGTTATACAGTATCAAGGATACGCAGGTTGCATTGTATAAACGTAGCCTTTTTTTATCAAGGGCATCTTTGATTTACGAATCCATAGCTTCCAGAAGGGCTAGAAAGCTATGTTCCCCATGACGCAGCGTGCAGCAATGTCAGCAGTACTGCAAAGCAATGAGCCTAGTATTGTACTTTTCCTCCATGGTTCCCCGCCACGAAGTGGATCGTCATTTATAACCCATTTACATCATATCAACATGGGTTTACAAACAGCAGAAACTGTCTTACCAACTTACTAAAGATATTTGAAAATTGGACTCAATGTCTAGACCAAGGCCCTTGCATAGATAACATTTATCTCGATTATAAGAAGACCTTTGATTGTGCACCCTTAAAAGACGTATGCACAAATTACATGCCTATGGCATTAAGGGTAGCATTTTAGTGTGGATAAGGGAATTTTGACAAAATAGACAGATGAAAGTCTGTGTTAGGGGAAGCCTCTCTGAATGCATTGACATACGTAGTGGAATTCCACAAGGATCAGTACTTGGATCCTTTGCCTTTTTAATCTATGTAAATGATATCCCAGACGAAACAGAGCGCAATATAAAGCTCTTTACAGATGACAGAAAAATTTCAAATGAAATATGCAATGCATCTGATAAACAGCAATTACAGCATGACATAGATAACCTATGTAACTGGGCACACCTTTAGCTATTGGGTTTTAATACCGATAAGTGCAAAGCTATACACTTGGGGAATGAAAACAATCAATTTGTTTATTATATGCATAACAATGATATAACCAAAGAATTAGAGCCAGTTTAAAGTGAGAAAGACTTAGGCGTATGGACCAACAACGATTTAAAACCAAGCAACCCATGTGTCAAAGCTGGGAATAAGGCTCTAACAGTAATGTGTACTATCAAAAATTGTTTAGGAATTTGGACAGAAAATCATTTCTTATATTGTATAAAGTATTTGTAAGGCCACACATGGAATACTGTATTCAGGCATGGCCACCATACCTTATCACAGATATTGAACACATGGCAAGAATTCAAGGAACATGTACAAAATCTGACATTGGTCTTCACGATAAAAGTTATGAAAGTCGCTTAAGTATACTCGGACTTACGACCCAGCATTGATTAAGGGTGTATATGATAGAGACATATACATACTAACTAGTAAGGAAAACATAAACTCTGACCAATTCGTCACCCCAGCTGTTAAAACACATCTACGTGGAAATTAAAAAAATAATTCAAACCTGGGTGTAGAACGCAATTGAGACAAGCTTTCTTTAGTCAAATAGTTATATGTCATCGGAATAGCCTACAAGACCATGTGGTTAATGCAAAATTCACGAACAATTTTTAGAAGCAATTAGATAGGTTCTGGGGTGGGGTAGGGGTTGAGGGCGTGGGGTGGGGGTGGTGGGGGTGGGTGGGAGGAAGGGGGTGATGGATATATAAATAGGCCTAAGACGTATCTTCGTCCATGAAATGTAACCAACTGTAACTGTAACTGAGTTAGAACCTCAGCTAAAAGTTAATATCAGCATTAAACTACCATACGGCAACATATATACACCTGTGCAAAAGTTAAGCACCAGCAAAAACAATAGAACGTAGAAACATGATGGTACAACTAGGCTGCCATACTTTTTGTCCCCGCGTTAGCTGACATAATTCCAAGTACGAAATGCACATGCATGCATGACTTCACGCCGCTTGATGTCCGTGCATGGCGGGAAACAGCACACGTGTTCAGTTATGTAAAAGTCCAGTTTGAGGTGTAGAACATTACATACAGATTTAGGCGACAAGATTAGGAATTTTGTGTTCATGACCGTGGTTTATTTGTACAGAGAGAATTAGCTCTTGATTGTGAACCGCTATGGCAAGACGAAGGTTAAGTGATCGTGTGAAATGGCAAATCATAGGCATGCATACCACTGGTATGTCATGCAGAGAGATTGGCAGACAGCTGAACATTAACCATACTGTAATCAGTCGTTTGATTTCAAAACAAGGGCAAACTAACGAGGTGAAGGACAGGCCTAGATCTGGAAGACCGAAGAAGACTACTGCCCGTGATGATCGAGCCCTAGTACGCCTTGTTAGGAGATCTCCATTCACCAACAGCAGAGTGCTCAGCCAGCAATGGGAAACGCGCAATAGAGTGTCAATGTCTACCATCAAATGGAGACTGTATGCTGCTGGCATGAAAGCTAGGAGACCTGTCAGACGTCCTCTCCTCACTGCACACCACAAAGAGGAGCGTCTGAGGTGGTGCAACGAAAGAAGACACTGGAACATGAGATCCTGGAGACGGGTACACTGGTCCGATGAAAGTCGGTTCCTGCTTCATGCCACAGATGGTCGAACTCGTGTATGGAGGTCCAGACGCACGGCGTACGACCAACGTAACATCATGGAAGAAGTTCCATTTGGTGGAGGTTCCGTTATGATATGGGGGTGCATCTCATTTGATTGTAAGCTGGATCTGTTGACTGTACCTGGAACACTAAATGGACAAAGATATCAAGATTCCATACTGGATAGAGTTGTGGTCCCTCATTTTGTAAATCATGCACCTGGAACCCACCCTATATTCATGTATGACAACGCCCGACCACATCGTGCTAGAGCTGTGCATGAATACCTCCGCCAGAATGCCATCGAAACCCTACCATGGCCAGCAAGGAGCCCTGACATGAACCCTATTGAGCATATCTGGGACATTCTGGGAAACATGGTGAGAAGGAGGGATCCTCCTGTGCAGAACCTACAGGAATTAACAGACGCTCTCCATCTTGAATGGCAACGAATACCACAATGGCGTATCAGTCGGTTGGTGACCAGCATGAGACGTCGTGTCCAGGCCGTCATCCAGGCACAAGGTGGATATACCCGGTATTAATAATGACAGTCTCAAACTAGTGCACAGATGTTAAACTTCGTTTTCAGACACCATTAATGACAATCTAGCCACGTGTATCAACTGTAGGGCAATAGTTGTCAGTTGTGTCAACGTAACCATATTCAGGCCTCGTTTTCAAGTTCAAACAAAAACATACAGTGTTTCCCCACCATCATAATCAGCATTCCTCTAGTTGCATTATTACCCCTTGCACTAAGATGGATGGGTACATAAATGTTTATGCTATTGCTTTCTTCATAGCACATGAATATACCCTCGCATGTGCGTAAAAATAGGGTGGTGCTTAACTTTTGCACAGGTGTATATGTTGGTACTTTATGTCTCCAGGACATTTAGACGAGTTAAGTAATGTCTTCGACAGCACCTGTCATATATTAAATGGCAATGGAGCCGAAATCGAGGGAGCCTTAACGAACTCTACATTCGGTTAACTATATAGAAAATCAAGATCGTGGAAACTGTGATATCGCAAGAATCGAGTGACCAGTTATTAAGCATAAGATTAATGGCTATCTGGTGTCGTTCTGATGAAGACATGCATCAGATAGGTACATTCTCTGATTCGGCATTGTCAGGAAATAGACTGTACCTAAAGCTAATATTGGATGATGACATTTAGAGTGAGAATGTTACAGAAAGGTTAATCTCTGACTGGGTGTATGATACTGTTAACAGTGAAGAACTAAAGATAATTACATTGTATATGGGAGAACTAGTAAAAAAGAAGGAGTACACGCTTTTCCGAAGCGCTATGGATCGATTATTAGGTCTAACGTGTCAGTCAGCAATCAAAAAGTTTATCAAATCAGTGTATCAAACCTTAGACCTGCCACTCCAGACAATTTTAGATAATGTATTACCAGACAATCATGGCACTAGATCTAACTAAGCAGACGCTGTCAGACCCTGTGTTATGAGAAGAAGATCACAGTGACTTACATGCATGTCTACAGATCATGCCATACGTTGAAACCCTATTAACCAATCCCGAATCCTGAGAATCCTAGCAACGAATCTGACAATAATGAGAACAATAGTGAAGTGTGTACCAAGCCCGAGAGTTACTTTTTACCATAATGAGTGTGCTTGAGATATTGCTATATGTATACCATATGGGAGTTTACAGGATTCAGACATGTTTGTTCAGGATATTGGTGTAAAGACAACCACTTCATTATTGGATGAAGCTATCAGCTGTCTAACAAAAAGTTACTTACAGTTATTGGTATGAATGGCGGTCTCAGAGAGAATATTCATGCATGGGTATAGACCGTTGTCTAAGACATATCGATGATATTATGTTATACTATGAACGTATATTAGAATACATCTGTAAAGTGGATTTTACCCAAGTGTTATATAATAATGAATATATCTATCTAAATTCTAATCATTTGTATGATAAATGTAAAGGCTCGTGGCTTTTAGAGAGAGAGAGAGAGAGAGAGAGAGAGAGAGAGAGAGAGAGAGAGAGAGAGAGAGAGAGAGAGAGAGTCGGGAGCTAGGATTATTGAATGCATAATTAATCAATTAATTAATTAATTATTTTCCCACTGAATTACTGTTTTACCATTATTAAAATAAAATAAAAATATGCAAAAATATATATACTTTGAAACTTGTGACGTCAGTATACATACGTCAAAATTTATTATGACATCATATACTTGAGGGACAGAATAGATTCATCAATAAGTAAATTGAAGCATGTTAAAGATGGAACATGCATCCCATCACAAATTGGCTGAATCACCATTGTATGTTATTTCACCAGAAGCAACATAACCCTTATAATCGGTGAATTCAGGTTTAGCTATGCCCCGCGCCTCTCTAGCTAAGCGCCACACCTACGCTGAGCATGTTGCACTCAATTTCTATACTTTGGACCCCTGACTTCCCAGAATCCATTTTCAAGGTAACTACAGATAGTACATGGACTCTGGCGCGATCTAGGACATCATGGGAGTCTCCAGCCGAATTATTTTCAAAATATTGGACAAAATGTTTATTAAATAATAAAGACATTCAATTCATACAACTGACGACATATTTCCCATTCATGATAGAGTATTTCTCTGAATTATGATCGGGACGATGGGCTGTATGTGTTGCAATTGATTATAATATGTCCACAAGGCTGCATGTGGTGTAATTGATTATGATAGGGTCATCAGATTGTATGTGATGTAATTGATTGTGATCGGACGTCAGGATTCATACGACATAATTGATTTTGATGACATAGCGGACAAAAGCTGTCACATGACTTTCAGTATAGATCTACATACTGCCTGGACATGATTGGGTGCATGCAAAATGAGTGGTCGAGCACTGTCACATGAATTGTTTAATACTGATCTACATACCACCCAGCCACAACAGTAAATCTGAGTGGTCAAGAGCTGTCATGTGACTCGATCAATATAAATCTACATACCACCTGGCCGCAACAGGGTGCACACAAATCTGAGTGGTCGAGAGTTGTCACATGACTCGATCAGTATTAGATACACATACCACCCGGTCACGATGGGGTGCACACAAATCAGAGTTGTCAAGAGCTATCACATGGTTTGTCTGTGACCATATATGAGCAAATCTGATTGGTCTAGAACTGGGCCCGCGGCATTATTAGAACATGTGCTACAGATGTACTAGCACCATTCGTGCCTCATAACAGTCAGTAACAGTAAGAGTATGAGCATAATGATGTTTCCAGATGCTTACAGCTGAGCAGCGAGTACCAAGAAAGATATTTCACAATAGCGATGACAACCAAACCAGATTTCACGAATGTAAATCTAGTGAATGAATGCAAACATTATTATTATTATTATTATTATTATTATTATTATTATTATTATTATTATTATTATTATTATTATTATTATTAAAAAAAACTATGGATGTCAAAACGCCAGTCAGCCAGCCAGCGAGTGCACGTATACCCCATTTCACGTGACCTACCCATAGTAATAAGTAGTATTTAAAAAACTTATGAATGTAACATGAGCTCGGTCTCTTCACCCACTCACGCCGACCTGACTTCCCTCCTCGTCATGCTTGTGGGTCGCATGCGACAATATACGTGCAAATCTGAGGGGTCGAGAGCTGTCATGTGACCTCATTTGGACACACCTCATACCTTTCACCTGCCAATCATTCACGTTACACCTGCCAGCCAGTCATCCTAGTTCTACCTCCCAAAACGCAGTCAACGGGGTGCACGCAAAATTGATTGGCTGAGAGCTTGATGATGTCATCTTATTTGCATATTAGGACACGCCCTCCCCTCTTGTCCCGCCAAAAAATACTTGAATCTGATTGGGTGAGAGCCAAACAATAGACCCCTGCTCTCGACCAATCAGATTCAAGTATTTCTTTGGGGTGGGTGGGTTGGGGGGTGGGGGGAGGGAGAGCATAATATGCAAATGAAATAGCTCATCCAGCTCTCGGCTAATCAGATTTGCGCG